>CM023452.1:57869353-58077684 GCA_013339765.2 Haemaphysalis longicornis
AAGGGAAAAACACAGTTCACGACTATGATGGCAACTTTAGCGCAAAAGTTGGTAAGAAGCAAACGGGGAAAGGCTAGTGGTAAACTTTGGAATAGATAATCGCCACAGTCGATAATATACACAGGTGGGATTTGCGAACACAAATAACCTGCAGTCAATCAAACCCTGCCTAAACAAACGAATGAATAGGAAATGAACCCGGGAAAGATCTTATATGGTACCACAAAAACGAAATGGTCTTCCTTTTAAATGACAACCAGGTATTATGCACGTCGTAGAGGTGGTACGCAAGGGTGGGAGTAGAGCTCAAAAGATGGTTAGATGCAAGGTAAGCTTGAATCTCAAATGTGAAAAAAGAAAATGCGCCCACCTCCCCGCGAGGGGAACCCTGTGTAGATACGACGCATCGTGGGTTTCACTTGGTGTTTCTGTTGGATTGATTCTGAAATCGCGTCAAACGTGTCGGAAACGCGTATGATTATTCTGTTTTATGATTATTATTATGTTTTATTGGCTAAGCTTGGTCAATCTCTCTAAGTGGTATGCTTGGGGCTTCGCTGTCGCACGACCTTTACTCCATCATTGTTGCTGTAAGTGGGAGCTTCTTTTCTTTTATTGCAAGTGTTAATCATTGCCCCATCATGCGTTGTATCAGTAGCATCTTGACGTAGTTTGAATGAGTCAAGGATATCAGGCGCGTTCGTAGCATTTGATTCTGTCTCGGTTTTGTGGCGCAGTGGGAAGAGCACCATGTACCTCGCGTTCCGCCCACAGGGTCGTGGGTTCATAACCGGGTGCCGCTAACCATTATTTTTTTATAGTGTAGGGGGAGGGGCGTGGACGGACAATGCCGTATGGAGGGAGAAGGCGAGTGAATGAGATGTAGTCGCATCTAAAACTCGTGAAAGTTCAGCTACCCAGCAGGGAGTTAGTCAAAGATATGACGGATTGATTAAAAGCCTCTCGAAAATACATTTGCCCTTCTAGATCAGGAGTCCGAAGGTTGTGTAGACAGGGTAGATGACAATACACCATCGGAAATTGCAGAATATGCAGCAGCTGTTGGAGAAGCAAATGTAGGGAAGAAACTGAAAAACTCACTAAGAAAACCAAGGAAATAATATCGAAACGTAAGAACATGAAGGTGTCCAGTGTGGTGAATGGAAAAGAGTGAGCAGACGTGTCTACACTGATTAAGCAGAAGTAAAACAAAAGGCATTCGTGCATTTACATGACACTGAGGAAACGCGGCAAATAGGGGGAAGGTTGAAGGCATCAAAGAGGGAGCTCCCCATTTGAAAAAACAGAATGTATTTACTCAAACACGAGCAGGGTAACATTAAGCACAAATAGACGACTTACTAACCGTAGCAGACCGACTCTACAGCATATTGTAGCCAGCGACGTTAGATCAGATAAAACTTCTAGGAGTGCAAGCTTAACCTACGATGTCCCCCTAGTCGCAAAAAGGAAGCAAGAAAGGCTCTCAAGAACATGAAAAGAGGACGAGCTGCATCGCCTACGCTATAACAGTGCATCTTTTAAATGAGGGAGGAGATATAGTACTGCAAAAGCTTGCGCCACTATTTTCGAAATACTTAGGGACTCAAAAAGTATATATAGCGTGGAAAATAACCAATATTATTCTTATTCATAAAAAGGGAAATACTAAGCACTTTAAGAGCTACAAACCCTTCATCCTACCCTTGATTGTTTACAGCGGTTTACAAAAGTTAGAGTAAACCGCTTTGGAGACAACCTGGTTTCCAAACAACCCAGAGAGCAGGGTAGTTATAGGAAAGGGTATTTAACCAGTGTCCCATTCATGTTGTCATTAAAAGCATAAAACAATCCCCAAAACACATTAAGGTCGTTTACACGTCATTTAAAGACTATGAGAACGCATTTGACTCAGTACAAACCACAGCCGTGCTAAAGAAATAAAAGGGCCAATAAATGAAAAATACCTTTATAAGTCTTTTAGGCGACATATATAAGGAATGTACTGGCCGAGTAACACGTCAAAAGCCAAGCGGTAAACTCCCGATACGGATGAAGTGAGACAACAAGACACCGTGTTACCAAAACGGTTCAAGGCATATGTGGATGGGGTAGTGTGACTTGCTCTTCTTCCCATCAAACCGCGCGCGGTGTGAGTGCCGAATTTACGACTGGCAGGAGGAGGCAACCGATCACCTGTCACTCGCTGCTCAGACTTGCAACGCATGTTGTAACGTTTTGTTCGTTGTAAACGCACCTCTGAATTGTTTTGAAGTTGAATAAAATGTGTACTCAGGTAAGAGAATATCCATGTCGTGTTATGGCCTTGTTGCATTTAATACAAACGATTAAGCGTTTGTTTACACTTGTTTGGATAATCGTAAAATCTCCAAGCGCTCCGACACTCGGCTGGCAGATCAGCCGGCGAGCCGACGCTGTGCAGACGACACAGCTCTTTCCCGGAAATGCGTGAATAATCCGCCCAATAGCAGGATGTCTACCTCATGACGTAGACCTGGAAATTGATGACGTAGACATGTGAAGATGGCGGCGTCCAAAAACGCGCAGGGAAGGGTGAGAGAATAACGACAAACTGTGCAACAAAAGTGTGAGCTTTCCGCTCCGCGTAAAAGAGTAATACTTGGCACAGATGACGTTGACGACCCAATCTAACGATTGCGCTAGTTAATTTAGTGTGCTCAAAACGCTTTTCTGGGCCCCTTTAGCCCTGAAAGAGCTTTTTGCGATACATGGGTCCTGGCATTTTCAGGTAAAGCAATTTCGTAGTAATCGCCATGTTGAACAATTTGGTTAACGTTTTGATTGTTACTGGAGTTATTGAAAATCGAAACATCGCATTTCGCCCGCCCCGCCCGCCTCGTTTCACCCACCTCCTCGCCCACATCCTGTGGTACTGCAGAGGACACCCGAGCGAGGCTAGTACAGGAGAGACGTTCCCGCCGTACCTTGTCAGTGCGGCGGCATGCAAAGACTACGTGATACGACACATGACCGTCCAGAAAGTGTCGGACGCCCTCGAGCTTCAACTCCCGAAAGTGTCACCCCCACCCGCGGATAAGGCATGAGTAGATGATGGAAGCCGAGTGGCCTGCTGACACGACGTGAGGCCGCGTCACGTTTGCAGAACAAATAAAGATGTTTTCTCTCTCTCTCTTGCACTGTGCGAGGGTGATGGCCCATGATGCTTTGCTTCTTGGTGACGTCTGCAAGAACATCCGGTTGCGGCGGCGTCTGCTACTTCGATATTCTGCGCCGTAGCCTCGCTCAGTAACGGACGTCTGCCTTTCTGCGTTCCGTTGGGGCCATTTGTTATCTTTTTACCTATGAATCCTATAGACTCCGCTCACGACTGAAAAAGCTGATCGAATGAATGGGTCGGGACATACGGGAGTATGAAATGTCTACGCGGATGTTTAATTATTCGCATCGAAATTTGTTACAGTGAGCACGTACATGCTTTCCGAACCGACGTCGGTTTATTTATTTCTTAATTGGCTACTCGTTCGTGCCAATGGGGCGCCTGGTTGTGTTTCGCTGACGCCATGCGAGCGCGTACACAGGCAGTTGTAATATACCATTCCAGTTATTCCGATCGGTTCGAAACGTTTATAACCGTAGCAAAAACAGGCGGAACGGTTGCCCGGTACGGTACAGGAGGTATTTTTAGAGTGAGTCGTACATTATATTTACCATCCTTCTACTCTTACTTTTCGAGAAACTCCTACGCGACTCTGTGTTTAACAGCTGCTAGACAAGTACACCATAACAGATATTACGAGCGGCCTCGGAAGAGTAGAGTAAGTTGTAAGCTCGTGCGCGCCTGCCTCTTTGTTCGACTGTGCACAAAACAATTGCACAAAACACTTATTCGACCCTGGCGCTTTCTCCTTATGGCCTGGGGCACCTGTTATCTCTATAAAGGCCGTTAGGTTGTTGTTATGCACTCAGGGGTGCCAGCTGCGATATATGGAGGGTTTGGTTGCCGGCCCCAGCCCTGAATTTCCCCCCTCAAACTCCCCCCCACCCAAGCCTATCTTGGGTCTTGTTTAAGTGAATGGGAGGAAAGTATCATGACGCTATATAAAGACGTACCAATTTTACAAAAATAGCCACTTTGGGATTTTGTCTTCTGAAAGAACAATTTCTCTTTTATGTATGCGAATCGTACCTACATGACCTAAGGGTACACTGACATTTCATATGGTGATTGGACAGTTCAACGAAAATAATTTTTTTTATTCGAAATACGCTACCAAACCATGGCACTTAAAAGGCAGAAAAAATAGAAAAAGCAACAGCCTGCCTGGATTAGAACTAGCGGCTTTCGTTGAGCGGCCGCATGGCACTAGTCCACTGATCGACAAAAAAAAACTGGATGCGACGCCGAAATAACCTGTATTCTACTTTGAAACGCACCCTTAGTGTCACATCGATGTTTTGCTCATGCTTTTAAGGATTCCTGGCTCGTTAACTGAACAGTTCTTGAATAACAGTAGTGCAGTAAGGTTCCTTAAAGGCCCCACCATAGCTGACTCCGGCAACAGCACTGCTCCGGCTGCGACTGAGATTTCGCCCTGCGGAAATTGTACTTGCCGTGATTTGTATTACGTTTTACGATAAAACGTTTAGTAGATATTGTTCTCTTATTATCTAAAAATCTTCCGTACCTCCTCTTCTGCTAATAACAGAGCTTATGTTTCAACAAGCGTCGCTGGTCGCACCCGAATATGTAGTTTGCCACTCTGGGAAACGAGTGGTCGCCAAATGAACTGACGGCGTGTCGTAATCCTAAATACGGATCGCACGTGTTCAGCTGTATGAACGTCATGGATCTTACGGTGTTAATTGCACTCTAGGAGCTAACAGAACAGAGATGGGTACTATTGTTGTCGAGGTGCAGTTTTCGCACCTCGATGGATTCCCGACGAGCAATTGGCCAATCGGTAGTCGTAGGCGTCTTCAGTCGGCGAGCCAGTCACACCTCGCGGACATTCGATCGGCCGACGTGTTCGTGTCAACGTCGGCGTCGTGTGGCAAGGCGGTTGCTAACTCTGAATTCGTCGTCTTATCGTCGTGACGGCCTAGCCAACGCGCCTTAGCGAGAAGGGTGATAATAGAGTAAAAAAAAAGAATACAGACGAACACGATAGCGTTAAGCGTGCTGCAGGAAGCGCTAACCAAAGGCGGCGCCGCGACCAGTCAACGCTGAGCAGACGACGCTTCTCATCGCCGGAAGTGAGAAACAACGCCGTGCAATTGCAAGATTTCTGCTTCGTGACCTGCATACGAGACTTGACGTACACAATGGAACAAGCAGAGCCCATAAAACATGCACGAAAGGGTGGGAACGCGGCACAAAACTTTGCAACGAAAGTATGACCTTTCCGCTGCACGTAAAAATGGTGAAGTTCGAACAGACGACGTTGACCATCCAACCTAACGATTGCGCTGGGTCATTTAGTGTTCTCAAAACGCCTTTCAGGAACCGGTGTAATTAAACGGTGGTAGATAACGTCATATTCGGAAGGGCCGGCGCGGGGTGACGACTAGGCCTTAGGAGGTCATCTGTTCCCGTTCAGATACGGGCCAGAAAGTATGCTATGATGTTAAAGACGCACACAACCTTTCCTTCGTTTAGGGGAGCTTTAGGGAAACATAAATGCAACAAGTTCGCTCGTGACGAGCTTTAGAAAGGCGTTTCCCCCCTAATGCCTCGCGCTCAAATTCGGTTTCTCTGATACTGGAGGTCGCTTTCACTATTCCTTGCTCAATGTTTCAACCCAACTTCATTCTCTTCCTCACATTTGTAACTTTGTTTTTACATTCAGGCAGGCAGAAATAAAGCTGTATGCAGGCGCCTGCGTCGATTCAATACTGCAGGCAGCAGCGATGCGGCCGTCGGTCGCTGCGTAGCACGGAGACGATGGTACCGGCTCCCTCCTTGATCGGTAAGTGCAGAGAACGTTAACCTTGGCATTTCAAAACATACCCAGTTTTATTGCATATCGCAATGCATAATAGGGTAACCGAGTTTTGGTCCTTCCTTAAAGGTTAAGGGAACCGAAATGCAACACGTTCGCGCGTACGAGTATTTGAAAGCGTCTTTCCAACAGCTTACAGCCGTCGTGGGTGGCTGGGATCGGCTCAGATATAGGGAACTTAAGGCTTAGCACCGTGTCAGATATTTGGTCTGTGCTATCACTAATATTGCGAATGACAATCCCTAATACAGTTGTTTTTAACCCCAATAAAACCAACTTTCTCTAACGTGGAAATATTTTTACGCTGATTGTCATATTAGCGGTCAGTGCTGGGTTGAATCTTACACCTAGGTAGCGCCCTCCTCCGGCTCCTCACCGCATCGCCTGCTCTGGCTGGTACTGGTGCTGGGTCCCTCAAATGCTCCGCGGGCGGTCGGCGTAGAGAAGTGTCGGCTTACAATCGCGGCACAACTTCACATCGGTTCACAATCCCTACACAATTTTTGGCCACGCTATCATCAATTCTCTAGCAAGTTTACTTTCTTTTTCACGATTCATTTGATTCTGGGTCGCAGCGACAAGAGGTTGCTGCCACGGGCTGCGCCAGTTTGAGTCCCTTAGTGGGCCGTACGGGCATGTTCGGCCGGCGGGTGTGCGGAGTGCTACCGCATGTGGAAAACGCTTCACGCTTTCAAGCTGTATTAATTTCTTGCTAACGACGCGCAAATTCTTCACACTTAGCTTAGCTATCGTCGTAGCCCTCATGAATGTTGTTTGGAAAAGGAGCAACACGTTTGGGGAACCCGGAGAGTTGCGATCGCTGAAATTTCTAGTGGATGAGGAACTTGCAGCCCCTCCATATTTGTTTGAGCCCCCGCTTCAAAAACGGAACACCTATCGATATGGCCACCCTCGAGTATACCCGTGAAGGTAATGCAGAAGAAACGGGTGCTCAGGGAGAGAGTGAGAGAGAGAAATCTTTAATGAATACAAGCGAAGTTAGCCAACAAAGGAAGACAAGAAAAAAAACTATAAAAATAAAAAGATGCCATTTGACGCGTCCAAAATTTTCAATCACAATATTCGGGCGAATTCTGTGCTACAAAAAAACTCCAAAAAAGCTTTGATTGCACGTGCAGGCTGACTGAGACCCAAACAGTGTCCCAAACAGCCCTCAGTTCAGGTTCCGCACTAAACTGCCTGCACAAAGATAATATATGAGTTTCTGTTTGTGCAATTTGCTGCCGGCAGACGCATATAACATGACGAATGTGTTCTCGTGAGCCACATGTTGAACAAAAAGTTGAAGATCCCTGCTGGATTTTTTAGATGCAATGTCCCGTGTGGTCCACATTCACGCGCGGCCTATGCAGAATAGCTTCCTCGCTCTTGCTTAGCCCAGGTGGCATTCTGAAGTTGCATTTAGCAATCAATCGCGTGCAGAGCTAGATGCGTATAGCTGGCTTGGTTTAGTTCTGATATATATCTGCGCTTTCCATGTGGTTGATGAGGTAGAGTATTGCCGCATCCTTTCTCGTGAATGTAATCGGCAGAGCTTGAGAGCAAATACTGTGGGCACATGAGACGGCGGAGTCAGCTGCGTCGTTGCCGGCAACTCCGCAGAAGGCAGGAAGTCGCTGCAGATATACGCTCTATCCCATTTGTATTGCTTGTGGTAGGAAATCTCTAGTGTGTAGGAGTAGCTATATGGAATCACATAAAACACACCAGCATTTTTGCTGAAAATGCACGCATCGGCAACTGAAGACAATAAAGGTTAATAAAGTGTAAAATGCACGCACCCTGAATAAGAAATTCCCCCACAAAACTGGGAAACTGTGGTGTAGCCACGCACGCCCAATATGACGTTACTTCCGGTCGCTGACACTCGGTTTCTCGCTCTTCCTGCGGTGCTGGAGGGAGCAGTGTGTGTGTGTGTGTGTGGGGGGGGGGGGGGGGCAGGGGCGTAGAGTCAAATGTATCGAGAAATAACGCTTTTCGTATGCTAACAATGCCAAAAAAGTGCGCACAGGTATGAATTGACTGAGGTTTCATTCGTAAAAATAAAATTTTAAGCCGATTTTAAAAGCACAATAAGCGCCCCTTAACGCTCTAAAAAATGAACAGCCTTCTTGCTGGTACGAGTCAAGGAAACGCTATCAAGGTACCATAATATTATGTTGCTTATTATCATAACATCTATACATTATATTCATAAACATCATCTATAACTTCGTACCAATTGAGTAGTGGAGGCGAAGTTACGCTGTGAGTAAACTCAGCACCACTACGGCGTTTTCAAAACTCCTTCTCAAGGTAGTATCGCCTTTACTCCCATTTTGTCCTCAGTTTAATCAGTAGCATAAGGGAGCCTCATTTTAATGGCACTACAATGGGAGTTTTCAGGGGGAGCATTGGGAGTGCATTGCTTCCTCCAACTGGGAGTTTTCAGGGGTCGCATTGGGAGCAGTGTTTACCTACATTCGAGTATTTTTTTTTCTTTTTGGGCGTTTGATAAAAGCGCTGTAGAGGAATTTATTACTGTATTTGGAAGTTCTTAATGGGCGCACATACCGCATTTTTATTTTTCGTATAAGATTACGTACTTTCTAGTCTTTTTCCGCTTCAAACGTTCACTGGCAAAATGTAAAAAAGTTTATTTTCTGGACACAGGTAATTTATTGCATAGCATTTACATAAATGCGATATCCGGGTGAACACGTTAACACAAAACAACCCTGAATCAACAAAACACCTACATTGAGAATACAAGGTGTCTTGGTAAGAAATGTATCTACTACTACACTCTTCAGCGAAACAATGTAAGCCATGTGCAAACAATGAGGCCAGCATGTCGTCGATTCCCTGTTTGCTTGCACTTGCCTTCCAAACACAGACGTTTCCGCGCCTCCTGGCACGTTCCCCAAGAATACTCAGTAGCATATGCATTACATGGATCACAAAACTCTTTAAATCTACAGCGACAACAAATACCGGCGCATATTAGGCACGCGACATGAAAAAAATTAGGAAAAAGCATTGCAATGACGGCGCACTTGTCACTCTTGAGTCTAGCTGTAAGTATTGTCTGAATGTTTATTTAAAACTACGCAAAATTGCACTTCCGTCCGAGACACCGGCGCTTACTAGCTGACTAAAACGAAGTGCTGTTTGAATACAAAAGAGGGAAAAGCGCACATTTTGACGGAGGACGGACAGAAACACACACTCTAAGCGCTGACCGACAAAGGTGCCTGAAAATGTGTGCTGTTCCCTCCTTTGTATCTCACCACCAACTAGCCCAGCCTGGTACCCTTTTGAATGCTGTTCAAAAGGGCGCGCGACCTTTTTGGCGACCAGCTTCTCAAAATGCTTTCTTTCCGTCTTTTCCTCGCGTGTAATGTTCTGGGAGCGAGCTTCAGATTTTGCCACTCGCGCTTCCATTCTGTCCCCGCACCCAAGTTGAGAAAAATTTCGGTCAATGTAACGCCCCCTCCAACCCCCCCCCCCCCCCCCCAAAATAAACACAATATGGAGTCGTCCGTCGACTCTACAGAATGCTCCATCCAATGGCGGTTGCTGGTTGTAGTTACACGCGCCAAGCGCACGGAGAGTTCCCACGCAACCCCGGCCTTCTCCCTTTCCACTGAAAGCAATGAATAGCCGGCTGCACGCGGTAGTCAACCTCCTCGCAGCAGGCGCGGCGGGCATCACACGTACTTCTCAAGAAAAGTGGCCCCGCGACGTTTGACAGGTCAACTTCGCGTTCGCCTGCCAATAAGGCAAAGACACATCCTAACAAAAACACGTAACAGCCTTTTATAGTGCGGACACTTTCATTCTGCTCCCGCGAGGGTGAATGAGTGAGTTTTCTGCTTGAGACCCGCGCAAATAAGCATTGCTTTCTCACCATTCGGCATCCCCAATAACGTCCAGGGCATGGCGCTCTCTCTCACGCACAAAGCTTACCGCCAGTAGTGGACAATCGCACGTGTAGTGACGTGGGAAACACACTGAGTTGTTTTGACACTACAAGGGGCACAAGTCTCTCTAAACGTTGGTTACAATAAAAACGTGCAAATATTACCTTCAACAACATCGCAGTGGCACGACCGAGTTGTTTTTAACGCGCCAGTCTCAGTTAGCGATCGCTTGCATTTAGGCCTCGTCTGGGCTCGTTGGCGTATTCCGTCGGCTCGAAGGTCGGTAACTAGGAGGCGACGTTGCAGTGCGTCGCACATTGTACAGACTGGTTCTACAATGTTTTCAACGAGCATCGCAAAGAGTTTAATAATTATGCAAACAGCGAAGAAAACCCATAGTTACGGGCAAAGACGATCGTCTGGGAACAGAATGCCGCGGCGTTTTTTTTTTGCAAGAACTTATCTCTCCGCGTAACTCTTTCTGGAACAACCAAATCAGATTGACAACACTGGGGATCACGAAAGAACATTCTGGTATGGTGAACGCAGGGCAAAATACCCCCCCCCCCCCTCAAATAAGATTGCCTATGCTGCACACTAAAACGAAAGGCAAACAGGCGCTTAGCTTCGAACTTTCATAAGCCAGATAAGCGTGCCCAGACACTGGATACAAAACACATAAATAACAAAATGAAGGGAGCTCACAGGAATGCGCAAGACTTGAAGGTAACGGAGCTGTACGCAGCAGTATCGTTTATCTTCTGTGTCTCCGCATGGAGTTGTTTCAACACACCGTCTTCAGTTGTCTTCGGAATGCTGACACAATATTCGTACTATGTTACGACGCGCGAACGAGCCCCATGGCTCCTCTAGGGCACCCCTGTGTTCCGGCATAATGGGGAACCGTTATCCCGTTGTCGTGCATGCGCTTCTGGGGTCGCGCCAGGAAGAGACAGATAGGGGATACAGTTGATTGATTTATGTGATTGATTGATTGATTGATTGATTGATTAATTATTTGATTGATTGATTGATTGATTGATTGATTGATTGATTGATTGATTGATTGATTGATTGATTGATTGATTGATTGATTGATTGTGGGGTTTAACGCGCCGACGAAGCGCAGGCGATGAGGCGCGCCGTAGTCGAGGGCTCCGGAATAATTTTGACCACCTGGGGATCTTTACCGTGCGCCGAAATCTCGTACACACGGGTGGTTTCCCTTTTCGCCTTCATCAGAAAAGCGGCCACCGCGGCCGGGATTCGACAGGGAAAAACAGTCAGAGCAGGAGTATTTTGCTTGCCCCACGCCGCTGTGACTTGGAGGTGGCAAATCAAAGAGGAACTCGGAAAAAGTACAATCGGGCTGACATGAGAGCACTTATTTATACCCAGGGCGACAACAGTGAAACGAGACTTACCTCTAGTTTTCGCAGACGACATGACATGATACAGACACACAGAACCCTCTTTCCAGAGTTCGCTAGGGGTCGGTAGTAGTGGCGCACGCCGAGTCCGACAGTGCCCCTCCTTCTCCAGATCGATGGCCAGGTCGAGGACGCGATCCCAGTCGGGAATCTGGTGACGGAGTGCGAGCCTGCAGCGCAATACGACGACCAAACTCTCGAGACTTTGACTCGCCTTCCTCGAGGACCTTAGCGTCGGCAGCACGGTGCAGGCTGCCCCCTCTGCTGCGACTCTGCTGCGACGACAGCTCCGTCACCCTTTTTGGACCTCGTCTCCCAACGTTTAGCATCAATCCTTTTCTATGGAGGCGTGTGTCAATGGACGTCGTTCTGGAAGCAGTTTAACGGCACAGTCTACACCAACCCGACTGTCCGCACAGTCGACAAGTTCCACTACCTACAAAACTACCTGGAAGGTGACGCAGCAGCTTCCATCGCCCGACTTCCAACGACAGAGGCATGCTACGAGAGTGCCATGCAGCTTCTTAGGGAGAAGTTCGGGTACAAGTGTCCCGTCATACAGCGGCATTTCCGGTTGCTCCGCGAGCTGTAGCACGTGACAACTCTGTCAGAAACGAGAGAGCTGCGAAGACTTTATGACTGTGTCCAGCTGAATATCCGTTGCCTCAACGTTCTGGACGTCCCAACGAGCAGCTTGTCGGCGCTGCTATAGGACATCCTGCTGGAGGCTTTGCGGGAAGAGATCGTCGTGGCGTTTCACAGACACGTCCGCCTCCAAAAGATATCAACGCCCACGACATCATCTTCATCTGGGGACGAAAAAGTAACCGCTTGCCGGCAACTGGAGCAAATCTAGCGGTACACGCAAATGGAGCTCGAGGCAAGCGAACAATTTGCTCCCGTAGGGTTTTCCACCGAATTGAGTGAACTCTCGAACGTAATGGCATTCCACCTCGGTACTGCACGCCTCGCAAGATGCAATGCCTAAACAAAACGAGTGCTTTTTTTGCAAATCGGCAAAACACATTACCGAGGCATGGAAGCGTCACTGAGCATCCCAGAAAAGATGAAGCGACTTGCAAAAGTAATGCGGTGCCACCGATGTACTGGGAGGGGCCACCGATCGAAGGCGTGCCGAAGAAATATAACGTGCACAATATGCCAGGGAAGGCAGGCAACTGTTATATGCGACCCAGGCTACAAGGCTAGAAAAAACGCGGCCCCAAGCGAAACCACCTCCGATTTCGCGGTGCAGGCTCAGGCCACCAAGTTGGCATCTCCTGCCCTGGCTAGCTGCCACCAGGACGAAGGAGTGCACCTCCAGACATTGAGGGCATGGATCATTGGTCCCAACGACGCAAGTTACATACGAGGCATTTTAGACGGTGGCAGCCAGCGAACTAATATTAAAGAAGACATCGTGGCAAAACTGGCACTAAAATTTGTGGGAGAAACGAGCCTAGCTGTACATTCATTTGCGTCGGCCATCCCTCCAGAAGGACGACGATACCGGATAGTCGAACTGCGACTGCGTAGCCAGTTTGGCGACACAGAACATGGTCTCCAGACAATTTCTGTACCAACTCTTTGCCCGAACGCCCCAAATACGGAAATTAACGGTGCTTTTGTGAGACATCCACAGAAGTTTGGCTACAGACTTAGGATCAAGGCATCGACCTGCTCGTGGGATCAGACGAGCTGTGAACAATAATGACAGGAGACCTAAATCTCAGCGATCAAGTGCAAGGCTTAGTAGCTATGAAGACCTCGCTCGGATAGACGCTTCAAGGCCGTGTAGCGGAACCGAGTGCTGCGAATCAGACAACGGCAGGATTGTCTTGCGTGCTTAGTACACAAGTGCCACTCAACGACAAATCAAAAGGGGACCCTGCATGGAGTCTACACAGCAGCGTTGTTTCCCCATCTCCAGGCGCTGCATCCATCGCGCAGCACATCCCAGAAAGAAAGGAAGCAAGGGCCCTTAAGAGTTGAAATGGACGTACAGGGTCAAGGCCAATCCAGCACACATCTGAGTTGCCCGACGCCATATCAGAGAGGTTGGATGCTTCAGCGCGAACACCCGCTTTTTAAGAGATTGATGTGGTTGCCAACATCACCCCTTGCTTCGCAGGTCACATACGTATACGATGTGCAGAAGCCTACGACTGTTGATTGTGTAGCCAGCGATCGACAGCGTGATTTGCCAAAGACAGGAGCTGATTCTCTAACTAATTCAGCAGTGTTCGCGTATTTGAATGGCTACCCGAACCATTAGCACACCAGGAGTGGTTCGAATGATAATCTGAACACGTGAGAAGCAACGTGGTTTCCAAGCTGCGTACACCACAAGAAAACAAGGAACTAGATCGAATGGGAAGCCATCGCAAAAATGAAAAGGACGAAATAGACGTAATAGCATTGTACATGAGATTGTTACAGATCATGGTGGTGCGTGGGTTTAGGCCAGGAGGCAGTTGCTGCTTGTGGGGGTTCTACTCTTTTGTGTCCGGGAGTATATTGAAAATTCCATAGAAGAGGAAGAAGTGGCTCCTGGCACCTGTGCACGGTTATCATTATCAGTGTACATCAGTGTTTTGTCGCCATTAAAGCATTCCATGAGGTTGTCTGGCGGCTTCTATTCCTGTCAGCGCACACGTAACGAGGTGGTCGCTCCGCAACAAGGGGAGAGAGGGGGTCTCCGCAATGGCGTCCGCGTCCTTAGGGAACATAGCCACACGTCGCTTTTGAAGTTTGAATCACGCAGACAGTGAGGCGCCAGCGATCCGGCCTTTCCCAGGCGCGTTGCGGAGTGTCACCGACGCAAAGGCGCCCACTCGAAGGGCGCACGTAGTGCAGGCACCACCATAAAGCAGCAGAGCGCTGCACGAAGCTTGAAGCACAGCAGCGCACTGATTCGTAACAAGCTTCCGATATCGGCAAGTTGACCTCGGCAGACGTGACAGATGGGTTTGCCCATTCATTGGTCGGATGTACGTTCTCCTGACAAATGAACCCTCGAGTGACAGAAGCGCGCCCATATTCCTGCCGACCAGATTAGCGCATCGCGATTCGCATGCTCGAATGCGTTATTACTGTAGTTAAAGAGAAAATAAGCCTACTCCGCCACCTTCACGAAAAAGTTAAATCACTTCCACTCAACCTGAAAGCTGTCAAATGCGGAGCCGTGATTAGCCACAGGCGCTGTGGCGCAGTTCTCCGCTCTTCGCTGGCACCACTTATAGTCTTGCCCTCCCTTTCTCATTAACTCCACCTTGGCATGATTGAACAGATGTTTGTGGAATACGTTCGCCTTCCAAGTGCTGGCACGCCTTTTCCTTGGACAGCTGTCGCTGTTTTCGTTATATCTTGTTTTTTGTTCTGGCTGCAGCAGCACGAGCTGGAGACTTCTTTTTTGTGCTTGCTTTCATCTAGCACGAGCTGGTGCTTTGCTCCGTCATTTTGAACGCGTCTTTTTTTAAGGGTAGCAACCTGGATGTTTTGGTACGCCATAATAAAATAAAATTATCGCGTGAAAACGGGCAGACAAGGTGAAGTGAAGGCGGACACACACGGTGGACAGTGGGCACACTTGCGCGGTGTGTGTGCGCCTTCCCTTTGTCCGTGTCTCTCCTTTTTGAGCAAGTGTTTTATGCGGCCGTTTTTTCCTTCTCGGCCACTTTTTCTTCGCTTACTATAGTAAAAATTCAACTCAATGAGCATTTTGAACTAAACAGACGAGGGGAATCCTGTTAATTGCATATATTTTGCTCAAATGTATCTGCAGTATTCCTTGCGCTAAATAATGGGGACATTTATGAACAGTGTCAGCAGTTTTAGGATTTTCGAACGGTGCTGCCTAGAGAGAGAGAGAGAGAAGCTCTTTATTAAAGGAGGAAAGGCAGAGGGGTTTGCCAACATGCGTACGTCGACATGCTACTCTGCAGGAAGGGGAACAGAGAAAAGACAGATGAGTAGTAAAGAGAAGAGTAGTAGGTGACAGAGGAAAAAAAAGAGAGGGTCAGATAAAGGGACATGCGGCGTAGAATAGACTGACCGCTTAAGGGGGGCTATAAAGTCTCGGTCACGCGAATATCTTCAAGACACCCAAATAACGCATCCAGGACATTCCGTTGAGATGACGGAGAATGCCATGGTCCAAGTAGCAGGCTCAGCGTAATTGGTCCAGGGTGAAGACATGTGATCCTTTGCTCTAACCGACTCCTTGCGTCAATGTAGGCGGAGCACTCTAGCAGGACATGCTCGACGGTTTCGGGGGCGCCACAGTTGTGGCAATGTGGGCTTGTACTTTGGCCTATGCGATGTAAGTAGGTATTAGTGAACGCCACACTAAGTCGCAGTCTTTGAAACAGTGTTTCCCGCCGGCGAGGTAGTCGTTCTGGCAGCCTCAGTCTTATTTGTGGGTCAATTGAGTACAGAAAATTATGATGATGTTCCGCTAAGGTTCATAAGCGGTTTCTTTCTGCTAGAGCTAGGGCCTTGGTCATAGTTCAGGCATCATTTTTTGTAAAGAAAATCTTTCTTTTGTTTTTCATTTCTAGGCCCCTGCGTGCAGCCTCATCTGCTCTCTGATTTCCTAGGACACCAGAGTGTCCAGGGAGCCACTGAAAGGTTACGCGATGGCCAGCAGCGTAAGCGAGATGGTGCAGGTATTTTGCTTCGCGCTGGATGTGGTCGTGGATACTGAAGCAGCTAGCACGTTGGAGGCTTTGTAGGGCGGCTCTCGAGTCTGTGAATATGGTCCAGTGTGTTGGTGGCTGAGACGTATGTACCGGATGGCTTATTTTAATCCTTAAAGTTCAGCTAGCGTGGACGAAGTCGCTCGCTCAAGCCGGCATGACAGTGATTTGTGAGCTGACGGAATAAAAACTCCTGAAGAACTCCACTCAGATGTTGCCGATCCATCTGTAAAAGTATGGGTCGTAACGGAGGAAAATGTTTGAATATGGGCAAGTGTAACCTGAAGTAGGACAGTTTGGGATATGCGCTTTTTTGAATCAATTCCAGGTATAGAATGTTTTATGGTAACAGGTGACAAAGTCCACGGCTGAAAACCCAGTTGCATGGTCTGCGGTGCTTGATTTGGTACGGAAGCATCAATTGCCCTTATTGCTCGTCCAAAGCTGGAAGCGTCTTGATCCGCACTCCGAGCAGGAAATGGGTTGTGGCATGTAGTATGTGCCTCAAGTTATTTCGTAGCGTCTCTTGAAGCCGTAACACATCCATGAGCAGGCAGCCAGCTTCTGCAAGGGTCCCACAACATGACGAGCCTGTAGGGAGGCCAAGGCACTTCCTCAGACAGTTGTTCCTTGCCGCTTCCAGCTGTTTTCTGCTTGTCGTGGACAGTGTCTGCAGGACGGGAAGGCTATAGCGCAAGATACCATCAACATATGCCTTGAGGAGGAGCACCGCCGAGCGACAATCACTGCCCCAGCGAGTGCCACAAAGATATGCAATATTTTGGGATGCTGCTAAAATTCGCGAGCGTAATCTTTTCACTTCTGGGGACCAGGAGAAGTTTCTGTCTATGATAATGCCAAGGTATCTTTTGGTGCGTACGTAATGCAGAGGTCGGCGACTGAGGATTAGAGGGTATCGGTCCATTCTCGTGCGGATGAACGCCATCGCGACACTTTTTTCGGAGAAAAGATGGAGTCCACTGGGCGACAGGTATGCCGCTATTCTTGAAAGAGCCTACATAAACATTTTGTTGAAGGCTGAATGAACGGACAAGCTGGTATCTTTTCGAATACTCTATTTGGGTTAGTGACGCCGCGTGACTTCGGTTGTACCGAGGACAATCTACAACGGCACACGCGGCCCCTAAACTCTTCCGCACTTAAAAACCAATTAAGGTTCTTAAAAGGGGACTAACCATCCGCTTCGAGTGTTCTAGCCGAAAGAAAAACGGAGTGAACAGGCTCTCAGGGCTGAGCTTTGCACTTTTTATCATTACGCTGGCCCGCCCGCACGACAAAAAAAACGCCAACAATCTGAATAACAATAAACAAAGTTTGCTTGATCTTCACAATCGGATTTTGTGTGGGGAATCTTGGAATACGCTTACCTAAATATGCGCATTGTTGTTTAGCGGCAACGTCACCTCATACGGCACTTATCTGATGCAACATGGCTTCATTATGATACTTCGTGGTGAAAGCTTCAGAGCTGCGCTTATTGACTAGTAATTAAAATTCGTACGGAGCGGTGCAAGACTCCCTATAAAACTCGGAACAAGCTTTTTTTTGTATTCTGGAACTCGGTGTAAAGAGAGAACATATTTCATAACTTACACAATCACGCACTGAAGAGAAGTTCTACACGGGTCCCCAAAGTAACAGTTTTTACAATGTTCCTTACAAACGTCAAGAAGGGCCGTGCCAGAAAAATGGCAGCGCATCTGCACTTCGCTGCAGATGTCGACAAAAACACGACAGTGTTCTGTCACCCCTGCCATACATCTTTGTCTCTCTTTTCTCCCCGCCCACTTGTAACGCTGTTTCCATCCCGTCTCGCTACGGCCAGAATAAACACGATGGAGTTTTCCTGAAGTCAATTTATTATTCCTGCTTTCCGCTGTTCGTGCGGAATCTATTTAATTCTTTTGTTACGGTTGGACACATTGTAATGACACCACGCAGTCTATGTGCTCAGCGGCGGTGGTGGCAAAGACAGCGGCCTGCAAGTACCACTTCTATCGCCGATAGCAGTTTCCTGGCTAGACGAGCATCTCGACGACGACTGCTGGGGGATACCACCAAGGCTAGGTCAGCTGGTATACCCCCCAGGTAACCGATAATTGCGCCACTAGCGCCAATTTGTCCCCTGGTGCTTGGTAGGCCAAACTGTCCAACTAAAAACAGCAAAAAAGATCACTGATGCTGCTATGGCAACGCTTTCGTTGATGCGCGAGGAGGAAACGCCGTGCCGCTTATCGTCTGCTATGGTCTGAACGAGCGCGCCTGTCTTTGTGTGCCGCAAGCGTGAACAAACACCGCTTGCATTTTGCTTTTCAGATAGGGTTGCTGCTGCACATCTTGTTTTCGACAGCTTTCAGTTGCTAATTTGCTTGCAGTCTCAGCACGTGCAGAAAACATTTGTTTTGATATATTTCTTAGTTGAATACGCGTGAGGCAGCACGCCCTGAAGTGTGGCAATTTTGTTTGGGGCAGAAAAAGTAGTAGGCGGGAAATGTGGTTTATTCACTGATTTTATTAGCAACGTATGGCAAGCGAAGTTCAATACATGCCACATAGCTGTGTACCTCGTAAAGTAAGTACAAATGTCCGCCGTCTGTGTCGGTTACACAAACATAACAGAAATCTTCGTACAATTCGTCGTATACAGAAAATTGCTGCAGAGGTCACCGCGTTCATTTGTTGTACACAATACAATTCTACAGAAACGATGTTTCATAAAAACACGCGTTTGTGAATAATAAAATGATTATTACGTGAGATGACCAGCTCATTTCGCCACCATTAACAACCGCTCCATATTCTTATTCTCGCAAACTTGCTAGCCCAAAAAACCCTTTATAGCTCGAGAATTTTCTGCGTAATTTCAACATACATCACACTTGGTAAATAAAACAAATACCACCATGGATATCAATAAACACGTAAAAGCGAAACAAATATTGATAGTGCAAACAAGGTACAAAAAATGTGTCCTAGCACAGGTTGAAAAGCGAAGCGCCGCTCGGCCGTCGCGCAGGTAACGCGGAATGCCAGCGGTCAGCTGCCACGTAAATAATTTTTGGGGCTTCTTTTTGTGCTAATAAGCATTCAGAGAAACTGATCGTCGGAACGCTCTAAAGCCAAACCAGTTCGTCATAGAAGCATTTAGGCACATTAGGCGAACACAATTTCCAAGCTTTTCTCTGGTGGAAAGAAAATGAAGAGCAACCACTCACCAAACCAATACCGAAGCGAAATTTCCGTCTGCGTGTCCGCTGGCATCAATCGGCTCATGAGAAACTGTCGACAAGTAGCTTCACATGCTTACAACATTACGGACAAATGCGTTGTACCAAACAAAAAGAAATTCACTGTAAAGCAACAGCAGAAGATGTTTTGGTCCGCCCTGAAGCTTTTTTTGATAAGGATAGCGCTTGCTTCTTCATAACTTTCACTGAATAAGAAGTGTGCTGACCTGCATGCCGTCCGCTGGGAAGCGGAAAATTTTTCGCTGTGTTATTCCTTCCTGAGTTGTCGCACCGCACAGCATCGAAGCACGCGTTGTGTCCTTTTCTCAGTTTCTCTGACATTTTGAGCCAGTTAGCACTCGCAGACACCAAAATTTTCCCCTTCAAGGCATACTACAAAACTTCTACACGTGCACACCAAGGTAAATATAACTGGTAGCGAAGCTTCCTTAGAAGCCCATACGTTCAGGAAATGCCGGCTCTTAAGCTGCTCAAGGGACTTAGCGCCATCTGTGTGAGGAGGGAACACTTCCGGCGGAACAAAAAATAAACAGGATGTGACGCAATATCCGGTCAGAAAGTGAAGTCATTTCGGTGGGATTAGCGGGAAAATTTGACCTCCAAATAGCCTTAGCAGGACTCTGGTCGCTGAGGGCTCATGTCATTGCTATCTGAGGCAAGTTGGCGAGCCCTTGGCGTGTGTGCTTCAAGTCAACGCCAGCTTATACTCGTGACTAGAGAAACGCACTTTAGCATACTGTCGTATGATTCTCCTCGGTCTTTATAAAAGCATCTTGCATCTTCTCTGAACCTTTATTCTGTATTCATGCCTTCCACTGCTGTATAAAAGCAATCAGTTGTTTATTTTGATTGCAGCGGGTGGCAAACGTAAACCCCCCCCCCCCCCCCCCGACCGGAATTTTTTTTCTGCCTTAGGATACAGAGCCCAAAATGACACTTGACCCCTCTTCCCGGCCCCCCTTTAATATAAAAAACGTGATCACTCCTTACCCCGATACCAATTTCTACCAACGCCACTGCTAAGTTTAAGTGCGTCGCACATACGCAGGTAGGCGTGCGTGCCTTAAGTATAGATCAAGGTTATATAATGCTTGCTCAGTTTGTGTACTTCTGTTCTAAGAGAATAAATAACGCAAAGTCATGCTATAATCAAGACATTTGAGTTTTATTCCACGATGAACATAAAACAAATTTACCACACTGCACGAAATGAGCACGTATACAATAAGTACAAAATGTTCGTGGGCACTACATGCATTATGATTTTCCTTACGCGCCGAAAAATTGACTTTACCCGTAACACATAGCATTATGAGCAATGAAAGCGTCAACAGCAGAACTACTTCGAAACAAGAGAAAAGAACTAGGCATTGCATCTTGACGTAGAAAACCGGGCCGCAGGAATGCCGATTCACGAAAGTGCAGTGAGCACACTGCAGCTGTTCCGGCGTCTTATCAAGTAGACAAGGGTTTCTACAGAAGTTCACTCAGCATTCACGCCTGCAATATCCTGGTTGCATTATTAGGCAAGTGTCGCAACAGATAAGTAAAAAGAGGAAAAATGGATCAATGCAAACGAAAGCGACGGCAGTATGTAAAAGCACATAGCAGGAAAGATCTGGCAGCAGCGCAGCACGGAGGAGCACAACACAGTACTGCGATGGAAATAATGCTTGCGCATACAAGTGCGGGAAGCAACGAGCACTACAAGCGCTGTAAAGCAATAGAGAAGACACAGAGATAGACAATTGAAGCGACTCGTTTAAATTCGAGTGGTACTACGCCGAGAAGTCCTAGAGTAATTGACACAACTTGCTCTGAGCCAGCCTGACGTGAAATCAGGAGATAACTGTGACATAACAAAGCTTTAGACCCATTTTTTTTTTCGAAGCACCACCACGTCCCCTTACACAACCCCCGTGCACATATTAACAGTACAATAGTGTTGCGTTACTTGTGGAAATGAGAGGAAAATGGTGCAGTAAAACGCCAGGTGTACGGGAGTTGCTGTTGCAACTTGTACAGCCCATCGTTTCTGTAGGTACCGACGAAAGCGCTCCGCTCCAACCGTTGGCAGCATCGTCCCGTAGTTCACCGTGCCTGCCGGGCACGGTACTACACGTGTCCAACGACGGTACAACGCACCTCGCAACTACACGCACGGCAAAAATTAAGTGCACACCAAATTAACAAGGAAAAACGAATGCAAATGCGCACCACCAAAACACGCGAGGGGCGTTTCCTAGCAGACGAACTTTAGGAGCGCCTTTCCGATCACTACGATGACTGCATCACAAAGCAATGACATGTGCCATTCTTCAGAGGGCGCGGCAAAAAAGGTTTTTTAATGAACGGCATTTTCATAAATTATTTATACACTGTGCCTAAATAAATGTGATTCAGAAATAAAAATAGTTCGCAAAATGTAATTGTTATTTTATTGTTGAACAAAACTTGGTTTTTTGTTACTAGTGTTTGTTCCCTCCTCACCTAGTCGCGCTTCAATCGCCACTCCCATAAGCCCCCATGCTGATGTCGCTGGCAATAGGTTCTGAACCGCTTTTTGCCCGAACCTTCGCTACCATTTATATTTACTTTGTGCACACAGTGAAAGCGGCAGGAGCAGACGGACAGGATGGCAGCAGAAGAGATAAGAGTGAAAGCGCCACCCGTCGGCGCAACGAATGAAGCGACTAAATAAATAAATAGGGTGCCAAAAAAGGAAAGAGCCAAGAAAACATTTTATTTCTACACACAATGGAATCACTTTACTTTATTGCTGGGTATGTTGAAAAGATAAAGCCACATATGCAAAGTCTGAATTTTCGCTTGGCTACCAGCGTCATGGCGGCACTTAATTTTGGGATACCGAAACTAGCCGAAGTTTTCAGCCCCTAATACCACTGTGCTGCTAATCTTCACGGGCCTCCGTTCGCCTTACCACTGCCCTGAAGTGACGTCATCGAAGCGCCGATAAAAGGACGAAACCAGCTGGAGCGGACGCATTTGCACAGCGGCGCTGGTGGCAAAGACAGCGCCTGCAAGTAACACTTCTATCGCCAATTGCAGGTTGGTTGTAGTTTGGTATCTGTCCTTACTGTCTCAGTCATTTGCCACCACCACCGCTGCTGTTGCTTTTGTTGCTAAAGCCTGTCTGTGATTGCTCTGTGTGCCCGAAATGAGTGACAGTGACCCGTGTTTGGCCTGTAATGAACCCAGCTCTGACAAAAAAAGCATGTCCAACTTGCTCTGAGTGTAATTATTTCTATCACTTCGGTACATGTTCGGGCATAACGAAGACGGCCTTTAAGGCCAATACCGTTAAAAAAAACTGGAAGTGCCAAACCTGCAACGTATCGGCAGCTCGACAGGCCGAAGCTTCTAGCCGGCGAAAGCAGGAACAAGAAACTGCATTCGAGTCTGTGTTGACCGAAATTAACAAAAACTCGCAGAAATAACGGAAATTAAGAGCAAAGTCGATGACATAATTCTTGTGAAGTAGACGGTCGAAAAAATGGCGCATTCGGTTCAGCACCTTTCGGACCAGTACAATGACGTTCTGAAGGAAATGCTACGACAGGCACATAATATTGACACCTTAAAAAAAGAAGGTACAGAAGATTGAAGTAAGCAGCTCTGGTCAGGTGGTGAAAGCCTCCAACGGCAAACCAATAATCTTGAGCAGTATATACGGCGCCAAAATTTGGAAATTCATGGCATCCCGCAAGCCCCAAACGAAAGTTTTGTTAGTACAGTACATGAGTTGGCAGGTAAACTTGAATCGCTTGAAGTGAGAGAAACAGACATTGATGGCCTTCACCGATGCTTGCGAAACCCGGAAAAATTTCTGCTATTCTTGTCCGCTTTGTGTCCCATAAAATGCATGACAACTGGAGGGAAAAAAGAGAAAAAAGAGGCCAGTTGAAAACTAACAGTTCTGAAGAGTTCTTTCTTGATAATCTAACCCCACAAACAAAAACGTCGTTGTGGATGATGAAAGCTAAAGCCGCCGAGGTGGGTTACCAGTATGCCTGGCAAAGAAACGGAAAGCTGCTAGTGCGCAGAGAAGACGGCGAGCCGGTCATTCGAGTTGAATGCGAAGCTGACCTTGATAAGATCTGCTGAAACGGAACCGTGTGCTAACGGCTGTGCTTTGTATCTTTCTTTTCTTTTTCTTTGAGGGCAGTGCCTCGTGCAATTGATTTCTACAATGAAGAGTTGTTTAACAATCTTGTTTGCACTTCCTCATTAAGTTCGAGCAATACTATGTCGATCTTTCACGTAAACATCAGAAGTATGAAAAATAAACTGTTTCAAATTGATGCCGCCTTGCAATCCCCTAACCACAAATTTGACGTTTTCGCTTTCACTGAAACGTCGTTTTCGTGCGAACAAGACGTAGTTGCGCTTGTCGGGTATAAAACAGAGGGTCACGGAGCAAGATATAGAGGAGCGCTTACTGTGGTTCAGAAAAAATCATTTGCTCGGGCCGATAACGCCCCGCGCTTCCGGCCGCCCAGCCTTCCCTTTGCTCTCTTCCTCCACCCTTTGCCCTCGTTGCTGTGCCTCTGTACATGGCTCTTCCCTTCTTCGCTCTCCCTAGAGGCGTCTTTTCTTTCCCAGCGACTCCTGTCGTATGCCTACCCTACTATGCAGGAGGAATGCCTGCACGCGCGGAATTAAAACACCCGTGTGCAGCGTGAATAGACGGCGCAGATAATCGCACGCAACCGCATACACGGCGATCGCTTATTCCCTATCAGGGGTCGTTTATTCTGACATTATGAATACCCGCTGAAAATATTGTACTAAGCCAGCAGATGTAAGACGCAACTGAACGACGACAACTTCAGAAGCACCAAAGAATGAGCATAAGTTATATGAAACGCTTCAACATGCAGTCTAGCGTGATTCTGCTCACGACAAATCGATGCAGCGCAAGGATTACCCGCTGTTGTTGCCCGCTCTCCGGAGGCATGCTTAATTATTTATGCGGCTTCTATGCACGAACAACGCTTACAAGGGTCGCCCGGAGTCTCCATCGGCAAACGGGAATGATACACACATTTCTATGCCAATGACTGAATTGGATGGCTGCCCTTTAGTAATAAGTACACAAAAACACTGTCAGCTTCATAAGGCAGCCAAGAATATCAAACGCAACATTTTCACTGTCGCTCTTCGGTCGTGTTATCTCCTCGAGAAGCCTTGGACTCCAAATAAAATGCTGTGATTTGTATGGCTGCAATTTTGGGCCTACCAGTTTTCCCGGCGTTTTTTTTTCTTCAAGCGGCAGACCAGCAAAACAACCGGCTCGTCAAACATTTTCTTTCGGCGAGTCATCACCACAGAGATATAGGGTCCGGACGAATTCAAATATCGCGAAATGAAGGCTTGTGAAAAGACCGCACTGTCAGGGCCTCGATCTTGAGCAGATTGCTACGTCGTGGGCAGTCGCGGGTTATGTTATCGGGTTTCTGTTATTTTCTGATGAGCGTGTGAGTGCCGGTCCGTGTTCTAGGCACACACTGGTTTGGACGTAAGTTGAAGAACGGCGAGAAAGCTGAGGAAACTTTTACAATCGCTAGTGATGAGAACCAGTTGCTCGTTTCGCCTTTTGTAAAACCGGTTATAACACTGCCGAATTGGTGTTCACAAATTTACAAATCGGAGTCTTATTTTCGGCAAGCACTGCGGAAAATGTAGTGTTTGTATAGCAGCCATATGTCTATATGTGGGCTCTAAATTTTGTTTTCCCGCCCAGCAAACCAATCCTTAACGTATCTTTGCCGTACGACCACTCAATTCCTTCAGGTCCGGGTTACCGGAGAAGCGGCTGTCGAACAAGTTAATGAAGCCGTGCGAAGGAGGAGCGCAATGAACGCGAAACGGCGCCAACACAGGCCCAAAGCAATCCGTGCCCAAAACTACCGTCACCGAAGCAGACGACAAAAGCCGACGGAATGCGTTCCGCCAACGCGCCCGCCGGCGCACGGGGAACGCCGGCCGCTTAGCCGGTAACCCATTCGATGCACCATCTACATTGTGCTCCAGAAGTGATGGACATTAAAGGCACGCAGAGAGAGCGAAGTCGGTGCTCCTCTTTATCTTGCTCCGTGCAGAGGGTGTTTTCTGGTCACATAAGAAAGGAGGTGGTACTTCCCTTCACCTAAAAGATAACACAATATGATGCGTAATCCGAGTTTTCATAGGTCCATAAGGATTATGAGTGAATCGCTGTGAAGTGTCTAAACACACTGATGGCTTCTGTTTATCGTCCAGCATCCGGTGAGGTAGTAAAACTTGTGGCGTATTTGCATGGTACTTTTAATATTCCTGCTTATTGAAATTGCCAGTTGTCTTAGTTGCAGATTTCATAATTGATGTACTTTCACCTAATGCACAACACCAATGTTTCTATGATGTTGTTGAAATATTTTCCTGTAGGAATGTTATTCACTCCCCAACCCGCATAACGATGAATAGTGAAACAATTATTGATGTATGTATCAGTAGCCATGATGCAAATGATGTAGTTTCCGGTACTTTGAGATTCGGCCTAATTGACGATTTGCCCATATTTGTTTTGTTCGCATTGCTAAACCGAAAATGAAGTATTCCCAAAAGCCTTCGGCATTCCATCGAATAATCAGCGAAAACTCCTTGAATTACTTTAGGACCTTTATGGAATCCACAAGTTGGGATGATTTTTATAACAAACCAAATCCAAGTATATCGCAAGACATCTTTCTACGTAAGGTTCAATATAGTTATGAGCGAGCATTTCCTTAGAAAGTAGTAAAGAAATACAAAATATCAAAAAACCGTGGGTCACCCGACAGTTATACAGCAGAATTAAAACTGGTGATAATTTGTAAGACGAATTCATTCGCTCTCGCGACGTCGATGTTTTAAATGGATACAAGCGCACAAGAAATAAGTTAAACTCGGACTTAAAGAAAGCAAGATGAGAATTTTGAAAAGAAGTTTGAGTCAATTTTCAAACATCCCATTAAAATATAGAATCCAATTAAAAATTTAGTTGGTACATCAAAGAATTCTATCTCAGATAGCCTTGTGATAGAAAATGTAGAATATGATCGGGAATGTCTAGCTGAAAAATTCAACAATTATTTTCTTGATGCGGGTGCAGCACCCTCGTCCAATAAATCATGCCTCAATTGTAGGCAGTACATCCCCTCCGAAATTTCTCACTCTATCTTTTTAACACCTGATACTGAATTGGAAATACATAATTTTCTTTGAACGTTAGACAAGAACACTGCCGCCGGGTACGATGACATTAAAGCCACACCCATTATTGCCGTAGCCGATCTCATGAGTTATCCTCTGGCACATATATGCAATGCTGTGTTCGAAACCGGCATATTTCCGGAGAGCATGAAAAAACAAGAGTAGTCGTCATTCATTAAGGGGGTCCTTTGAACAGCATCGGCAACGACCGCCCCATTTCCTTTCTTCCTTTATTTTCAAAAGTAGTTGAGCAACCTTTTTACAACACCTAAATACATTTCTGAACTTATCTCAAGATATCTTTAAAGAACAATATGGTTTCCGCGAATTTAAATCCACTGAGATGGCTTTACTTAACATGAAGGATAAATGAATTAGTAATTTTGAAACACAACAGTTCACTCTGGTTTTATTTCTAGATTTTAGAAAGGCGTTTCATTCGATTAAACATGATGTGCTCTTTCTAAAATTGCCTTGATACGAAATTAGGGGCGCAGCTTTGAAGCTGCTTAGAAGGTATTTAACCGGTCGCTCAGAATACACTTTTTTCAATGGTTATCAATCTTTTTTAAAACCAATCACGTACGCAGTTCCCCAAGGAGCAATTCTGGGGCCAATATTTTTATTAAATAATTAACGACATTGTACACATACCACGAACACCAGATATCATCTTGTATGCCGACGATACCAGTGTATGTTTCTCTAGAGACAGTTGAGCAGTATTAACACGGCTCTTAACACCTGGTTAGATGACTCGACAACCTTGTTACAGGTGAATAAACTGCAGCTAAATGTTGCAAAAATAAATATGTAGTATTCAAGCCTAGAAATAAACCGGATGATACGGAACTCCAAATATATTTTCAAAAATTGTGTTATAGGACGTGCCTATTCAAACAAATTTTTTGGAGTCGTTTTCTAATAAAGCATGAGCTGGACGCCCCATATATATACGCTACGTGCGAACGTGTCAATATCTATAGGAATGTTATACAATATTCGACAAAAGGTTTCTAAAACAATATTACGACAATTGTATTATACACTGGTGCAACTTCACTTCCACTACTGCTTGTTAGTATGGGGTACCACGATTACAACGAACCCGAAATGAATAACATTACTACAAAAATGTTCGATGTATTGAAAATCTTCATTACTTGGAGCCTACCTCCCCGGCGTTCTCTGAAATAAAATTGCTAAAATAACGCAGCTGTTTGAATTCAAGCTCTTAATACGCATTTTAAACGATATCAAACTTGATGAACCCGCCTTTCATAGGCAGTATCAACTACCGAACAGGTATTACACACTACGGAACAGTATTACACATTTAGGCATGATCTATACCAAACCCCAAGGATTAGGACAAATTATGGAACCCAAACATTTGGTTATTTAATACCTTGTTTCTTGAACAAACATCTTGATATTGCAAAAACGTCGACGAATCTCGTTCGATACATGCCTTCAAACGCGATGTCAAGCGGTATCTTCTTTCCCGTACTATAGAATGAACGCTGCCGATGTTGTACCGGCGGTATGATTGCTGTTTTCCATTCATGTATATATGCTTGGCTGAATTGTTCTTTCTGTGAAGTTCTTTGCTATTGATGTAGTTTTCTTGCATTCTGTACTATGTTTATGTTCGCTGCTACCGCTGTTAGCAGTGCTCATGTACGGGTGAATGGGCCTTAGTCAGGCAGACGCCATCTTCCTTTAGCCCACTCACCCTGGAAATTTTGTCTTCATAAATCATTTTGAAAATCTAAAAAAACATTCGTGGGCTACAGCACTTTTGGCATATTGTGTCAAAGTATTCTTTCCAGGCATTCGTTATTTGGTGTTCCAAATAGCAAGTGCGGATGCATTTTCATTTAAAAGCACAATGCCTTATACAAGTGATGTTTTGATGTTTCGCCTCAAAATGCCTGTTTTAGTTTCGCTCAACAAGGTTAACGAGTACACGGTATCGTACCAGATTCTGTGGTTTAAAAAAATTAGACAGGTTTTGCCTAAAAAAACTGCTTACTTCAAAATGTTTGCGACTTCCAGCCGGATAGCCAATCGTTGAACAACAACACGGCCAGACATGGCAAACCCTCACTATTAACTCTAAAGGGCGAAGAAATTAATTGTCTGAAAAATGCCTACAATTACATTTTTTTAATAAAAGCTATTATAGTGAAACCTAGAAAAGCGTTAAAATTTCAGAAAACCATTTGTATTTAAAAAGCAAATAGGTAATTTTTTTACTGTTCTAAAATAAATTTCACGTTGTTTAAAGGGTTCATAATAAGGCGTGCATAACCATTTGGTTTTCTTTAACGATTTTGCTTAGATTGTTATTTGTGCGTAGAAATAAAATTTGATACGTTAAAGCGGTAATAATTTTGGGCTTAAAATGCATGGCCTTTGATTTATTAACTGGTGTTCCAGACCATCGAAGGTGAGAAAGCATAGAAATTCTTCACGGTGTTCTCGCTTAGGCAGCGCCCTGCGTGGGCTCGGAAAAATAATTCAGTAGATGCAATGCCATTGTGAGGTCCACTCACGAGGTCAGTGGACACGTGCCCCGGCCTTGCCTGCAAAAGGACATATCCACGACGCCCTCTCTGGAGGCACGGCGCTGCCAACATTACGCTGTTGGCGTCGTCAATTCGATGCGGCCCTTTCGGAGACGGCTTGTCTGGATGAAAGAATACCGCGGGAATAATTCCCTTATTGAGGGTAGGCGCCCCCGTAAAGTTCCGAGGATTGTTTGCGTAGCGGAATGCGAGGGGCAATTAGAGAGTTTTACCAGAGCGGTCAAGCGGCCAGCGGAGCGGACCAGCGGAGACGCCACTGCGCATGCGTCAGTACGGTGATTCGGCCAGCGGATTTACGAGGCTGCGCCAGGCTGTGCGCTTGCCCGTCCGCTCGGCCATCCCAGCGCAGCGCGCCAGCCGGAGCGTCTAGGAGGAAGAAAATATTTAGCTCACGTTATCAAAACGTAACGTGGCTTGCTTTACTAAAGCAAAGCTTCGCTACTTTTGTCCAGCAACTTCTTGCAGGATGGGCAAATGACCTTTTGACCGGAGACATACCCCACAGACGACGTCGCGTGATTTGTCGTGCCTACTGTTGGCGCCTGCGGGCGCCGACAGCAGTCGCCACCGCCGCTCCTGCCAAGGCAGCCAACCACCCCCACAGCCTCCAAGCATGCGCGCTGGGTCGTCTCATGCAACGTGACTCGTCTTGCGCCCGCCGAAAAGGAACGGTGCGTTCGCCCCTGCGAACGCCGTGTTCGCCCGGCCTCTTTCTGCGAGCGTTTCACGGAACCGCACGGCTTTCGGACGTGGTCGTCAATACAGCTAAATCAAAGGTTTAATCATGCGAAACCAAGACACAACCAGACTAAACTAAGTTTGTGCTTTGTTACAGCAAAGCTGTAAATGGCTAGGATCCAGCAGATCGTCTCCGGTCCCAGAGCGATGTAGACAGGAATCGCTAGGTAGCGTAGCGCCACGTTGTGGAGCCCCCTCAAATCCCCGGAATCGTAAAACTGCGCGCCACACCCCCGTGGCATTGAAAAAATCATACAGAATTAAAAAGGTCCTAGGGCCTTCATAGAGCATGCGCCGTGATTACCATACCCGCGCTATAATAAATTTATACCCACGATTCCTGTATGTTCTGTAGCGTAAGCTACACTGGCCGAGGCTGAGCAGTTTCGCGTGTGCCGTGAAGGGCCGTTCTGCGCAAGCGCGAGGGGCATTGGATTGATTTCGAATCAATTGGCTTGACTTGTATTGGATTGAATTAAAGTGGATTGTGATGGATTGTGTTGCGTCACAGCCGCGGCAGACGCACTGGCGCCGGCGCGTGCCCAGGTGTGCGCCTCAATTGCGCAGTAGCTAAGTCTGACGCTGCGTCGGAGCCGCTTAATAGCCGTTTCATGTGGCTCGTGAAGAGCTGTGCTGAGCATACGCGAGGAGCAGTGACTGGACAGGACTGGACTTTCAGTTAATGACCAAGAACAATGCTCAATCGCAAATTACAAACAAACGTGTTTTGCTTCGTGCACACCTTGGACTACGGCCCATGGAGTCAAACCTCACGTTGAGGCTCGGCACCACAGCTTTGCTGGCCATCCGTCTTCACGGGGTGGAAGGACTCTGAATTTTTTTATCAAAGGTTAGCTGAGCTAAGGTGCAGCCATTTTTTGGGGCGCCTAGGGACAATGCCGAGATAGGCGCAGTATTTCCCTGACTTCCCCGAAAGAACGCTTTGCGCTGTCAGTACCCAGCGTGTAAATTTGGGTTGAGTGCCTCCAAATGAAGCTGCGGATGCAGTGCTAGTATTGGTGAGACCTGCTTAATCGATGAGGTGTACTTACATATATAGTGCGACATTTCAAGATGGACTTGCTGCATGGGCGACGCGTAGCTCAGCCATGCGGGTCTCCGGCGTTTGCTGTCACGCGGAGACCGAAAAGCGGGAAAGATTACATGCATGCGCATGGATTCCCAGCTGGGTCAGTCACATCGATATTTTATGTTTGTCGTAGTTTTCGTGTTCACACAACTGTGCTGAGTACTTAAAGCAGCGTGAATTCTTGTTTGCGTGGCTGCCTTGGCTTCCTACCTGTCATTCTAGTTCCCGATCGTATTGTAATGTTAACAATTTCGGTATAAACTTGAATTCAAACTTAGCCTGCGCATGCACACTCGGACGCGAAACAAAGAAAGTGGGAAATGGAAAACCAGACGTTGGCGCGCACACCAACACCTGCTTCGTGTATCCAACGTAAGAGTGGTTTGCCTTTTCACACTGCCATTGTTTCTCGTCCAAGTGTGCAGCACACGCTAAATTCACATTATTATGCTATGTCCCCACACACTGCGGCCACAACTACAAGCTTTTCATTGAGTTTCTTTTTGTAGTAGCGCGTAGCATTGCTTAAGCCTTATCAAACCGGTGGCGTGTACGTTTCGAAGCGCAGTCCGGGATATGTGAGGTGCAGTGCCTCAAACGTAATTATGCATGTGTTTGATAGCGTTCATCTCCCGAGTATGTCTTCAGCACGCATCAGCTCTTCGTGCAGTTAAGTTCGTTTCGGGGGGGGAGGAGGGAGATCAATGGGAAACGTCGCTTCTGTACAGAGAACGTAAGTATAGGGCGGACAAAGAAAAAAAAAGCTTGAAACCTCGACCCAAAAACAAGGAGGAGAGAGAAAAAGAAGGAAGGAAGGAACCAAACTTTTATAAGAAAGGATTGCCCGAAGCCGCAGGGGAAGGGGTGCAGGAAGGACGCTATAACGTCCAGCCATCGAGGCCGCACAAACGAAGCTCCAAAGTTCTGTCACGTTATTCTTACCGCAGGTCGGTACTAGCCATGTCGGCTAAGGACCCAGGTACTTCATTCAGAGTTTTGTTATGTATCTTTTGGAGTAAAGCCTATTCTTCTTCCTCTTCAATCCTACAATCCATCTTCAATCCTACCCAAGAGGACTTATTACACTTTTCGTATGAGTGAGCCCACTCCGGGCGGTGTTGGTCGAGAGGTACGTCGCGATTGCAAAGCACATGGCAACACTCTGGGGAAATCCTTCTTCAGCTACATTTAACGACCCACAATCTTAACGGGTTGCTGCAGTGGCGTAAGTAGGGGGGGGGGGTGGGAAGGGGGATGCTGCGTGCATACATATAGAAAAAAGCTTACTTTCGCCCCCAACTCCGCTTTACATTCGGATCAAGTAGTGTTGTAAACGCCGTGCCACACAGTATTCCTCCCTCTCTGTGCACCGCCACCCATGCTGCAGGCGGATGGGGACGGAGTGCAGAGGGCATACGATTAATTAACGTGTTTGAAAGTTTTAAAACCCAGCATGCGCCTACACGAAGAGTAGGGTATTTGAAAACCAATCTACATTTTTGCGCCCCCGATTATATCTCGGCACCTTATACTTCCATGACAAACGTAAGGAATGTGATAATGTACTTTCGAGCCTCCGGCAATGTAAAAAAACCCGTTTTACATTTTTTTTGCATACAATTACCGAGAATCGTTATGGCTTCTGGGTTATTCCACGACAGAATAAACGTGCGTGGAAGGGCGTATTATTTCTTCACTCCTACACTTTTGTTGACGCATGGCCAAGCCAGAGAAAAGCTTAAAACGACCATTCGTTTTCCTCTAGAGTGCGTTCTCCGCGAGAACGAAGTTTGGGAAAGTTGGCGTGGCTGACGCGCAATTTCCAACCACTGCAGTTGTTTCTGAATTCGGGGCTTGCGCGCTGGAAAGTTCAATCGCTCTGAGCATTTTAAATGCAGAGCATTTCAGTAACTCACGATGTCACCCGCGTGGTCCCGTCGTAGTCCGCACCGTCGTTGTCCGCACCCCTCCCCCTACACTATATAAAAGAATAAAAGAAAATACTATCCGGCGCCAGGGTTTGGATCCCTCGACACTGCGGGCGGAACGCAATGTATATGTTGCTCTACCCACTGCGCCACAAAGCCGACACAGATGGGGACCCTACGAACGCGCCTTATAACGTTGACTCATTCCAATAGACCCTATGCAAAATGCGCCCCGCCATCTCACGTCGACTCCGGTGACTAGGTCCGCCATTTTGGTACGGTCGTTTGAAACCGAAACCAATTAGCAAAACATAGAAGGCGGGCATTGACCGCTCTTGGTGATGTACTACAATGCCGGAGCATTGCTTCGTGCCGCAGTGCATGCAATGCGGAAATACCGGACCAAATGGAGAAAAGGTACGTAAAATTCCACGCTTTTGAACGAACTTTCTGACGCGAACTATGCCGGTGCGAGCAACCTTTGTGACACGCTTGGCTGCGTGCGCAGTGAGCGAATACTTGTCGTTGGTTCGCTAAGCGCTGGATTCTGTAGTAGCTGTCCGGATGAAAAATACAGCTGCGTCGGAGTTCTGTGGTCCAGCCTTTGTATTGTAAATGAAGCCTGAGCGGGTGCCACCTATTCATGCGACTGACAGCGGTGCTCGACCGGGAAAACAGCTACTGCCAAAATTAGGCTGTTTCTTTACTCGTCCCTGTGGCTCTGCGCCCGCTTCATTTCATTGTTAAGTGGTACCGATTAGCCCCTATACAAGCCTTTATCTTACCTAGGGCTGTAAACAAACTTTTCTTGCCGCACTACGCCGTCACGCCGCGGTTGAAAATTTCCTTTGTGGCGGGCGCGCACGGTATGGGAGTGTGTTGTTGGTTTCTTTTACGTTGCATTTATCCGCGTGTTGTTGCAGAAGTGGCGTACACTGTTTTATGATGATCTAACGGTGGGAGATTCGAGCTTTTGCCTTTGGTTCCCGATTTGCCCGGCTGATAGGTTTGTTGTTACGTCAAGTTAAATTGGTTCCCATTGTCATTTCAGCCACGATGTATTTACGTCGAATATTTTGCGACTAAAATACACACTCACTCCTCTAGTTTGTCACAGGCTGCATGCAATGCCCTCCAACGTAATGATAGTGGCCATTGATGTAGATAGCTGAGACAATTTTCAAAGTTTTATTAAAAAAAAGAAAATGGCCAGAGTTGCACCAGGCCGCCGCGCTTCAGCTCGAGTGCTTTTGCATTTTTGTTATCCACAGTGAAAATCCAAGTAAATTAAACTACTTCGCTGATTTTTAGCGTGTGCAGTATAGCAAACTGTGGATATAAATGGAACAAAGGGAAGCATTCGCGCACCCCTGCATGCCGCGGTCTCGTAACCACGACGTTGCCCAGCCTCTGCGTGCTCGCGAGATGACCACGGTGAAATGTGGCATGCATGCTTGCTTGGTAGCTCACAGGTGACCTAGTTCAGGTGCCATGCCAGTCCTTGTTTCTGTCACTGTGGGGGGTGAGGCCAGCAAAAAGTGGGGCAAAAGCCCATTCCCAAGGCTACCAAGTTTTTTCCCAAGCGCCTGCATGGCACTTTGTTGCTGCTCGCATTGCTCGTGTACTCGACGTGCATCGAACAGACGCATTGGCAAAGAAAGGGAGGGACAATTTAATTTTCTCGCGGGCGTCTCCAGTAAATGTCTTAGACACTCGCTGGCTTGATGCCCTGCTGTCTCGGACGTCCCCACTGTTGTGGCAGCTCAGTGCACGCAAGCTCCGGTGGCGCCTCTAAAACCTTCGGCTTGAAAGAGGGCGAGTAGGTGCACAGCAGCCAGGATGTGACTCCATGCTCCACTGCAACCCGCCGGGCACTCGCACGCTGCCTCCACAATCACCCCACTCTCCGTCTCAAAAGTGAGGCACACAACATAGGGCCGGCCACTTTTCTTCAGGTAGCGAAAGCAGCTGCTGAGCACATGGATGAGGCCCAACCTGCAAGAACAGAGAGAGTAACAGTAAATAGCACTCAGGGAAGAACAGGACTAGTCCGCTACAGTTTATGGTAAAGGGACAGAGCAGAAAGCATTGGCCGCAAGGAACAGACTCAAAACGACCAGATTTTGTGTCTTGCTTAACACCGTTGCAAGGGCAATAATTTACACCTCAAACACCAATGATGTCAAAATATTTTTTCAAGTTCGAGCGTGCAAATATCGCTGCATGCTTTGTTAATGTATTTTCAAGAGAAGGAAATTTATTATTTATAAACCTCACCAGTACCAGCATAATCGTGTTCCTCACAACTTAAGCAAGCAATATTATGATTATCTGGAACTAACTTCCAAAACCTTTCGAGGTAAACAGGTAAACATTCGGGCTATACCGAGGACCCTTCGAATAAAAAAAAAATCTTCTAGTTCAGTGAGTTCGAGCTGACGAGGTTTTACTGTATTTACTATTCGTGCACACCAAACACATGTGCTTTAGAAACGAACACAAGCACCCCACCGCCAAAAAAAAAGAAGAAAGACACACAAACATATTTTTGCGGCAGAACATGCGGAATAAATAATGAAAACACACAAAAAAAGAAAATTCAAGGCGTATGTGCGCGTTTGTAGTTGACTTCGCCACAAAGCGCGATTGCTTTGCGGCAAACACGCGGGCGGACGACCGTCACGGAAAACGGCCGCAACCTTTCCGTAAACATCTTCGCTAAAAATCATCCGTAAATCCGATGTACAGCCTTTGAAAATACCTAAATCCACCCACTAGCGGTACGGTCTGGCGATTGTTGCTTTCCTCTTTCAGGGTTACTCCAACAGGGTCACCGCTACGCATTTGCATGGTAAACAACGGTGAACAAAGTACTTTACAAATGCTCATACAGGTTAACTTGCGCCAAGGAAAAAAAACGAAAAAGGATTTACTTACTGCGAGTCGCACGTGTTTGTCCGCACCGATGAAGGCGAGCAATGCGCCTCGGTGGCTACGCGGCATGCCCTGCTCCGCTGCCGCTCGGATGGGTCTTTGGCGCGGCACCCCGAGTGGTATGAGTCTTCAGACACAGTCGGCAGCGCAGAAAAGTCCTTCGTCCACAATCCGCGGTCGGGAGCCGGAAAACGCCGTCCAGTTTGAGCCATACTCCGTTACCGTCACCTACTCTTCCACAGTAAACAATACGAGTATGGTCCCTAGAAATATGTGCTAGTCTGCCGTCCGCGCGCTTTCTCTATGGGAAGGCGTGTCCGCGCCGCTGATGCACGCAGAGCGCTGAGCAGAGGGCGCTGCGAGCAATCGGAGCTCCCGGGGGGCCGGAGCGAGAGCGGCCGCAGGCCGGCGTGTGCCGCGCGCTACTGCCGCGGAGCGCGTGCGCGCATCGGGGTTTGTCGGCCACTTAGAGCGGTGAAAGGGAATTGTACGAGGTACATCAGCTCACAATTGAAGGTACGATAGTACTATAAGAGCTTTTAGTTTCACGCCCCGCGGTTTTCGCGAATTTGGGCTGCGGGGCCACTTTGCGGCCGCTGAATTTCGCGAGACCGAAGGATGAAACCGCAGCAACCAGCGTAGCCGTTTCGCTACCACCACTAGAACCATTATTAAAGTGAAGCTTTCTATGTCTCACTTATGGCCCGTGTCGCCTCGAAAAAGCAGTGCAGGAGAGCCAAGTTTCTCGGACGACGGTGATGTTTGTGAGTAAAGTGAGAGGGCTTCCCGTGGTCAGAATCGAAGCTGGCTCCATCGCGTTATGAAGCCGACGTCTATCTCATTGCGCAATTACAACATGGTCAAAGCAGTTTGGATTTGGAGAGGAGTGCATGGACGTGCACATGTAATTAGTCAGAAAAATTATCCACTCCGCAAGGAAGGTTGAACACGAAGCTTTCTTCGCGTGTAATCAAACGGCCAAGGGTCGATGTCAAATCCGGCGCGATCATAAGTCCAAAATACGTGCGAGTCAAAGGTAAAGCTCAATGAGTCAAAGTCAAAACTCAGACGACAAGGAATCGCTCACAAGAAAGCTTCGTGTTCAACCATCAATGTTCAGACAGTGAGATCCCTTTCAAAAAGAGCTCCCTGCGGCACCAGAAGCCCCGTTTGTTCCACATAGAAACTACCGGGTCATTCCCGAACGTCATTGACGGTGACAAGCACGCAGCAGGCTGGTAGGCTGACAAGAAGAAAAGCGAAAGCTTGAGTAAAATGTTGTGCCAGCAAAAACTTGTTCCTATATACTTTGGGCAGAGTGCGGGGGGAAGGGGGATAAAGCCAAAGTATATATGGTCATGACAGTATAAAATAAACCTCAATATTTTTACCCCTTGGTTTTCAAACAGCCGCGATTATAATGATTGGACGTAACACAAATATTCTCCCGTTTTGCTTTCCCCGCGTGCGTCTCGCAATTCACTCCTAGTGTGTGGGTGATCAAAAAGAATTAACCTGTGCAATGAGGAAATCAAGCGAAGTTACTGATTTGCAGCCGGGTGTTATTAAAAATCAGTTTAACGTACCCAATGCTGGCGAATGTTTCAAATCGTGGTATTCACGAAAATTACAGGCACACAAAAGAGGTTTGATAGTACCCAAATTTTTAAAAATTTCGAGGTAAGCGGAGTGTTGGGTTAAGCAAAATGCGAAAAATGTATGGCTAGGTCACTGGAATAAGAGCTAGTGCTGGTAACAAACGCTCCAATGCACAGGGACGCTTCCGAAATACAGGCAAAATAATTTGCAGAAAAAAAAAACATTTTTTTAGGTATTTCGGAAAAAGAACTGCGTCATGCTTGCCTGTTTCGCCTTCGCATCTGGTCCCAAAAAAGTGTTTTCGAGCTTCTCAATGCCGCATCAACTGTTGGTCGCCCACGCTATATTCTCTCTTGCTGTGAAGCAGGCAAAGTATATGTTTTTCCTGTTCCTGCCGTTTTTGGCACTTCTTGAGACACATCGTGGTCCACATAACCAGAAGCGTCTTCCCCAGCTATATCAACGCTGTAGGCGTCAGACAGCACTCCGCTAACGAGACATCGGCCGCGCACAGTGCGTACCCCGCGCAAATTTGCCGTTCGTGACGGTGTTCGGCGCGTAATTGGAGCTAAGCTTTAACCGAGAGCTTATCAGCTGCCTGCAACGGATGTTGCATTGCGTCCTCTTCGTCAACTTTTCGAGATATGCGTGATCCCCGAAAAGACGTTTCAAAACCAAGGGTGGAAAATTTCGCCTATGGAAGGTGAAAAAAAGGTTTAGACTTAACCGATGTTTCGAGATATCCGCGTTCGAGTTATGGAGAAATCACTGTATCTGACGACTGAAGGTCATAAACTTCGTATGCATGTGCACAACGTCGTGTTTTCTTATTCGCATTTACGTTTAAACAGATTCCCAGTTGACTGGACGTAACTAGGGGGCCGCGAAAGACGTGCGCTTAAGGGCCTCCAGATCAACGATGCGAAAGGTCAGAAGTCACCGGTTTCGGGCTGCTTTATTTACATACACGTAAAGGGGACAACATCTAGGAAAACTTGCAAAGAAAGACGGTTCCAAAGAGCCATAGACAAAAAAAGCGGAGTGCCTACACACCACACACACATTTTCACGCGTCTGACTAATCCATCAGTTGACAACGGTGGGGGGGATTCACAAAGAACGGTTGTTTGCTTGGTGGTATGTAGCTGAAGTCCCGCATGATGTTTTAAAAGCTGGAAAACGACGGCCGTGCCGGCAGTGTTCCCGAAGCCCCCGTTTGTGTCGAAATCGGTTCGACACATACTCCGGGGCTAGCGTAGCGACACGATCCCGCGGTGTTTACAAGGCTCGATCCTTCATAATACGTGAAAACGTACTCCTCTCACTTCACGCATCGGTTAAAACTCTTCGTACTGGTAAGAACCAACTTATTTGGCTAATCTGGTTTGTCGACAGAAACGGATAGGGTTCGAAAAGGGGCAGCTAAAATGGGCTGAACTCGTCTAGAAATAGGGCAGAACTACGAAGGCAGCAGCGGCACGGCAGAGCGCCGTCCGCCGCTGCCCATCGCGCCGGCCGGCCACCGCGCTCGGATTGACTGAAGCGCCGCCGCTGCATGCATCACGGAGGAGCCCCGTTCGCGGCCGGCGGACGGCAGACTAGCACATATTTCTAGGGACCATAATACGAGACTTCTCGATCGACGCCGGTACCAATATGGCCGACGGTCTCGTTTACATCCGTGTTGCTAGATCACCAAGCAATTTCGTATAAGGTCTATTACTGCTGACGAGTGCTCTATCGTCAGCAGTTGCCACAAGTGCAACAACATTAACGTAACGCAAACTACTTAACGTCGTGCGCCCCCGGAAATGCTCTGCATTTGATCGTGCCCCTCGCGAGGGGGATGTTTCAGTTCCTTGAGGGTGAACCGTATCTCCCCGTCGCGGCCATGGAGAGAAGGCGGCCGGCCGTGACTCTCGCCACCGCGGCGCTGCGGTTGAGAGCGAGCGCCGTCTGCTAGCGGGGAGCGTTCCGCTCGGCATCTCCGGTTCTCGCCGCTTCTGGCTGCGTACTGCAAAAGAATGACTGTTCTCAGACGTTGCTCATTTTTAAATGCAGAGCATTTCAGTAACTCACGATGTCACCCGCGTTGACGTCCGTCGTAGTCCGCACCGTCGTTGTCCGCACCCCTCCCCCTACATTATATAAAAAAAAAACTATCCGGCGACTGGTTTCGATCCCTACGACTCTGCGGGCGGAACGCAAGGTGCACGGTACTCTACCCACTGCGCCACAAAGCCGACACAGAATGGGAGCTACGAATGCGCCTTATATCCTTGACTCATTCAAACTACGTCAAGAAGCTGCTGATACAACGCATTCACTACCACCAACTCCCCAGACACTAAACGTTAACGCAATACACCCACCCCCTATGTGACGCATTTACTCGAGTCCCCCTCGCGGGGAGATGGGCCCAATTTTTTAAACCCAAACTGCACGAATATCCCAAACAGGTGAAAATAATTTGGCGTACTGCCACTAAAAAATAATAAAAATTGTGAAATTTCACCACATCCTACATTTTTGCATTGACACCCCCTAAGTCTGTGTTTGTAATTGCCACGACTCGTAGGTGATACCTAATGTCGGCCAGATATAAACTCTCACTTGAGCGAACTTCAAGGGACCCAAGGAAGTAGTTCACTTAACTGAAAGTTCACTAAACTGAAAATTCGCTACCAAAAATATGAAACAACATAGGGCACAGAAGACATCGTTAAAAGTGGGAAATGCAATTTATTAAGTACATCAGTAACGGTGCATTGCAGCACACCTCATTTTGAAAAAAAATCTGTGATTTTCATTTGTACTGGTGCTCTTAAAGCGCAAGACGCAACAAAGCTGCCCAAAGAGTCTATGCTTTTGTGTACTTCCTCTGGCAGAGCTTGTTGCTGAAACACGAAGTCTCGCAACTTTAGAATGTACCCAACAGCCTCGGTTAGAGTTACAGGATTTGAATCTGCCTCTGCTGCAACTGTGATTTCTGCAGTTGGATATTCGTCGTCACACTCGTCTTCTTCGGGGCTTATACTGGAAACAATTTCCAGATCAGACAGTTTAGCGCAGGTGACAAGCTCACTGTCACACAGCACATAGTCTTCAAATGAAGTGCTGCTGTCAACGTCCAGCTGGTGACAGAACTCCGTCCTCATCCCGGATTCGACCGCCTCCTCGTACTGTTCATCTTGCACGCTTTCACTGCACAGGGGGAAAGGCCCGGACTTATGCCAGCAGTTCCTAATTGTAGCCGGCGTTACAGACCACCAGGAGCCTGTCAGCATCTCGGCCGCCTGCCTGACGTTGATGGGGTCATTCTTGCCAATCCTTATGTCGATTAAAATCCTCTGAACAAGCCGCCGTCGGTACTCTACCTTCAAGTTTTGAATGATGCCCAAGTTGAGCGGTTGAAGCACAGCAGCGCAGTTTGGCGGGAGGTACTCGATGCGGACATTGCTTAAGTGGACGTCGACAAGGTGTGCAGAGCAGTTGTGCACAATCAAAAGAATCTTTCTTTGTGCTTTCCACATTTCTTCATTTATGCTGAGGAGCCATTCACTGAAAATATTCCTGGTCATTAATGCATTTTTGTTGCTTTTATAGATGCATGGCAGGGAAGGGACACCCTTAAAACATCGTGGTTTCGCGTATTTCCCTATCACTTGCGGCTTGAGCTTGTGGCTGTCAGTAGCGTTGCAGAACAGCAGCGCAGTGATTCGTACTTTCGACTGCTTTCCGCCTTTGGAACTGTCATTTTTGAATGCCATTGTCTTGTTTGGAAGAGTATGATAAAACACACCCGTTTCATCGGCGTTGTATATGTCATCGGGTGAATATCCATTAATAATATCCCGCAGTTTGTCATCCCTCCAGGTTCGCGCTGCTTCGTGGTCGGCATCCTTGCTTTCACCGCAAATCGTTTTCCATGCGATCCCATGCCTATCCCGAAATCGGGTGAGCCATCCGCTACTTGCTTCGAAGCCGCGAACGTCCAGAGGAAAAGCAAATCCTTCGCTTTGCTTTGTACCATCGGGCCGGACACGGGGATATTTCGTGGAGCCATACCGCAACGGCATCGTCCACTTCCTTAAAATATCCCGTGCAAAGTCGTTTTCTAGTGCCACTCATCGAAGTCTCTCCTTGGAGCTTCGATTTTTGTTTAACTATGGTTGACAGCGTCGACGGTGCAATGCAGTATTCCTTCGCAACGTCCACTTGCCTTTCACCGCTATCCAGACGCTGAAGGATTTTCAGCTTGTCTGACAGGGGCAACCGCTTCCGCTTCGTAGAACTCCTTGCGAAAGTGCGCGCTTGGCGCACGAACTGCAGTCCAAAAGCAGGAACACAACAACGCTTACGTGACCACAGCCAGCACACACAAACAAAGACGCACCATTTTTTTTCCGCTCCCGCACAGCCGCTGTGCCGCCGTAGTTCATCTATCTCACCGCCGCTTTCTTAGCAGCGCTGTCAACGCCAGCTATGTTGCGCCGCCACCGCTGGAATGGCGATTTTCGGGTGGCAGGCGTCGGCTGCGACAGCGATGTAGAGGGCAAACTTCGTTGAACTGATTTCAAAAATGAGCCCGTGTCCACTGATCAAGTTCGTTTAACTGAAATATTCGCTATTCCGATATTCGTTTAACTGAAAGATTTTTGCATTGAGTTCCAAAGAAAACCGCCGGGGATTTTTTAAAAGTTCGTTATTCTGAAATATTCCGTAAACCAACGTTCGTAGAAACGAGAGTTCACTGTATTTGTAACATATTTGTTTATAATGGGTTGTCTACAAAACAAATGTTTGCAAAAACATTGGCTGTTGTGACTTTTCTAATAAGCCGTAATTTAAAACAAAGAAAAAATTTGATTTTGATGGCTACATTCGTTATTAGACAACCCGCCCGCGCTACACAGGCGTATAGGCAGGCCGTAGTGGAGGGTTCCGGACTCATTTTGATCAACTGGGGATCTTACGTGCGCCGAAATCTCGCACAAACTGGCGGTTTCGCTTTTGGCAATCAATGTTTGGGTAAGGTACTTTGTCGCCTTTCAATGTACACGCTAAAAGCGCTTGTTTACTTAGTTACGACCGCATATAAGAGTTTGGCAAATATATAAAAAGTCTGGTACACAATAGTTACCGACACACATCGCTAAAAAATTTGTAACCAGATTGGTTGCTCTGTTTGTACAGCATATACAACTAGCTCACCGGGACATTGCTGGCGGAAAACGTTCTTCGCTATAACTCCTGTGACACATCCAGGAGATGGACATGCCACAAGCCGAAAAGATCACATTGAACTGTACCGCTTTTGGTCATAAGCAAGAATTCGTCGCCAGAGTGTGTGATATTTATAACCATTTTCACAATATAGTGCTTAAGTTTCAAGAAGAAAACGATAGCGGCACAATGATAAGAAGATTGGTGAATCTTCTGAGGAAGAAAACACAAAAGTCGCTGTTTTACACCAACAATTGAAGAACTACACAAGTCGAACGGGGTATGTCTAAAGCCGCCAGGCAGTAGCGATACCCCAAACCCCAAAATGTAGAAAAATGCGCTTCACGTATAAAATCACCGCGACAATACAGCTCTTGCGTATGGCCACGAACTACCGTCGTAGACAGTCGCTTAGTACTGGCGGAATAATGGAAGCAAGGGCTCGTTGGACGATGGACAAGTTAGACCTATACGCACGCAAAACGCCGAATGGTACCTTTTACAACATGGCCACACAATCATGCTTAACAGTGCGAAGATCACAAAAATTCCTCAAGCAGAAATCCGGAAGCTCATGTCATGTGGCAAAAAAAGCAGCGCAAAGCAAGGACCAAGCAAACAACGCGCAATCTGGAGCGCTAACTAAAAGCAACGCTTTTTATTGATCCAGGCAATATGTATAGATTACTCTGGCCCTTTAAAACTTGGCCGAGTTTAAACCTTCCTAAAGTTTTTGTAACGTGAGTGACAAATCATAGTTGCGAATAACAAAACCTCAGCCACATCATTTTGATGCGCAACGCGAACCGTTTTCCAATAACTCAGGATAAATAAGAAAAAAAAGTTCCTGCCCGGCGCCACCAAGGCAAACGAATGCACAGGGTGCCTTTCACATCCACGGTGTACGCTCAACTCACAACCGCCTGTGGCTGGACATGCCGCCAGACTCTTTCACCCCCGGAAATTACGCAACGCGGCATGATGGCCGGGGGCCCCCTCCAGATGGGCAAGGGTCAGGGGCCTCTCGCAAGGGTGAACTTTCCAGACGTGGATTCCCCGTTCAAGGGTCCGCACTGGTCCAGGGACGCCTGTACCCATAAAGACACCGCTGGGTGCCCCGCGGTTCCAGGATTCGAACCCCGTACCTCCCGCATTCCAAGCGTGTTCTGTACCTCTGAGCCCTTCGTTCTTACGACCCCTTCCACTGGGTCATTTCCCGACGAAGTCGGGTAACTTCCCAAGCACTGTTCAGGGGGTGCCAGTACCAATTTTTATACTGGTTGGTGCCCAACGGTACCGAAGTACCTTCCACGTTCTCGTAACCAATGAAATTGTCCGGCCTGGTATTACGGTTTCCAGGACCCCGCAAGGTTGGCGCCTGTTCCCATTTTCAGACTTGTGGGTGGCCAGCGGCTGATGTCCCAGAGCAGCTGCCTCCCACGTAGGCCGCAGACCTAGAGACGGTCCAAGCCCTTTCAGCCCTGCCAAGGCAGTGCAGGAGGCGCTTGTACCCTTTTGACTGGTGGGTGCCCAGCGGTTCCTGACCCAGCCCGAATGGGTTCGAGGGACCTCCTACATCCCATTTCACGTGTAACGCATGTACAGATTGCAAACCATTTCTTGATAAATGTGTTATTATTGGTAAGAGTAAGGACAAGTGTAAACGTGAAATTATTGAGGCGAAAAAGATAACCAGGTTAGGAAGCTCTTGTGTAAATTTGACTTCTATCAAATTATCAGAAAAAGAGATTGCCTACTTGCGTTCGCGCTGATGTACGCTTGTGTGTGACGTCACGGGATTCTTGCCTATATATGTGTGTTATCGTTTTCAATAAAAGGTGTTGGAAGTTAGCGCCCTGTGTGTCTACTTGTCTGTGTCTCTCGTCTTCTGCGCTACATATTTGTAAGCTACTATGCGACTGTTCGATATTCCGCCCTGCTCCATCCCGTCGTAATGAAGCTCCACCAGTACCACCGTCCACTGTCGCCGCCGTCCGCAGCCCAAATCCAGACCCCCAGAAAGACTGACGTTTGGCGAACGACCGATAATCGTCCGCTGTGCTACCACTGCGGAGAGGGCGATCACATCTATGGTTGCTGCTCATACAGGACACTCGGACTGTGTGGTTTTTCCGTCGACGCACGTCGCCCTCTCCCCGGGCAACGACCACGTGAGATCGACAACTACCTACCTCAAACGAGCCGGGGCCCAGCCCGTTTCAACCATTCGCCGTAGCCCCGCCCATACCAATTGCCGAGGCCACGTAGCAATGCTGAAATCGTACGTGGAAGGTCCTCCAGCCCACGTAGGGGAAACTAAAATCACCAACTTTTGGAGGGAAATTTGCCCGACAGCGGAAAAATTAAAACCCTCCACGACGCGACGAATCGTCGAAGACCATAATTCGCGACATGCTCTCAGCACGACGTCCCGATCTAACGCGCACGTGACTGTCGAACACGACGACAGCGACTCTGCACCACGCGTAGCCGAGATGCCCAAGCCCAAAAGACGGCGATAACGACGACGCATAATGCCCCACCGCCAACACACACAACCCGAGATACTACACCCTGACGCACCCGAAACTCGAGGAAAGCGGCGTCTGATGTTCAGTTCTCTACCGATGGGTTTGATGTAGTCGTCCTTATAGACACGAGAGCCGAATACTCAGTAATGAGCGGATCATTCGCTGCTAAGCTGAAGAAAATTACGAGATGGGACAGTCCGCACATACGATCAACAGGAGGACACCTCGTAACCCCAAGGGGAACGTGCACATCGCGCGTCACAATAGACAGCACGACGTACCCAGCTGCGTTCGTCAATTTTCCTAACTGCTCCCGCGACGTAATTCTTTAAATGGACTTTTTGAAGGACAACAGTGCAATAATTGATCTGCAGAGAAGTTCGATAACTTTTTCCTCAGATCACTCCACTACGCGGGAACCGAACCCCGAACCCCGAACACCGTGCTGCTGTAAGGATCACCGACGATGACGTCACCGTGCCACCCCGCGGAATCTTGATGATCACCGTATACTGTGAGGATGCTACCCCTGACGTCGTCGCTATCGTAGAGAGTGACCAAAGTTTGCCTGTCGACCGCGGTGTCTCCGTCGCAAGAGCCATTGCGGGCTATAGGCACAGATTATCCTGAATTTTGGTCGCTAAGTTCACCGACGAGTACAAGCGTCTAAACAAGGGCGCGGCAATTGCGTTCATCGAAGAAACGCACAAACAAGTCGAGTGATCGCGGTCGCCAACATTGAACGCGCACCCGCAGATACTTTCAAGCTGCCGCATTATTTCGACGTGAACCCGGCGGCACCACAAAACAATAGGGGGAAATTATTACATTTGTTGCGCCGCTACAGCGAATGTTTTCCATCAAACTCAGAATTACGTCAGCCGCACCTAGCGAACCTACGAATTATAACCGAGGTTTGTGCCCAACCTACCCCACAGTCACCGTACCGCGTGTCTTCGCATGAGATGCTCAGCGATGCTCAGCGACGACATTATACAGCCATTGAAAAGCCCGTGGGCTGCTCCAGTCGTACTCGTGAAGAATAAAGATGACACATTAGGGTCTGCGTTGACCACAGGCGACTGAAAAAAGCCCCCAAAAAGGACGTGTACACCTGCCACAAATCAACGAGGCCCTCGACCACCTCTGCCACGCGAAGTACTCCTCATCGATTGATCTGAAGACAGGCTACTTTCAAATTGAAGTGGAGGAGAGAGACCGAGACAAGACTACATTTATAACCACGGACGGCCTATACGAGTTCAAGGTGAGGCCGTTTGGGCTGTGCATGGCGCCAGCAATGTATTATAGAGTCATAGACACTGTGCTAGCTGGCCTGAAGTGGCACACGTGCCTCGTATACCTCGACGACGTTGTCGTATTCGCCGGAAACTTCACCGAACACCTTGCAAGATTGGAGTCTACTTGAGGCTATTCGCACGTATGGTTTAATGCTGAAGACTAAAAATTGCCGCTTCGCGTACGAGGAGCTGAAGTTAATGGGCCACGTCGTCAACGCTGTGGGACTACTGCCTGACCTGGCGAAACCTTCAGCCATATCGAGCTTCCCAAGAGCGAAAAACAAGAAGGGCATGCGAAGATTTCTCAGACTGTGCGCATACTACCAGCTCTTCGTAGCAAATGTCGGACGCATTGCAGAGCCACTCACACGCTTGACGAAAGATAGCACTCCTTTCAGCTGGGAAAGCGCCCAAGAGGCAGCATTCTGCGAGCTGCATGAACATGTGCAAATCCCGCCCGAACTTTTTCATTGCGACGAAAACGCCGAAACGGAAATGCACGCGGATGCCAGTGAAATAGGCTTGGGTGGCGTCCTTCGTGCAAAAGCAAAGCAGCTGCGAGAAAGTAATCGCCTATGCAAGCCGTGGTCTGTCGAAGGAGGAGAAAAACTACTCAGCCTCTGAGAAGGAGTGCCTCGCAATTATATGGGCGATTTCAAAATTTCCCCATACGTCTATGGTAGACCATTCAAGGTTGTGACAGACCACCATGCGCTGTATTGGCTCGCAATTTGAAAGACTCCTCAGGCCAAAGACTCCTTGGGCATAAGGAGAATCCGGGATTCTCCTTATGGCATAATTCTCGGCATCCGGTTCTGGACTACGCGGGGTTGGGCGGTGGACTGTGGGCGACAGTACAGCGGGGCCTCATGACAAGTTAATGCAGTGTCGACGAACAGGTGCGGAGTGGGTATTAGCTTCTGGCTCACGGCGTGCTTCGGGCGGCACAGAAGTTCCCAAAGCTCGTAGAACTTCTTCGCGGATCACGTCCGCGCTGGAGGGAACTTCAGGTCGGGACGTCGGTCTAAAACCAAAGTTTCTTGATTAAAATGTCGGGATTAGGGCAATCAAACGCTTTTGTAATATTGGTAAAAAGGCAAAAGAAAAATATTCCAGTATCAATATTTTGTGCTAGACGCTCTTTCAGTGCTAAAAAGTCGGTTTCGGAAGATCTTCCTTCGAGAAAACGCACCTTCCCAAAAAAAACTGTAGCCAGCTGATTGATCTATTTGATCAGCATCGGCAATTAGACAAAACACATGATCGGCTTAGCCCTCCATCCTGCTACATGTTCACGGGATCAACAATCCAACCTGCCTAGAACATTACACAGAACAGCACTGCATTCATTCCTAGGCAAGCATTCGTCTTCAGAGTATCTAATATTTTCAACTATTTTTACCTGTCGGGGAAAATGTCTCTGGAGAACCTTATTTCGGCACCGTGACAAGAAGAGTTCTGAATCGTCAAAGGCAGAAGACGAAGAAGTGGTTGGCTTGCACCACCAATGCAGGAACTAAATAAGACGAACAGGATCGACCTTACTGTCCTAGAGAAACCAGGAAGTAAACTTAAAGCTAAGCCACAATGCAGAACATTGCGCGTTACATTGAAAGTCACCGTTACGAAATAGTTCCTTCTTATGACCACGAACTCGAGTTTTACAGTCGCGAAGTAACGGTGGCTCAAAGGAACCAGGAGCTCAGTTTGATGATGATCAATTTCAGCCTATATGCAGCCAAGATACCGAATGCTACCGTCAACAAAATTAACATGCAGTCATATGTAACGTCGCGGAGAGCAAAAATATTATTTATACTCGGAATCTCCAAGTTCATGTAATGTGGCGAAAAACAGCACTCAGCACGGACCAAGGAAATAACGCACACCACGAGCGCTGATTTGAAACTGAGCAGTTGTAATTGACGAAGGTAATAATAATTATTCTAGCCATTTATAAATGCCCGAGTAAAGTCCTTAGTCGGAAGCTCTTCTAACGTGTGTGACAAATCATCGTTAAGGTTAGACGTCACGAAACCTCAGGCACATTACTGTTTTGCGCCCGGGAAGGAATTCCCAATTATTCAGGTTTATTATGGAGAAACACAAGAGCTAGAAAACCGCCGCTCTATATAGTAATATAAATAGATGTCGCATTAGAATAATTTACACAACTTGCGGGACACTTCACTCACGCTGAGAACCTGTTGAAATTTTTATGGTTCGGTGAAATTGCTGCCACCGCAATTTCTGAGTCCTCTCGTGTAGGTTAAACTACCATTTCGGGGTTGTAACCACGTTTCTCAAATCTCAAAATTCCTAGGCACTGTCTCTCTGTTACAGGGAACACCGTATGATACGACGACTAAGAACATTGCTTCGCATCATTTATAAAATTCGGTTTGTTGGATGTCTACGCATCATTTTTTTCAAAGGGCGCAGCGATACTGCTGGATAATATAAACGGATAGCGTGTGGCTTCTAGCCTCTATATACCTACATGTGAGTAAAAAATTAATACACCAAATAAGTCCCATATTCACAGAACTTTTTGTCATTAAAAATAATAATCCGAACGGGCAATAAACTATTAAATTACATTACAAGTTTTCAAAAACGTTTACTAAAATAAAATCCTTTTTACAACATTTTTTAAACCTTCATTTAACTTGTGACCGACTTAAAAAGATCTTGAAGAAGGTGTGCTTATTTAAAAATATTAGGAATTTTTCTCCTTGATTATATTTTAAATGCCGTATTTTAAATTATAAAACTTGACTTCAATAACGGAGAATAACCAAGCTTGTTCACAAAGCCAGGTTAGTACAAATATGAAATTGTAGTGTTGGTAATCTAGCGTGCACTCTCTTGCGTGTTGCAGTTTGGTTTCTTTCTGCTGAACTTGTGTACGGTTTTTTTTTTCCTGATTAGCGCACTGCAAATACAGGGTGTTGCGACGATAATTGGAGCACTTTAAGATTTTTTTTCTGAGCGAACCGCCCTCTGTTCGCGCTCAAACTTGCCACGAAGGCCGGAATTTGAGGTATATTTTGTATGATACCGAGAGCAACGATGGTACTTATCTGTTTATTGTGAAAATAATGAAAAACGATTTTCGCCTATGGGAAAATGGCGGCTGATTTGGACGTGCGAGCCAGCGCAAGCTGTTGTTGGAACGACGGAACCACCGGCAGAGTGAAACTCATGTTTGGGATTCACGTACAGAGCCAAATGGTGCAGCAGACGATCAGAAAATGCACCTAGAAATGAGCTAAAAGACGATCAGAAAACCCCGTTTTCTGGCTCGCACGTCCAAATCGCCGCCATTTTCCCATAGCCGAAAATCGTTTTTATTTATTTTCAGGATAAACAGGTAAGTACCGTCGTTGTTCTCGGTGTCAAACAAAATAGATCATAAAATGCGACCTTCGTGTGAAGTTTAAGCGCGAACACAGCGGCGGTTGGCTGGGGAAAAAAATTTTAAGGTTTTCCAATTACCGTCGCAACACACTGTATCATGTGTCTTGTCGGCCCGTCTAGTACCTACCTACAGCGGGTATTAGCTGTTACTATGTTTAATAAATTATCTTTAGCACGTGCGATGTAGTTTACAGCAGAATCATGACTGTTGGTAATAGTGCTAGTCTGCGCTCCATAACAGACCAGGAGATAGACACGACACGGGCAGGCAGGCAATACTAGCCAAAACTGAACCATAACAAAAGAACTTTTTCGAACACGAGCTATTACAGATCGGGCCCTTTTTTCTATTTGACACACTGATTCCACTGGATTCTTTTGTGCGCAAGCATAAGTGTAGACGCTAGAAATTAGGTACAATTGCATGCTTCAAGATTTGGCGGCTTACAGAGTACAGTCTACTCCACTTATAACAATATCCAAGTGCCAAGGAAATCCCATCGTTATAACCGATAATTGTTGTAAGCGGGTTGCTAAATAAACAGATGGGATAGAGCTCAAAACACTTTATTCGCATGCCAGCAAGGTGGTACTACTTGCGGAAAAGAAGACACAGTCGGTCACCTTTGTTCGCCGCCTGTGAAGCTCGAGCAAATCGTTTCAAGAGCATCTATAGGTGCTTCACCTAGTTGAGGTAAATGTCCTTGGCGGAAAAAAAGTCCCCGAGGGACTGTGTCACGCGTTGGGCCTCTCACGAAGCCGCTACGTGAGTAGGCGGCGCAACCGTGTCATTAGAGTCGTCACTGTTGCACTTTTGGTGCACAATATCACCGGATCCAATCGTTATATCCGATATCGTGGCACTGGAGCATTGTAATAAGCGGTTTATTTTACCATAGAACGAATTCAAAACTTGGCGGTGCCATAGCTGTTCATCGTTATATCCGATATATTGTTATAAACGGTATCGTTATAAGTGGACTCGACTGTACTTGTTTAATAGAAATATATTACCATCAAACCAGGCGTGCAAGTGTTCAGATTTGGGGGTGTCTGAAAAATTTCAACTTTAAAGACATTTAATATAAAACTTGGTAATTTTAAAAGCTAAGCCGTGTAAATGCGTTTGTGTATTTTTAAGTAAAATTGAAAATGTTTGACAAACTGTACAACATTCCATGTTCAAACAAGGAGACTGTTTTCTGTCTTTTCTGACACCCTGTACAATTTTTCGTATAAAATAATTTAAGAAGAAAATAGTTGAAACCCTTCCACTCGGCAGTTCCCAGTTCTTTGTTTTGTAATTGAGGTACAATACTCTAGTGTAGAGGGAGTGTTGATTTTAATTAGGCTACTGTCTAGAAAAGAGATGGCTGGGGAGCTTCAACAAGGGGCAATGGTGCTCGTTGTGTGAAAGAAGTCGTTTGAACTCTAGATTTCAGGGCGCGTTCACATTTAAACGATGGAGGAGTCGTTGCGACAAGGCAAGGCTTACGGAGCACTAGGGCAGGACCCTTGCAATTTGCTCCAGCCAAATCGAGCATGCTTAATTAACCCAAAACACCGAGTAATGAGTCTCTTATCAAAACCCAGTAATAGAGCACATAAACGCACCAGAAACGGAGTACGTAATTTCACTGCCAAATGGGAGCAGGGATACTCTATGAACAAGGTGCAAAAGTAAATTCGCGCCATAGGGTAGTTGTAATTCACCTAGAAGCAAGCAGCACATGTGGGACGCTGCGAAACTAGAAAGTGAGGTAACTTTGCGGTAAAGCAAGTGGTAAGTTTAAACCCAGTCTATTACATGCGGAGCAGGAAAGACGAATTGAATGTTGCAATATATATGCACTATAGTGACAGCCTACTTGCGAGAACTTATTGCGAGACATCAAGCTTTATCAGAACAGAAAAAGACCTCGTCCTTCGGAGGGCGGCAGCCCGTTACTTCTGCACCATTCACCTCCAAATGCAGCGGTACAATAATAAAAAAACGCGCACAACACCGCTGCAAACATGCGCCTCTCACAAATCAACTTCTTTCTGGTTATAAGCCGTCCATTCCTGGCCCACTGGCTTTTTCCTTCTGCACTACTAAGACCCAACGCCGCTTAGTCTGGTCCGGCTGCGATACCCGCCGTGTTGGGACGCAAGTACTCCCAACCCTTTGGCAACATGGATTCGGCACGCGTATGGACGACGCATGCGTACCGAAGCGAAAATTGCAGCCAGCCGCCTCCATCGTCGGGCACAACACCACTGCAACCGAGAACTGCTCACAAACGTGGTTCTTCCAGGTCAGCTACTTAAACCATGCTGAATGTGCCAAAACTAGCAATTACTGTTTTGTTGCTGTCATGCCCATTAGAGCTGACTAGCGTTAAGAAGCACATGTACTGTCATGTTTATTGAGTGTATCTTCTTTCCTCTTCAACTTGATTCTCATGTTATCGGGAGATGTAGAATTGAACACTTCCCTAATTAGGAAGGCAGAGGCGAATTCTTTTGAATCGGTCATAAAGATAACTGGAAAACGGCGAACTGGACTGAAGTCTGCTTTGGTTTGCCTCTAAGGTATCAAGGAACAACAAGACGCTACTAATAATGAAATTAACAAGATCATTGCGAGAGTGATTGCACTTGAAGCTGGTACAACCGTAGCTACTCCCACCGGAGGGGCTCCACCTTAGAACATTCTGCAAGACAGTCGAAGTCAGCTACAGCAAATTAAGCACAGATATGACGATACAGAAAATAGGTTAAGACGTTCGAAATTCCTATTTTTTGGTTGAGAAGATGACGAAAAGGAAGATTGGGCAGCGTTTGATTTAAAGATAGTTAGGTTTTTGAAATAAAAACTCGAACGTCACACAACAGTACACAGTATCAATGTGTGCACCCAGTACTAGACTTTTTTAATGAAATTAAAACTGGCCCATAATTGCTAAGCGCTCTCCACTAACGGACCAACAAAGTATCCTGTCAGCTGCACGTAAACTTAAGGGGACGTTTTTCATTGGTGAAGACTTTGAACCATCAACACGTACAGCCAGAAGAAACATCGTAACTTCGCCGAGCCATTAGACAAGCGTTTTAAGTTGGTAATCGAGAAGCTTTACGCGTAGCATTTCGGGTGGTGTACATGCACATTTTCCCGCCAGTTTTACGCTGGGCTACCAAGGTTGCCAGACAAGGAATGCCCTCCCCGCTAAAGAGCGGCTGCCGGTGTGACCAGTTTATGTGACACCTTCGACTAATGTACACGAGGTTTTTCTCTTTTTTTCCTTCTTTTCCTCCTTCCTCCCGCCATCCCTATCTTTCACTTTCTTCTTCTCGTCCCGTCGCCGCCGGTTCCTCTCCGCCCGACTCGCCGCACGGAATACACGCGCGTTTGATGTCTGCATGCGCGCGGCATTCGCTTTGTTTAGTGTTTTTTGTTCAGTGGCTATGTTGATTCGGTCGCATGATGCATTCGCGGGTACTACAAACGTATTAAGGCCTTAAAGGCAGCGAATCTGTCCGGCCGCGCTGGTGACAAACCCCTGCACGCTCGCGCCACGGCTCGGGCTCGAGCCCGGGTTAGTTTTTTTTTTCTCTCTTCGTCTCCAGGGGCGGTTGCACAATCTAAATGGCCATGGGTGCCTATTTTAATGCGTATTTCAATATCGGTGGCTATGTCAACACTATTTTCTGTCAAGTTTGTATTTCGAAGCAAAACTTCAGGTATGAGGCGAGACGTAGTTAAAGTGTGCGGATTAATTCTGACCAGTAAGGGCACTTTGACGTGTGCCAAAATCTCAGCACACGGGAATTTTCGCTTTTTGTCTTCACCAGAAAAGCGACCACCTTGGCCGGGATTGACCCCTTGAGCTTGGACTGATCAGTACAACATAGAGACACAACCAGCACCTCGGAGCTTGCACCAAAGCGCCGGGAATGCACAAGCGCCAAGTGCCTTACTCACATAAACACACGCGGCAAAATAATTATGTGCTGGTACAAAAGCGCTGTCTGGAAAACTAAGAAGCATATCAGGGCATTCTGGCCTATCTTGGTAAATAATAAGGACCAAGAAGAAACTAAAAAAATATACTGTGGCGGAAAAGCACAGAGCTTCGCACAGTGTTCCAACCGTCGATGTGCATTTAGGCAGACCCAGGCCCTTCGAACGTCTTTGCGGATTTGACTCGATGTCACACGCATCCTTTGGCAGACATCTCAGCACAGCATGTTAGGCACCTGCTTCCAGCGAATTTTCAAATACCTCAAAAGTCGATAGTAGCATTGTGGATACTGGCGCCATGGAAAATTTGCACAACAATACCCGGAATCAGCAAAAAGTCCGCCATGCCCGTGGCTGCGCTCAAGTTCTTCACACTCGAGTATATCCACAGTACCTACAAAGGCTACACACATGTTTATGCGGATGGCTCGGTTCGCCCGGGCTCATCCGCCATCGGCGTGTGGATCCCAGGTGCCCGGTGCACTATCCAAAGAAAACTTAGCCACGAAAGATCCTCGACGGCTACCGAACTGGCAGCTGTAAGAGCTGCTCTTCACTACATCTGCGGACATTATGCCCAGCAATGGGTAATATTCCTCGACTATCGCAGCGCCTTACAAGCCCTCCGAAATTTTCACAACAACCCCAGTCAGCTTGTATGTGAAATTGGTGAAATTCACACAATGGCTCTGCGCGAGGTCATGACATCTGTCTTCAGTGGCTGCCTGGTCACTCGGGCATACAAAGCAATATTAGATCTGATGCAGCCGCCAGCGCAGGCCACCTTATGAGCAGTACGACCCAGCTTCCTTTCTCCCGAAAGGACAGCAACGCCCTTATCCTCGAAAATGGATGGACGGCATAAACGTCGGAGTGGCAGCACCCTCACCGCCGCTATCTACCACTGCAGGCTATTGACCCGCACTGCAAGTTCCGCTTTCCACGCGGCATCAACAAGCGGTGTGAAGGAGTGTTCCACCGACTACGCCTGAATGTAGCATTTACTCGGAGGTTTAAGTTCAAGATAGGTTGGGACGATTTCCCTCTGTGCCGGACTTGCTGTTTGCGTGAGACTATCCATCACTTGCTGTGTGTCTGCCCTCGGTTTGCTGCTGCGTGGAAAACTGCAGCGACCTCCCTCTCTCGTGTACGCCTTGGAGGCAGTCTGGAACTTCGTCATTTTCTTGGGCCTTCGGCCAATACTGCCGACAGTACCTTAGGTACAAACGTTCTACTCCAGTTCCTAAGAGACACTGAACTAGACAAATTTCTCTAGATAGCAGACAGAGCAAGTGTGTCGTGATATCTACTCTTTCGCACTGTGGCGTTCATCTCTTTACTTTGCTTGTGTTTGTGTCAGTGGCGTTCATCTATTTATTTTTCTTGGGTTGGTGTTACTCTTTTTTTTTCGCGTCGTTTACTTTTCGTTTTGTTTCAATGTTTACATTAACGATTTTCTTTTCAATTGTATTTTTATGTCCAGACTCTGCTGGCAGATTTCTCGTGTTTTTACTTTCCTTTTTTTTTCAACGCTTCTTGTTTGTCTTCTCGCTTCTGTAACCATAATGTCTAATATTCACCACTCATCAACGTTGTCACCCACCATGTGGTGTAGCAAGCCTTATCCCTAGCAGGGCTGACCTCACCAGTTTACATTAAACAGCCGTTTCTCTCTCTCTCTCCAAAAAACTATACTCCACATTTTCGTAAATGAAAAGGCTGAGGAAAACATTTTCGATAAAACGGCCGTCGATGACACGATATTTCATACAACAGCGTTCGAAAAATACGATTTCGATGAAACAGCGTTAGATGAAACGGCGGTCGATAAACGGTCCGGACCCCCCGCGCACGTGCATAAGATTCGTTCGTCTGTTTTTTCATAAAAACACTACAGATAAATGCATTGAGGGAGTACCGTGGCAATCGATCCTCCGGCAATCGTCTGTGAACGTCACTCTCTTGACTTCTGATACTCGTTCCACACGTACACGAAAAATGGACTTAAGTGTTTACTGCCTTAAGTTTTAGTGCTCTTATTTGCTGCTACATGCAAAAATCAAAGGTCATTCCTCTAAACTAATTTTTGGTTTAAGGAGATCTGCCCAACTCATTCGCCTTCACGAATGCTTAAATCTGCCTAGTGTCGAAGGCGACTGCAGGTTGCTTCGTGTTAACGTCTCTCCCCCTCGTTGCACCCCAGCATTTTTGGGGTTTTAGTGGACAATGTTTTAACTTTTCAGCATAAGGCATAAAAACATTAAGATCAAAAACGTATACACCAAAAATGCAGAAATCGTCAAGGTCTACTAGATACAGAGCCGTCACCTGATAACCTGGAAATAAACATGTATAATAAAAAATTGAGAAGGAGCAAACAAAATATAATATGACACGTGCAATTTCTTGAAAAAGCACACAAAGAACCAAGAAAATGCGCTGTCTGGTTTGGCGTGTTCCTCCAAGGCCATCGAGGCAACATGAGGTTGGTGATTCGAAGGAGGGGCATTAGAGTGTTGACACATAAGTAAGGAATTATACAAAATCCTGTATTTTTATTTCAGCATGAGTAACAAAAACGTAAATCATGATTCAATGGTAAATTTTCAACTTGTTTAAAATTACGAGATTCCAGAGAGTAAGATGACTTATGACGACTTGTCCCACTTGACGAGTTCATTTATGACGAGCTGGCTCTGATGGGTTTAATTGTGACGAGTTCTCCAAGACTCCCCCACCTCGGTTGGGGCCTCACCTTCACTATCGGAACCCCCGCCTCCTGTTCCATTCATGTAGCACTAATCTTACCGAAATTGTCGGCACGATATTTCTTCAGATGCAAAGAATGTGACCACATTCCGAGTAGGAGTCGCGTAAAACCTCATCACTACAAAAATTGGGGAGGAAAAGACTTTGGATCACTTTATGGTGAACGATGGCGAATGGGATCTATTTGGAAACACCTAACCCCAATACACCGATACACATCTAAGCAATTTTCCGCACGTGGTTAGGGTTGCTACTATAATGCAAATTCTGTAATATAAAGAAAGGGGACATATATTATTAAGTGCAATCAATGAAGGGGGAATTTTTTTAAAAATTCTTTTAAAACAAAGGTGATTGAAAGCATAGGAAAGACGCCTGAACATATAGAGGCAGGTGTTTGATTTTAATGCATGGCTGAGACAATTTAGAATGAAGCCAGCGCAAGAAAGGGTAATGCGATGGCCTTTCTAACAAAGAAAACCTCAAAAAGTACAATAAAAGCCGCAAACCCACTCTGTTGACCAACAGACGTAGGTAGTTCGATAAACGGGCAAGCTATAAAACGGCGTTACATAACACGGTAATTTTTCGATAAATGACGTTCGAAAAAACAGCGTTCGATAAAGTGTCTGGAAGGTTCACAGACAGTTTATTAAGTGGGTTAAAAAGTGGAATTAAAGTATACTTGGATTAAAACGTCTGCTTTTACGATTGTCATAATATTCAGTAGTGAAAACTACCAAATAGCTAAATGCGGACTCAATCTTGCAAAAGCTGCCTTTCGCGGCGCAAACCGCTCTCTTGCGTTTAGTGGCCAACAGTAACGTACGATGTTTGCTACCTCAACGAGACACACTTTGTTCGTTTCTAGATGATAGCGATCCGGATATTATAGTACCAACGGACACATGCTCGACACCATAAATCCGCGATAATAAAATACTACCAGCAATATTCCTGGCGAAATCTATAGAAATGACCACATCGACAGGTGTGGTGGCGGCGTACTTATTGCCATAAAAACACTCCAGTCTTGCCTTACCAATTCCATTTCTTCCGTTGGAATTTGCTTGGGCTGCTTTTTCTAAGCTATCCAGTGCGGTACTTATGACGCATGTTAAAGGGAGCCCGTTTCTGATAACTCCTTTTTGAATGACTCCCAGGAAGGCAATTCTAAAACCCTCTATTTCTGTCCTGCCAAATATGTTTACCTTTTTGGCAATTTCAAATTTCCGCTTATTGATTTGGAACATACGTCGTCTTCATGTCACGCGTCCCTGGAACTGATCAATTTAACGTTACATATTAACCTGCTCGAAATCATAAAAGAACACACGAGTGCGTCAAATATATTATCCTTGGTTTTCACAAATGTTCCTGACACCGTAACGTCACTTCCAATTATGGACGGCTTTAGTGATCATAAACTCCTTCAACAACCTTTTAGTATCCTGAAACGTGCGTCTGCCATAACAACAAAACAAATCCGCCATTTCGACAAATGTGATTAGGATGAGATTACCTCTCAACCAGAACCATTTTTTTCACCAGTTGTGAAAAAAATCGGTTTAATTTTCGAACCGTAAATGACCACTGGGTACCCTAGAGGGGCAAATTATCAGCTCCTAGTAGACCACTCCGTTCCGCTAGTGCCCATAACTAACCTTAAATCCGGCCCATGGTCCACACAGTCTCTTCACAAACTAAGAAACAAAAAAAGCATTCGTAGAAAAGGGCGAAACGCGCGCTCACTGGTGAGGCATGGAAGGCATGCAATTTTTTTGGAAAATTAATGCTCAGTTATATGTTTAGCAAACGATAAATAATACTCGGAAGACCTACCATCCCGGCTAAATTCAAATCCCAAAAAGTTTTCGCGAACTATATCTCCGGCCAGAGAAGCCAACAGAATAACTTTGCACTAACCACCCAACCTACCTTTTCCTGGCACCGATTGCCGCACACTGTTGAACACGTTTTTCCATCTGTTTTCACTCCAGAGGTCTATTCCAATGTTACAACTTTTCCCGAAATTGACGCCGCATATATGAAACCCAGTACTATCACTGCGAGAGGTTTTGAATCGCTCATTAGGCGGTGGCTGAGTGGCTAAAGCGTTCTACTGCTGAGCACAAGGTCGCGGGTTCGATTTCCAGCCATGACGGTCGCTTTTCTGATGGAGGCGAAAAGCGCAAACGCACGTATGTACGAGATTTCGGCGCACGTTAAACATCCCCAGGTAGTCAGAATTATTCTGGAGCCCTCCACTGCGGCGTGGCTCATGGCCTGCGTGTTGTATGTGGGTTCAACCCTACAGTCAATGAATTACTCATTAGGAACCTCAAACCATCTACATTAGCCGGTTTTGATATCAATAATTAGAATATATTGAAGAACACCCTCGCGATATCAAAATAGTTATAATACCATATATTTCAACAATCGCTAACATCTGGAAACTTAACTTTCAACTTATTACTAGGAAAAACGATACCAATGCCACTGGAGATATTAACTCGCCTGACAACTATTGACCCATATCGTTAACCTGCATATACTGCAAAATGCACATAATCTGTTCTGACGTGTACAATCACCTCGAGACAAACAATATATTTCTTACTAATCAGCATGGCTTTCGGAAAAGAATTTTCCTGTGACACACCATTGTTTGAACCAACGTATCCTGTATACACCCATTATATGTTCTTTCTTTGTGATCAATAAAAATACCATCAAATCCAATCGAACGACTGGCGCACTCTACCTTCGATGGTAACCTGCAAAATGACTGTATCTGTTTTTTGCTTTTCCAAAACTTTTTGACAGCGTGCCTCACTGCCGCCTAATCTGTGAATTATCTGTTCTACGACTTGGGTCTTTAAAAGTATCCTGGATTCTAAACTTTGTTTATTTTCGGCAGCATGTCACTGTGGTTAACAATTTATCTTCCCAGTATATATTGTTAGTTCGAGTGTGCCACAACGCAGTTTTCTTGGGTCCTTACTCTTCTTAATCTACATTAATGACTTACCGGCTAAGATAACTTCCTGCATGCGACTTTTTGCTGATGACTGTGTTATCTAGCCTCCCATTAGCACCACTGAAGGTCATTTAACACTTCAAGCAGATCTTATTATTTTTTGTACTTCGTCCCACCAATGGCTCATGACATTAAACTTTGCATAGTGCGAGGTTGTGTGCTCAGAAGCGAACATGCAAATTCCGAATTTTCCTATTACTTAAATAACACTCTGCTTTCTCATACTTCTTCATACAAGTATAGAGCCGATCTTTCAAAGGCCGCGCATATCACGTCTCTATATGCCAAAGAATCACGTTCGAAGGGTTACCTCCGTCGCCACTTGCGAAATTCCCCTACTAACGTTCGTAAATTCGCATCTCAAACATTTATCCTGCCACAATTGGGATTCGCCTCGATCATTTATTCCCTTCACCAGAATAACGTAAATATGTGATAGAAACGATACAGAATAGAGCGGCCGGTTTATACCAGATAACTAAAATATCATCTCAAACATAACACAAACGGAAGTACACCTGTAACAGCCGCCATAAGACAGCCGCCGTGATATTGCTGTTTTGCGCTTTTTCCACAAATATATCTTCACCCATAGACGAACACGGCTACTTCAAATAGCTCGCTTTTTTATGAAGATTGCACAATCAGTCCACTTTCATGTGCATATACAGTAAAACCAATGCCTTTAATACGTCCGCACTGCCTCGTGTCATTCGCCTCTAGAATGATCCGCCTAATAACATTGCCTTCATATCTAACCCCGAAATGTTTCGCCATCAGCTAATTACGCTTTACACTATTTAATGCCGTAGACAATTTTTTGTGTAATGAATATTATCGCGATTTCTGTGTATGTTATTTTTTTCTCTCTCAGAAAATGTATGCTTTTTCGCAATGTCAACGGCCACAAGTGTTCTTGTACTGTGAAAGACTGACCACTCTGTACTTTGAAATATGTATAATGCAATAATATTCAGTTCCTAAAATCTTTCTGTTTTAAATTTGTGCGTTCCTCTTATTACGTTTTCAAATGCCCCCTTACTCTATGCCCTCAAATGAGGACTGTAAGGTTTGTATGAATAAGCAAATAAATAAAAAAACCAGGCCACTTTTTCACCTAGTCAAGCCTCACTTAGCAAATACATTCCCACGCATTGTAGCGGAATTTCGAAAAGTCACACAAAAAACATAGCGCAATTACAAAAAAGAATGAGTCGAGCTGGACAGACGCTGACTTTTATCAAATTTTTTATTGAAGGACCAGCGCATATAAACTCCTTTGCGTCGCAAGAGCAGAGCAGGACAACGAAAAGTGAAAATGACCACAGTCAAGCAGAAAACGGACCCATCGCAACATTTACAAAAAGCATACGTCCGAAAAGGGCTCAGTGTCAAGGTGAGGGCCGCAATTATTATAACTCGACTGCACGGACCGGATTTCGGGTGGAAAATCCCGCTATATGCTTAACCAGGAATGCGCATAGGTTTTCCATGGCAGTCTCCGCACGGGGCACACTCATTTGGTGCTACTTGGCTTCATTCTAATACTTAGTAGTCAATGCTTCTGAGATGCTTTTATTGACTGATGAATAGCGTCCTTGCAGAGTGGACATAAATCCGCGGTTACACGTAAGAAAATGCATTGCAATTTAAAACTCCGCGTAAAAAAATATTGTATTTAAAAAGACTAATAAAACGACCAGCTGAAGCGAAGTTCTACACGATTCCCAGAACGAACCGCAAGTGCAATGTTCCTTGCAGGGGTTAACAACCCTCGTGCCAGAAAATTGTGCGCTCATCTGCTCACTTTGCTGCAAACGCGACGAATACCGATATGGGTCTGCTGTAGCTGCCACTTCCGTACACCTCTTCTATAACCCACCCACTTGTCACACCCTTCTCCTCCCGTCTCCCTACTGCCGTAATTAATGCGATGGTGGTTCGCTGAGGTCAATTAAATGTCATGGCATTCCACAGTTCGTGCGCATCTCCTGGATAATTTTTTATTTTTCGACAGGTTAGAATTTCGCCACATGCTCTAGGGTCTGCCTTGAGCTCTGTTGGTATTTTGCGTAAAACTATTCCTTTCTTGTATTCTTTATTTGCATAGCCAATATCAAACGCACATCTATCTCTAATTAAAATAAACCAGCATCATACAAATAACAGTTTGATGTCGCGAATAATAAAAGCCCCTTTTACTTTTGCACAACAATGTTTAGAAGTATACTGATTGGTACGAGGTTGTAGCAATTTGCAAGCATTTTGCCTAATAAAGAACTTTTCGTTTCTGAATTTTTCGGTGCCGCCCCCGTATGGCTGATTCTTATTTCGGATTGAAAATCAAACGCACAGTCAAAGACCAGGAAAAATTGCGCATTCAAGTAGCTTAGTAACCTATTAAACACACAAGCGAACAACCACTACCGAAGTACGAAACAAGGATAGAGAAGAGTTCCGAAAATATTATTTATTTTGTTTAAATAGCGCTGAGCTCTCGGTATGTTTAAGGAACAATGAGGTTTAAAAAATTTAATTGCAAATTCAAAAAGGTTATTGTTGTTTTTTGGGTTAGGTTAGGTTTTTAATGTATTTAAATATAGTTGTGATATTAGAAGTAGAGTTGGTTTGTTTATATTAGACATTTTTATTTTGATTTCAAGTTGGTATCCAAGCAAACATATATCGCAAGGGCAGAAGTCGGTATTATGACAGTATTGCTTTAGGTGTATGCATTGACATTGTGGACCATAGGTTCTAAAAAAGCTTGAAAATTAAACAAAGGGTTGGCAGTCACGACAGCGCCCCTATCACGTTTTACAAAAAACATTCTATAGGCTTCGGACAGCGAAGTATGCCGAGCGAGCTCAGCGCCAGCCGCAACAGACACGCGCAACTCTGGGTTGGTCCCGCCGCCCCGACCGCCTTCAGCGCCAGTGAACGCAACTTTGCAAAATGCGTTTGCTATAACGTTATTGGCGCGTGTATGTACTACATAGTGCAACAAATTCATGCCAAAATGTTACATAGTCGGGGGAAGCCTCCAAATAAATCGGGGCACTGATAAAGTGCTGTCGCCTCGCTGCCGAGCCGTAGGCTAGCACAACTTGGAAGCATGTGTTCAGGGCCTTGCATTCTCCCGCGGATTCTTTTTCTTCTGTTTTTTTTTTCGCAGATTCCGAGCATGGTTACTGAATCTTCAAAGGCCCACATTAAGCGAGCGGATTACATGCTGCCGTGGCGTACGATCAGCTTGTTAGTAGGCTGGTTAGCAGGCGGTCAATACACATAAGTGCGCTCTGAATTTGGTAACAAAGTGGGCCCCCAAGCACAGCTATAGTATTGTAGTTTTATCACCCAGCGGTTCTTCTCTGCTTCATCTAATATTCCACGTGCTTATACCGCCGAATTAAATACATACAACCACTAATGGGGCGCGGACACTTATAGGCGTTAATATGCCCAAATGTTTCGCGAGCTTTTGGATAGTATTAAGTCACCGCCTCTTCTTTCAAAAGAAACAATAGAATTGTTGTCTAAGCCACTGAAAAGCAAAGAAACATAGAGCTAAGACGTGCCGCAATAAAAGTTAAACAATATGTACACAGGAGAAGCATTTTTGCGCTCGGGGAGGAGTAGCAGGAGGACAAACTTTATTTATCCCATCCGTTGCGATTGCGGTCACTCTGGACCAGTGAAAGGTGTACTCAGGCAACTAAATTTTTCTTCCGTGACTTGATGTAAAGGTGAGATCTCCTGCCGAACCCACTGGCGTGGAGAGGAAAAAAAACCCGAATATAAATATTCCGTAATTTATTCTGATACGCCTATTAGATATTCTGCTTAACCCTCCCTCATCTCATCCCTGCCCAAAGGAATTTCTTGTGATAGCCTTCTCGTGAAGAGTTTCTTTTTGGTGGGCGTGTTTACATGTATTCAACTAACGCAATCCGCTGCAACTGGAAACCCAAAAGTTTCTCGGCGAAGCGGGAATTTATTAACGTCCGCACTTTCGTTATACCTCTACAAACGTGAATTTCATACTGTTATATGTATGAAGCATCACAATCGGATCAAAGACCGACATGTAACTCCCATGTGGTCCAGTCAGTAGTTCTGCAGTCGCATCCAAGTGCACTCACATGGATGGAATACCTCGCGCGGGAACGTCGCGCAATGCCTGATATACTCGCAGACAAAGCCTCCTCTTTTGCGAATTAAACAATATGAATTACGTTTTATTTTGAAGCGAACAATGCTGATCTTAAGGAAGGTTTTGCCCCGCAGGCTGTAGAAGCGTTTCTCTTGTGGGCATCACTCCTATACGGCCTTTATATGCCTTCCTATACGCGAGTTCAACCGAATTAATCCTTCTCCATTCCCATGCACTATGTGGCAGCATTACATTACAATCTCTTACTACGCTTTAAGCCCAAAAGAGGCGAATAATATGCTTAATCCGCGCTGCAATAAGAAGAGCGCCCCCGAGCCAGCAGCGCACCGGCTTGCGGGGACCGACCCAGTGGTGCGCATATCTGCCGAAGGGGGCGCTGGGGTTTGCGGGCTCCATGTCGCCCTGTGGGCGCTGTCCGCAGCCTAGCCTCTTGTATTGGAAACGACTCCTATAGCTACTTGCTTATTGGTTGCGTTCAGGGTCATGTTAGATTGCAGAACCAACACTTTGAATTAAAGGAAAATAAAATATTATAAGGAAATAGCAGTTCATTTATGGCCTGTCGTAATTGTTGGCCTTTGCGCGCACAGGATCCTGCGGCGTTTGTCCTTTCTTGTGCGCGGGTTACGCTACGGTTTTTTAATGTTGCCATAGCGTGAAATTTACAACTTCAAAGTCTTCAGCAGCCGGCCTTTTTCCGTGTTTGAATGGACCCATATTATTACACGATACTTCTATGTCTCTCTGCGTAATCTTTCTCCCTAGATGGGGATTCACTTTGACCGTACATTAAAGAGTGTTAAAACTTTAGAGATCATCACCACCGCTGCACCAATGAGCTCATCATCATCGGTGCCCGTATTCGCGCGCGAGCAGCTCTGGCTCAGCTGCTCTATCTTCCCTCGGTCGCCATCTTGTAAAATAAAGGCACCATCGTACCGCCCGGACGTCTCGGCCCTTGGTCTCTCCTCTTATTTGAATGGTGACGATAAACCCAAGATGAAAGCCCGCCTGAGAATTAGAGTTATCTAAAATTTGGCCTATTAGAAGGAGGAAGACCCCTCGATGCTGACGACGGTCCACTGCAATGAAAAGAGTCACGACAGTGCTACCGAGAAGCAACCGACGTGATGGCCAGATGACACGGCGATGCAGCCTCACCTCCGACGAGTGCCCGATGGGTCTATAAACTAATTTTGTCAAAGGTGAGGTGCACTCTAAAGCTCACTGCGTAATGGTAGAAGCACTGTCCGAACAGAGTGTTCCTGTGTGTACGGTGCGTCTTGATGAATTAAAAACAAAAAGAGAACAGGTACGGCTGATTGCTCGAGAAGTACGCAGAGACGCAGAAGCAGCACTACAGTTGACCATAAGGACCCACGACGTTTAGGATGGGTTGAACTGTTTTATGCGCCTGTTGCGAAAAACTGAAAATGTCTTGAGATCAGTAAACGCTGGAATTGAACGATTCATGGACACTGACTCCCTGGATGGCGAATGAGCCACCAACATTGACTAGGAAGATGAAATTACTCTTGAAATGAACCGATTATACCATCAACCGAAAACCAAGAAATCCAACACAACAAAACGCTGCGAAATAACCGAAAAAGTGTAATCATAAAGAAACTTCACAGAGTTCTTTATATTGACTTAATGGTGCTATGGCCAACATGATTTGAAAAACCCTGATGAACAAGCTTCGACGACCGGAACTACGCACCTCTCAAATGTCCTACCCCGAGCAGAGAGTGAGACGAGAACCTGCTCTTTGGCAGGAAGTAATGTTAAGTCAAAAGATAGGAGGTTTTTGTGTTCCCTTCAAGAGTTCCCGGAACAGAACCCGATTTAGACACGCTGTTCATCTACTGGCGTAACAGTGGAACACGCGCCGCATGCGGTAGGTGTGCAGAATGAAACAACGGACACTTTCCCTCACAAGAAGAAAGGACAGGATAAAATAGCAATATTTTTAATACGCAGGAAAGCGACGCACGAAACTGAAGATCGAGATGCCGATGTTTTCCAGAGGCGTCCTCAGATTGCCCCTACGCGTACACACGGGAGTCTAAAGAAAAATTATGGTGTAGTGAGCACCGTATTGTAAGATCTCAATTTAGGCTAAATTTAAGGGTGGTCTATAAAGCGCTAGTACGAAAGGAGCCGATTAATGAGCTGTGAGTAAGACGTAAAGTTGACAAATGCAGGATCGCGCTGCAGAAACGATATTCAGCTCTTACCGAGGAAGCAGAGTTTACTATGGAGCAAGCCAGCCAGAATCCTAAACGCAAGCCCGCGACTTTTACAACACACTCCGGGAGTGTGTTGTAAAAGTCGCGGGCTCCATGTCTAGGCAGGATACAGCTAAACTTTCCGAGGAGACGAAAGATCTGATCAGGGAACCGCAAACCATGATAATCTCCACCCCAGCTGACAAAATAGAACTAGCGGGGCTTTCGAAGTTATTTCGTAAGCCTAAGACTGTTGACATACGGAGGTATAATATGGAGAGCATCGAATATGCTGTGAAGAACGGAGGCAGCGTAAAAGCAGTGAGGAGAGGCGTGGGGAAAAATCAGGTATGTGCACTTAACGACAAGCAAGGCAATGTCATCACAAATAGGGATAAAAGTGTCACAGTAGCCGAAGAGTTCTTTAGGGATCTGTACAGTAGGTGAGACATCCAGGGTAATGCCGACCCATAACGTAGTTCAGAGGACATAAACATCCTACCAGTAACGACAGATGTACGGAAGGTTTTGAAAGAAATGAAAACGGCAAATCACCTGGTTAAGTTCACATAACAGCAGACCTATTGAAGGATGCGGGCAAATTGTACTAGTAAAACTGGCAAACCTGTACACTTTGATAAACGGTAGGGAAAATGCTGCGGCAAGGCAAGGCTTACTGAAGCACTCATACCGCAGATTTTATTCACAGCTTACCTAAAAAATGTAGTAACCACTTACGGCGTTCTTAACTCACAACACCAAATAAACACGGTCACGGATCAAGAACCGCTAATAATGTACATGAAATCAGCGGCCGTGGAATACATAAAGGTAGTGGCAAATAATTGCACGAATACTCTATTAACAAGGTGTTGACGTATGTCTGCGGAGAGCTGTACCTGCAGCCCTCTAAAATATTTATAGCACGCAGTGATACGTGTTAAAGAGAATAAAGGAGAACAATAATTAAATCGTAACAGCGTGAAATTATTAGCCAGATGCAAGACATACGATAAAACATGGCATTCCATGAGCATTTTAAAGAAAGCTTGCTTCGGAGTGTAAATTGCGAAGGATGAACGTTTGTCAAAAGAAATAACAATCTCTGACTGGAGAGCAAAGAACCATCAGTACCGCAGCAAATACCCGGAAATGAGGCGGTACAATATGTCCGAAAACAAACAAACACAAAAGAATGACAAACCAAAGCGACTATTTTCCCCACCCAAGCCTGACATTGTACTTAAAGTCCCACGTTTTGTAGCGAACTTCGAGGAAGGCGGGACAACCAATGTAATTTTACACTGAGAAGGCAGCAAAAGAGCGATGTCCTTTGTAGTCTCCCGAAAACACCGTATGAATTTCGGGCCTAAGTCGCTCGATATCGAATGCCATTTCGAGTCCAGGCATCAAGCCAAAATTAGGGTATATACCACGTAAATATCGAATTTTTTGTAAATTCGCTGTTACGTTTAGGGATGTGTTGCGTACACAGTTTGGCGATTAGGAGCACGAGGGGGGAAGGGAATCCCGTCTCTATGAAGCCGTTAGCCCAGGCGAGGAGCTCTTATTCTAAGATCATCGATACCATCTGGGTTCTTCGGCTATTGTCTCCAGCTAGCAGATTCTCACAGAGGGAGGGAGAGAGAGAGTTGCTTTATTGGAACAGAAATGAAAGTCCACTCAGCCGATAACTGCCTCTCGGGTAAAGGGTACCCCATTCAAGAGTGAGTCTAGGAGGAGGATACGCAGAAAAGAGGGTATAGAGAAAAAAAGGTGGAACGGGAGAATAAGATGCCGGTTTCCAAGCGACGCGGCATGGACAGCATTGGCGGTATCAACGCCGGTCCGAGAGTCCCGTTACATTTAAAAATTCCAGCAGGGCACGGAACGCGGTACAAGTTCTAATAATCAGATGTTTTGGGACGGGTAGCACCCACGCATTATCATGCAAATACCCGCAGGCGCAAAAAAGAGACCACGCAATAGCGTTTGGTCCCACAACGTACAACATTCTCATCGAATCCCGAGTACAAGCGAGGGAAAAGCACATATAATACTAACAACCGAGCGACAAGCATGAGAAAGAGTTAAGAAATGTAAACAAATACCACTATGCATCGTGCAATTTTGCATGAGTGCGGCGCATCCACGGACCACTGGGCACATATATTAAAAAAATAATGAAAACGCTTCTAACACCTCTCGTGGTGTCTGCACGAGCGTCGCCATAGAATGTCTCTCTAGAGAATTGCGGTTCACACGTGCGGGCGTCGAAATGCAGGTGCATGTGGGCCAAACGATCATTCTTGACGCTGTCCGTGTGCCTCCTCAGAGGGCTGTTGACACAACGCTCCGTGTGTCCAACAAAGGATTCGCCGCACGTCAGAGGGTCTTTATTTCGTTGCATTTCGGTGTTGTCTTTGTTCTCATACATATTTTAGTCAGAACAATAAACCATTGCCGTGCGCGAACAACCACATTTTGTAAAAACTGCAGTCCCCGCAAATTGCGCGTCATCCGCGCCACCTACGCAAATTTTTACTCGCTAATCACGCACGCAGGAGCAAAACGGATTGCAGTTATAAGGTATTGTCTGGCGTGCGCATAACTAATAAAAACATGGGAAGGCACAAAACATGCGCGTGTCCGCTCATGTTCGTTCTCTCGTTGGACCACCGTTTTGCAAAAGCCGACAACGCGGAATGCCTGGAATTGGTTTTCGCCTTGCGTTTCGCGGTTATCGATTATTCCAGATGTTTTTTTTCGAGAGAGTTCTTGATAGTGAAGCGGACGCCTATCTCCGACTCTTCGCAGTGCGGACAGGACCGGATACGTAATAGATGTTGCAATGCCGGCAATGTTTCTTCACGAGGGTTATCAACAACTGTACGTTAAATTACGCCTTGACATAGTGTGGGAATTTAAGTCGTTTATTGGGATAAAAAGTTACGCACGCGAAATGTCCGATGCGTTCATGCATCAAATGTCAACCGAGCTCGAACAAAAAGCCAGGCGAGCCCCAGGGATGCGGGCGAAAATGCGAGAATTTTTACCCCAGCGTAACTGTTTCGCGCTTCGCAACGCCCCCCGTTGTCGCGCTCGCCGCCAATATAAAGTAGATATTTTTCATTTATTTGAGTGAAACTCCGGATTACCCCTTCCGCGACGATTACATGGTTTTGGAACATTGTTTTGTACTTGGTCACCGAAAAGTTTAAAATTGATAAAATGACTTCGAGAACCATTTACGAACTCGGAAAGTGGCAAAACTATTTAACATGTCTTTATTAAGCCACAATGAAGAGCAGAGGTACATGGTCGGGGGACTGGAGCGGGTGTAAGTATTTTTGAAATAATCCTATGGAGACTCAACAGTCTAATTGAACGCACTAAGACGCGGGTCTCTACACGCGCATCATACAGTAGGAAACAAAACGGCTGTCTCCTATTTCTGTCATCGCTGTTGACTAATATGAGATGAATGTTCTTTGTTTCTGTGACTTGCATTAACTTTTCTGCACAGTCACAAACGACTTATTAGGAGGTTTGGGGGTGGTTTGGAACGTTCACAATGTTTATGTGGATATATTTTCAGGCTGTGAGGCATACAGTACCTAATTCACATCTTGGCTTTCGTAATGGCTGCGAGCAATAAGGTGCACATAGCAGCCTACGATGTTGATTCGCATGCGAATGCATTGCGAAAAATAGTGCTGTGCCACCGGAAAACGGCGGAGAAAACGTTGTCCGGAGTACTCGAAAGCAGATTTTGTCCACCGAAATTCTAGAATAATACTCGTTATTAATTGAAGTCACTCTCACACATTTTCTGCCAACCCCGCTTTCAATACAGAGCCAGCAAGGTTTCGGTAATATTGTGGTGCTGCTCAAAATAGTCGTAGCGCCATCTAGCAAATGAACAGGTTATTATAACATGGTGAGCCAACCAGCAAGATCATATGAACACGAGAAAAGGTAAACGGCTGTACCCTCCCACTTGGGTTCGGTACGGATTGGTAAAGCAATACAGTGAAGAACCGCCCGTTATTCTGTGCGGCCGCGGGGATCGAACACGGTGCATCTTACTGTTACCAACGGGAGGTGGTAGGGGAAGAAGAAGAAGAAGAAGAAGAAGAAGAAGAAGAAGAAGAAGAAGAGGGTGATGATGATTGTGGTGATGATGAATAAAGGCCCTCCCTTTGTATCGGGACGTCGGCTGTCACCAACCGAGTTTCCTGTGCTATTCTACTTGTTTGCCTTCCCTTCCCTGACTTAACTGGTTAGCCCCCCTCCCCCCTGTTTTAAACTCCATCGCTTCCCCGTCTTCCTGCCATTTCACCCCCGTTCACCTCCCCCTCCCCCCCCCCCCCCCCCGCGCGCAGGGCGCCATTTAGCCATCGGCGGCCAATTTAGGGAGGTCCTCTCTTGCAAACAGGTCTCGCAAGAGCAGCGCCAACCGCGCGCGGCCCCAATCCTCGCAAGGCATATCCCGCATACTATCGAAAATTGCATGCGACTGCAAAACGCAACTTCTTCGTTTGCGTACTGCCCATCTGCACTAGGGAGCGCGCAAGGAAAAGTGCGCGCTAACCGCTATCTCCCGCCATAGTAAAACTATTCAATGATTACGACATTCACCAGAGCATTACTGCTATGAAGCCCGAAACAATAGAAAATGTGTTCCTCGATTGTGGGGACGCGGTCTTTCGTTCGGATCTGCTCCAGCTTACCCTGGAAAAGTCACGGTATACGGCTCATGTGTGTAGAAGGCAGTAATGGTGTACCTTATGATTTGTTAGTGCTTTTGGTTTTGCACGGGATATGGAGTTGTGGCATGGCTTTCCGCAACAGTGATATCGATGCCAGGCCAGCAAGGCAGTACTTCTGCGAAGAACGTTAGACGGATCGTAGAAGTGTTGAAGGTCCAGCCGTGTGTACCGGACTGGCTTTCGGAGGTGGAAAAAGTATTGAACATGCCCCGTTTTTAATTAGGCTACGCTAGCAACCACAGCGTTAGTGATTTTACCCTTTGAGTTGGTGCCTTTTTTGTTGATGTCCAAAACCGGCAATAAAGAAAGAAAGGCGCCATTTACTTAGATACGCTAAGACGATGCCTGGGTTGCAGGCTTGAATATTTTCGTATTACGTGTTTTTATAAAGCAGGAATCGCGAACATCATGTACAGTCATGGACAAATGACACGAGAAAACGAAAATTAACAGAACACACAACTAGCGCCGTTTCTTTCTACGCAAGTCAAAATGATGCTTGGCTTATTTTCAAAATCGCAGTTCGAAACGTGGCTGTCAGAATACACCAATAGAACGCAATTATTGTAATCCAACCTACAGCCTCTTTCAAGTTTCGGGTGTCCTGGCTAATATTTTTTTGTTTTCATTTCATTTTTCCTTGACTGTACTTTTACTCGGCATAGTTTGGATTGTTTGCGTTCCGTCCTGTTTTGTAGCCTCCTCGTCCTTGTTCTACTTGTCAAAGTTCTAGTATTCTCCATTCCAGCTATGCAGCACCAACTAGACCCTACAGACGCCGTGTTAATTTGTACCTGCTGGCAGCGAACCAAATTTTAAATTCATTAAATGAGCTGAGGTACAGATACATCTCATCATAAGTTGTTAGATGTGATTAAAGCAAATGATTGTTTGGCTAGGATAAAAAAATCAGTGGGACATGCGTACGTAGAACACGCTCTCCTGGAGCTACCCAATGCGCACGCTCGATAAAACAAGGTTAAAGAGGGGTTATTAGTAAGCGAACGGAGACTGGCTGGCTGTACTGGTGACGTAGCAACGCTCTCGCATCAACATACACCGGTTAGAGGGATCGGCACCGCGGAGGTAGGGAAAAGACTTCATCGCAGTAACGGGCGTTCATGGCGAGCGACTGCCTGGCGCAACTGGAGAGTCAACACAGGGCAGGGACGGGGCGGCCTGGCGGAACCCCTCGTTAGGATTATGCTGGTTAGCAATCTTTACGAAGTGCATGGACGAGTTTCTGGTCTTGGAATAACCCGCCAAACAACATCTCCGAATCGGCAACTGACACTGCGGTTGGCGAATTGATAGCTACGGTTTTGCTGAATAAACTGCGGCACCGGTCTAATTAATGGCGCAACATGGCGCCTATGGGACCATTCATAGTTGATTTCCCCTAATCAGACCAACCCCGTCCGCTCACTCACTACCCAGAGCGGTCGTTAAATTTAACAGCGTCATTGTTAATTAACAGAGTCATTGTTAACAATTCGCAGTGACTCTGGGTGATGAGCGAGCGGAAGCGGTTTGGCTAGATGGGTAAAATCAAAACAAACTGCTGCCACCGCCGCCATTATGCGACACTAATTAGACCATTACCAGTAACTGAATGATGTATGGAGCTGTGAAGTCGTTTGCAATGTTCCGTCCTTCTCCTCAGCAAAATTGCGTTGAGTTTTCCATCTGATGAAACTCTAATGAGTTTCTATATAGGTTCCCTATACAGTTTAACTTGAATATACTTTGCATATTCCATTGAGTTTTAAAATAATTTTTATCAAGTACTTGTTGAGGCCCACTAAAGAAACTAACCAAACTCGAAGGTAATATAATATTTGTGCAGGGTACTGCTTCATTCGTGTGCATGGGAAATAAAAGGAAAAAGAATTATTAAATGTGGGCATTCCATCTATGTGATAAAACATGAAAACAAATGTCACGTGGCCACTGTTTTTCGGATACACAGGCTTACTTTATTTTTGCTAGCGATGCACATGTAGTTGTGACTCGCTGCAGCAGGCTTACTGTATATCGCGAGATAGGAGGGATGACCTGCTCGCCTTCAGTCTTATTGATTCGACCTTTTTCTCCGTGCTCGTACATGCTGCAACATAAAAGAATTCAGTCAATGTCACAAACTGGGCATACGCTTGAACACAGAATTGAAGCAATAAATACGCGGTTAACTACAAGGGCCGCCTACGAATATGCAACAACATTTTTTGAAGAGAAGCCTTCTATGGCTGACTTGTGCGCCATCATCGTTTGCCAAAAACCCCCTGTTTTCTCCCTTTCGCCTGCAGAATGTGGCCACTACCACAAGTGGCACACTAAATAGCTCTGTACTCCCAGGCAGTCACAGGCACTTCGTCCCTCTAGAGAAGGGAAGTTTAGCTCGCTCCGCCTAGCACAATGTTTGACAGAAAAACAAAAATGGAAAAGAAATGAGATTGAAATACACAAAAACCGGCTAGCAGCACCCCTTGTTAACTGCAATGAAGATAAGTGAAGGAAAAAAAAAAGTCATGACAGTTACTATGAACAGGGATGCATAGCCAGTAAAACACTTGTCTATAACACTCGAGCGGGCTGCTCGGGACTGCACACGCAACATTTGCTTATAGCGCCTGGTTTGAGACCGGTACCATGTGAGCATGCACGGCCCAATAAACACGTTTGCTTTCTCTTTTCGTGCTTTGCTCTTCGCCTTGGCTTCGGCATCTACTTTCGCCGTAAGAAGCGCTGTGTATGGTGCCGGGCCTTGAAGCAAAAACAATTTAGTTATATCGTGCTGACCAATCATTTGGTTCATTCCTGGAGGCAGAAAATCTGTCACAAGTTACTGGCTAAGCCTGCGCTCAATGACAGTCTAGTGTTAGTGGCGCGTCTGATGCCACGTTCACCCAACATGCTCTGAGTGATATTGCTATTACTGAACATATTCCCTCCAACGTATTCAAAATTGTTCCGAGAAAGGCAGTCAGCAGGTTGCGATTACCAGCAATGGCAGATTTCAGTTTATGCTAGCAAGTTGAACAAGTGCTGAAGTCAAAGCTGGTATTCATCAATTCCAAAGTTTGACACCTGTGCTCGTTCTAGCACAGCTTTCCTACCACCTAAGACAAAAAAAATGCTAATAAGACATTCACAAAAAAATACATGCACAGAATTGGCGCTTCATATTTTAAGACGAACGTATGACAATATTGTGTAGTTTATTTGCAACGGCTACACTCACAACCGACAATTTACACCTTCATTTTCAGCCAAGTATCTGCTTGCCTTCAGGGTGTCAGACTTGTGTAAAAATGTTTTGCGTGCAAATGCTAGTTGTGTGAATACATACTTCCCTGTATTTTTCAAAAGAATCGATAAATTTGTTACATTCCTTGGCATTATGTTTCTTAGCTAGAGTGAAGCAAGTTTTAAGCCACGTTCGGTACAGGACACCTGAGTGTCCGCCTTGCACTCCCGGAACTATTTTTTCAAGCAATCATTCAAGTTAGGAAGCGGATATAGTGCAGGCTGCCAGTACTTTAGCTGGTAGAGATATTTTACTGTAATGTGTCCTAATTGATTAACACACTGTCCTTTGTGTGACGGGTAGTTCTGCCTCCCAGCCCAGCGCTGACAGGTGTGGTTGCATGGCGCAGTGTGCGTGCGTCTCATTGTTCTGAAGGGACTGGTTTGACTCGACCTCCTTCATATATTTTTTTTTTCATTTTCGTTAACTTTCTTTCTAAAACTGCTCTTTTACTTTAATCACGGTATTTTTTTTTCTTTGAAAACTTGGTACTAGGTAATACAGGTCTCTTGCGTTCTGTTGAAGAACTGCGTCTGCAGTTTGATTCATTGGAAACAGTAGCCTTCGCAGGTTGGGTTTGATCCTTAGCGTAGGATACATCAAAATAACAGATTCACGAAAATAATGCAGCAGTGCGGAAGACAATAGCATACTGATTGAAGGAAAAAATATGAAGTGCCGGTACAATAGCATCACCCTTCAATTTGTTAAACTTATGTACAGTATTTTTCAGGGGCTGGGGTAGCATCATACCTGCTAGGTCGCTCTCGAGACGGCATGCATAAACAATGGAGTGCTCCGCACAGCTACCGTACTAGTGATCTTCGCTGTCATCGTCGCGATATGCGAGGTGTTATCTTGAAGCTCGACAGCAAAATCAGGCGTCGGAAAATTGCCGTACTCGCACGCCAGTGTGCGCCCTGTCTTTCATCAGGAACTCTCACTCTGTCCCCCGCGGTTATAAGTTTCATCCTGGCACTCTTTCCAACCCTTAGATATTATTTTCTCCCCACTCGTTCTCTAAATTCTCATCGTTTTTACTTCTCCTCCATCCTCGTATACTGCCTACTTTTTTACAGCAACTCACGCTAATCAAGCACTCCGCCAGCACCCGGTCGACATGTACGATGTCGGGGAGCATTAGAGAGCGAGTACGACAATTTACGATGCTCGACTTTGTTGCGAGCTTTCGGTCCGCGAGGCGAACGGTCGCGACGGCGGCCGCCGGCCTCACGAGCACAATTGGCTGTGAGGCGCACTGAAGGGACATAACGGAGTCTCGGGGGGGGGGGGGGGGGGGGGCGGGGGGGCACGAAGCCTTCGAAGCGCCAGTCCATGGAGAAATTCTTCCTCCATGCGCCAGCCGAAATGTGCACGAACGCTCGCAAAGAGTGAACGTACCTTGTGCAAGTATAACAACGCCATAGCAAGCGTTCTGACTGGACGACGGATTCCAAAACGTTGACAAAAAATTTCGCCAAGGTGTGGTCACACATCACTTCTCAACTTGTTACCGCGGGGTCGTACTGAACGCACACTCAGGGCAGTACAAAAGGTGTTCACGGGCGAACAGCGCTCATGATGGCTTCTCCGTCAATAAATTCGATGTATCGCCTGCTGCGCTGCAATTCCTGACCTTCGATGCTCGTCGTAAAGCATCGCACAAGGCACATAAATCGCGAGCAACACGAACAAAGCTGTAAATTTGCACGGAACACTGAGAACGCCCGCACCACGCCGGACCGCGAACATCCGAGATTGTAAGAAAAAGCTACTTTGGCTTCGTCTCGCGCTGGTTTGGGATGGCTGTGCTACGGCTATGCATTTTTGTGGAAATTTAGCCCAGAAACATTGACACGAGATATACAAAACAACCGGCGGGCGTTTGTGAATCATGTGTTAATATTTACGATAATTTTTATGGAATTATTACCAACACCTCCAAAAGCAGACACGTTATATTCCAAGTAGACAAACATCCGGCCAGGTCTCAAGGTTGGCTGTTAGCGCCTCTGGCGACAGTGGCGGCACAGGGTATGAGAGAGTGGCGTCTGCTTATCGGCAGGTGTAGAGGTGGATGGCACACGTCTTTTGCGTCCGCACGCCCGCGTCCCTTCTTCGCTTCTGCGAACTGCTACCGAAGACAGAAGGAAGAATTCTGGAAAGTCTAATCTTTCGAATTGTTTTTAAGTTCTGGATCTGCTGGCGGGCGCAGGATATTTACGATGCGTTTGCTTCTGAGAAACATGGACCGCGAACGCGTTGATCTTTTAAAACAAATACTTTTGTTTACGAGAGAGTGGCTTGGAGTGTAACAAGGGGCACGCCAGCTCACTAATTGTTAGGTTTCGCTTTCTCTCTCTTTCTCTCTTTCTCTCTCTCTCTCTCTCTCTCTCTCTGTAGTAGTGACGTGAAGAAGTTCAAGGCTCGTTCTTACTTTTTGTGTCGCTGTGCAAGAAAGATGAGTTGTTACCCAGCGCTTCAGTTTGTCTTTCTTCCTTTTTTCTGCCTTGGTTGGTTTGGTTAGTGCGAGCGGTGGCTTAGGGCCCGCCTTGAACAGAGGCCCTCTTCCGCTTACGATCTTTTTTCGCTTAAACGAAAGGGTTTTTCCTGACTTAGAACGTTGTTCAGCGTTTGCTCCTTGTGGGATTTTCTGTATTGCACACGGCAGTTCTACACTTGCGATCGTATACAGTTCACGTTATCCTCAACGAAATCATTACGTTAGTGAGGAATAACTGGAGTTCTGTCGAACCATGATGAGGCTAATCTTGAATTGACTTGGCTTAGATTTTTGTTTTTAAATTTGGCTATATAAAAATAATTGTAGTGGTGGTTTACGCGAAAGTTCTGCTCTGTTCTTTTTTTCTTGCTTAGTATATACAGGAGTACTTTCATCATCGAATATATTGTGGCGTTTCGGTTTGTGAGATAAGCAGACATATCTCTAAAACAGAGGAATACCAAATCGGTGCACTAAGGTAGGTTGGATTGAAGATATTTGTTATCCAAATCTACCAGGTATACGCGACAAAAACTGCCTGGCCCAACGAGCCCCACCACAACAACAGCGCCGGAGAGTGCTTGCTTTCCGTTCCAGAATAGGGGAAAGCCTACGTCACCCACAGCCAGCAGGGAATACCTTTCGCATTTTTTCGCTAGTGTCGACGTAATCCGAGCCCTCACGGCGGGAAATTAAAATTGAGACCTAAATAGAGTTAGCTGCTATAGTGAAGCCCCTAAAAAATTAAAAACCGCTTTCATAGAACTTTCATTGAACGAGTTCACTAAAATGTGTGTAGAATCTTTATCCAGTCTGAGTAGAGTGAGTTTCTATGGGGAGTTCTTTATTAAATTTCTATGGACATCTTGTAGAGATTAGTAGAGTGCGTTTTTAAGGGAGGTCTCTTTTGAAATTCTATAGAGATTTGTAGAGATGAATAGAGTGAGTTTTTATGCGGGAGGTCTGAAATTTTATAGAGATCTTATAGAGATGCCTCGATAAGGCATGAGTCTGGATATGTTTTCCCAAAGATTTCCTTTAGACTCTAAAGAACTCTATAAACGTTTAATAGGATCGCAACATTGATTTTTGTAAGGGAGTGCTGGTTACATGGCTGGAGAATGATTGTGACTGGTCTGTCGCCCACTTTTTAAATTGCAGAACACTTTAGGGGCACGCCTTGTCGTCGTAGCTGGAATGATGGACCCAAGTAGAACCTCACGGCGGACTGTCGTGGTGGCGGCCCACAGACGCTTCAAAAACCAAGCTCTTTATATAGTCTCAAGCATTCTAAATTCGTGAACCGCTACTGCTTGTCACACCTTTCCTCAGTTTTCATCACAGACACAACTGCGGGTAAATGTTTAGGCAAAATAATGTAATTAACCACCTGCGCCCCGTTCATTTAGTCAGGAATGCACGTGGGGCTGTTTTTACGATAGTAAGCGAAAAAAAGGTGGCAGTGCAATGCCGGCACGTGCAGAAGGAAAACCAAGCAGAAAAAAATTAAGCCGTTCCAGTCAATGTGAAGGGTGTCGGTAGTACAGGGCAGTGATTCACCATTCTGCGCTGTAGCCCCGTTATCCCCTCGCTGCTACCACCCATCACGCTCTCCCCCGTTGTGTCTCAATCCTCCCTATATGAATGGAATGGTTGTTTCTACAATGCGATTGAAATTTCCCAGCTTCGCAGTGCCCGCGTGCCCCTGCCTAGAAACTGCACCAGCGGGAGCGTGCCCGAGGTACAGCACTCACCTCGTATGCGGGAGGTACCGGGTTCGAATCCACGTGCCGCCGGACCCCCACTGGTTTCTTTACTGGGTACAGGCATCCCTGGTGCAGTATAGATCCTTGAAAGAGGAATGTACGTATGGAAAGCTGCCTTTACCCTTGCGAGGGGCCCCTGTCTTTTGTCTAACTGGGAGGGCCCCCGACCATCATGACGTGTTGCGCAATTGGCAAGGGTGAGACAGTCTGGCGGCATGTCCTACCACCGACGGTTGCAAGTTGAGCGTCTACCGTGACTGTGGCAGGCACCATGTTCATTCGTGTGCCTTGATGGCGCCGGGAAGCTACCGGCAAAACAGGTACGAGCGACTCCCCGGCCTGGCGCTCGGCCCTTGCGGGAAGTACAACACTTCGGAAGTTCACCCTGCTTGCACGGGAAATCGTCCCTATGGAAAGGGGCGGCTGCAAAAACGCAGGTAATAACTAACGAATTCGTTATTAACGAATTCAATAACTAATTCGAAGCGAATAACCAATTTGTTTGGAAATTACTTTGCTGGACGTTCGAAAAACGCAGAATGACAGAGCCAGTCTAAAAGGCGTTTTAGGCTAGGATATTTACAGGCTATTTTTAGCGCTTTGCGGGCGTTGTAAAAAGGGAAACAAGGGTAAAAAAAGAAAACCAGACTAGTTCTCGCGCATGAAAGAAGCGGTTTTTCTAAAGACGACTTGGGTCCTGTTAGCTGGCCATGGAGGTGTCAAAATTGAGGGATAGCATGGTATATGGGAAGACCATGTCCTATCAGGCTAAGAAATTTCAAGTCTTCAGTATGGGCTTTTAAATACTCTTGCAGGAAGCAAAATATGTTTTGCTTTTTTCTGGTGGATCGATCAGTTCACTTGATAGAGCCTTTTTTGGGCCTGCCTCTATCAATCGCATGTTTTGTACGTGGCTTTGTCACATGGTCATGCAATGACCCTCCCTGAGCTCGCGTGATTGCATCTGTGGTTTTGCAGCCTTACGTAAAGCGAACACGGCCGATACTGTCTGCATCAGCACTCCGCTGCGAGGGTAATTGCTCATCGCGAAATGCACTCTTCGTCTCATAGCGAATTCCCTCATTCATGCGTGTGCTTCGGCGTGGCAGCATGTCTGTGTATGCACCTAATGTGGAAGCTTCAATGTTCCTTGTTGGTCCTGAGTACTGCAGTTCACCCTCGCAGTGGTAGTGAATGGCACCTCCTTGTCGCAGGCTCCGCAGTCCGTGGTCGACGGTATTAAGGCGTGACGCCTACTTACACACTTTACTCGAGTAAGTAAACTTCAGACTTTCATTTGTTATAGCACAGGGTAGTATTTTTACTTATTCAATCGTTTCGCCAACCAATGGAAGGCGTTCCTACAGGTGCTCGCACATGCCGATTCTTGACGTTAGTTGACTGAGCAGGGCATGGAGCGCCACACGGAAGAAAGAGGTGGAACCCGCACTCAAAGCGAACCGGGATGGTTGCGGTTCGGCACTGATTTTACAATAATTTTTGCATTACAAACACTCGCGCCTGGGTTCGCAATAGCGTGTTTTGTGCAGCTGAGAAAGCACAATAACTATTGTCCTGCTAGTTAATGTCAACCCAAATCCTACACATTTAACGGCAGCTTCGAACCAGGGTTTAGCAATGTCTGCAGCTATTAGCCCTCTGGTTTCACTCAATGTGGATGCTGATGTCAACTGCGTATTCTCCCTATTTGGATGCGTAAATTTGGAGACCGATAGTTACTTTCAGTATTTTGCAAGCGTACGTACAAGTACTCTATGGAGGAATGAACTATAAGGGTGTGGTTGAAAAGGGCGGATTCTGCTAGCAATCGATAGACGTTGCTAGAGATGTCTGAGTGGCCTTCATCCTGCTGATGATGATAACGACGGAAAAGGAACTGGTTCTGTTTATTGCTTACGTTATTTCATTTGTGGGAATGTGGTGGAGAATATTTCGCGTTGAGAAATAGATGTCCGAATTTTCCTACTTTCATTTGTACTGGTTTCTCGACGTGTTACATTCACTGTACTAGTTTTGATAGAAACCTAAACGTACATGAGAACTCCGACTAGGCAACAAGCAAAAGGTTTTGGATTCGTGTGCAAAACGCTAGAGGTGCTTGGAAACCACAATGACCAGTGTGAGATGAGTTTCTAAGGTGTCTTTTGACTGAGATGTTCATAGTACCATGGCAGGAACTTACACTGCTCAATATTTCGCCATGTTTTTTGGTGCATTTTCGCTAAACTGGCACGCAAAGCAATATCGAACGAACACAATGCCAGAAAAATCCTATGAGCCTATTTAGTGTTTTCTGTCCTCTTTTCTACGTGCGGCTGGTCCTCACTTGTGAGAAAAATGTTTACGTTTGGGTTTGTTTATTGGTGAGTAGTCATGAGGGTAGCCTCTTCTGTATTCTTCTCTTGCGCTTACCGAATGTCGAAAATTATAGCTATTGGCCTCTTTTCACTCAGTGCTGGTTTTCATTATTGCTACAGGTATTTCATGACAACATCAAGTAATTAGCTTGATTCTTTTATGCGGGCGGTATATCTTACTGAAATTTTTCTCCGCAGAAACGTTGTGGGCGTCAAAAAGATATATAATTTCTTATTAGGCGGGAACTTAAATTTGCAACTGCTTTCACAATAAGCATTTCGGTGACCTAGGTACACCCAAGAAAAATACCGCCAAGACAAGCACTCACTAGATTCTCACAGGCGAGGTAGAGGGAGAAATGCGGTTTGGGGTGAGTGAATAAAACTACTCAATCATATTAGGGCGCTTCACCGCGGGTTATCTTCACGCCCTGTTATAGCGTTGCTACAAACTAATAAAAGCTGCTGGATAATTCTTCCGTCATGTATTCGAACTCAGACCTGATTGCGTTACTTCGTCATCGGCCTGGTGCACTCAGGCTCAAAGGAGCTGGTGATCTCAGCCGCAATGCTTTTCAAGGCTGAAAGCCAGCTCTGAAGGTGAGAATAGGGCCTCGTATCCGTTGCTGCGGCGAAGCACACACTGGTCCCACAAGAAGCGCAATTGGTGGCTCTTTCTATTAATGTTGCCGTGACCGGTTGTTTGCTTGCAAGGACATCGCAATTTGCTTTTTTAACTTCGTGGGATGAAGGCAGTCTTTTCAAACATTTTCTATGACGGAAATGAGCTGTCCGATGACAGTTTGCTAGGACCTGCCGAATACGACCTGCCGAATTAGATATAATTTTGAATTGGTATCGCAGTGCCCACTTCGTCCACAAGCAGCGGTGATCGAAAACAGTGATGCGCCCAAGCGACCACGGAATCAGAGAGTAGGTTGGAACGTATACTTGATTGTTTAAGTATTGATTGATTCTAGGGTTTAACGCGCGGACGCAACGCATCCAATGAGGCGCCCGTAGTGGAGGGTTCAGCATTATTTTGACCACCCGGGGATCTAACATGTGATTGTTTACTTGGCGTAATATGCTTTTCTTGGATGATTTTCAGTGCCGGTGAGCCTATCGGCACGCCGCCTACTTTTCACAGCCCGGTAGTCACTCTCGGGACTCTAGGTAAACGGACTCTGAAACACTTTGGATAAATGCTTTCACTCTCTTCTTCGTTTTGAAGCACTCTGAATATATCAGTTATCGCATGCACGGAGTAGCAGTGCCTGATGCGCTTGTCAAAGCATGCGGCCCTTTAGTTTCTGCTTTGATTTTGTGACTTCTCGAAAGTAGCTGTGGACGGCTTTCCTTCATTGCTGTAACTGAAAAAAGCCAGCTAAAAGCCGCCAAATTTCCGTAATGACGTAATTCCAGCGGCCGAATGGTGCGAAGACCGGGAGATATTTTAAAGAAAGTTGTGTAAGGTATCTCATGAACATACAGCAGTGAATTTCGACTGGGGTACTTTCTGACAATTGGTCTAAATACTCGATGCGGTGCTTGACTACGTTCTGAAGTTATTTAGGATATAGAAAAAATTGAAAAAGGTGTTGAAGGGTTTCTTTAAAAGGAGTGCTGTTCCCTGGTACTTGACTCGCCGTTTTAAATTGGCTACGATCACGACTTCCGAAGAAGACTGTTGAGCTCGGCTGAAAACCAGGGCGGCGGCGGACGGTTATCGCTCATGGAGAACGATTGAAGGGACTGTGCAACACTTCCCATAAACATTTCCTTTCTTCTCTTCGTGTCTGGAAGCACTGCGAAAGCAACAGTTTTCGCTTGGAAGGGGCAGTACTGCGTGCATTTCTCGTCACGGCAGATACGCCTTCCATTTCTGCTTTGCTTTGGTGCCATTACTTTAAAAGTGCTATCAATTGCGTTCTTTTTCGCAACTGGAGGGACGCTGACCAATATCAACTAAGCTGCTTAAATGACGCCATTGTAGCAGTCGAAGAAAGTGAAGAACGGAACAGGGGAAAGAACTATTTAAGGCGGTTTCTTATTATATCATGGGTATACGGACAATATTTTTTGGCGGATGCGTTTTGCTTCCCCCTAATTTGAGTTCTGGATATGTTGGTTGACTACTTTCTGTAAGAATATAAAATTCTAAAAGTTCGGAAGAGTGTTCCAGAGTTCCTTTATTAGGCGTAGAAACGTGGTCGCGTTACTAAAATATAGTTGGCAAGGTGGATGAATGGTATTCGGGATATAAGTAATTCGTTGTTGGGAAAGTTGCTAATCAGCTTCAAGACACCTTACAGCACAAAATCAGACAAAGGCTGAGTGACAACACGGAACCAGCGCTGATAATCAGATGGTAGTTTGATTGGTAGCTGCCGTACATTACCGCAAATACATGTGACCTCACAATGGCACTATATCCCTCAATGTACAAACTTCTCATCCATTACCGAGTGCAAGAGCGGGAAAAGCACGCATAATACTAATAAAAGAGCGACAAGCAGAGAAACGGTTAAAGAAATGTAAACAAATGCAACTCTGCCTCGGGCAATCTTGTAGGAGTGCGGCTCAGCCACTGGAAATATTTATTGAAAAAAAAAATAAAGAAAACGCTTCTAACAGCTCTCGTGGTGACTGCGCCAGCTTCGCCATTAAATGTTTCTTCAGTCCTTTGCAGTTCGCACGTGCTTCGTTCGCGTTGGGGGTGCTTGTGTTTGCTAAACTTCATTCTTGGCGCTGTCCTTATACTTCCTCAAATGGCCATTGACTAAACGCCCCGTGTGTCCAATGGTTGGTCTGTATATAGAATCGCTGTCACAGTGTCCACAATAGGGTTTTGTGTTCTTTTTCTCACGTTCCTCCTTCCGCTTATGGCCGTCTTCTTTGCGGGGTATTAGCCGAGCCAACTTTTTTATGGCGGAGGATACGATAGGCGTGCTGTAACTACTTGTCGCCTTCCTCGAATTTATTTATTGATTGTAGGGTTAAACGCACCGACGTAACGCAGGCGATGAGGGCGCACCGTAGTGGGAGGCTCCGGATTAATTTTCACAACTGGGGATCTTCAGTTGCGCCGAAAGCTCGTACGCACGGGCATTTTTCCTTTCTGCCTCCACCGGAAAAGCGGCCTCTGCGGCCGGGAATCCATCCCGCGACCTCGTGCATAGCAGCGCAACGTCTTGGCCACTAAGCCGCCGCGGCGGTTTCGTCGCCTTCTTCAAGTGTTGGGGCACATTATGAAGGTTATGCGCTCGACATGGAAGCTCCGAAGGCTTCTGTTTGCAGCCCTTGACTCTTTGAGCTATACCCTGTATGCTGTCCCAAGTCTGCAATAAAACTTGTTCAGGGAGAAAGCAAAAGAGCTCTACCATTTCGAGAGTTGTGCTTTAGCCATGTAAATGAGCCAAGGGTAACGACAGCGATCGAATGACGTCATTCAAAGGTGCGAAGAAGGCTCAAACAAACAAAAAAGAAATTTTCGCTCCTTCGTTGCTGTTATTGATTTGTGCTTGTCAAAACGTGTCGTACGTAGTTTGTTACCAGAATACCTTTTGGGAACTTTTTGCACGGGTGTACTTTTAAAGGGACTATGCAGACAAAATGCACCTTTGGTTACTTCCAAAGGTTGTTTCGTTACAGTAACATCGACACCGTTTTCAACGCAAACGCCACACAAATAAGCGTTATAGTTAGGCCATGTTCTAAAAAAAAACTGCAGGCAACACTTTTAACCTGTTTGGTTACAACGACTGCACCACCATTAACGGCATCATTGCACAGTACCAATAGTTAAAACAAACGAAAGCTCACCCTGTTGCCCCACAGTTCCCTCGACATCCCAACATGGCAGCCACATCCTTCTGCGAGTATACCACTGTAATGTGCCCTTTCTTGTCCGACGACCTAATGAAAACAGTACGCTGTGAGGTGGACGTATGCGGAAGCTGCCCTAGCGCCCCAAACCAATCTATAGAATAGGCCCGAAAAGCCATGATTGGCTACTGCAGTTTGGGTTCACCGAATGTACATACTGGTAGCGCTTGTTTGCTTCACTGTGACGGTATCTCAGACGTTGTAAAATATTTAAATGTCCGTTACGATTCCTCTTGTTAATGCAAGTCAAGTCAAAATTATGTACCGGATGCCTACATTTTATCTCTGGATGGTCTCCTGGGCTAAAAGCTCCTATAAGCAGCGTGACAGGGGCCCAGGAGCGTTTGTGCAATATGACAGACAATGCAACGTTCCCAAAATTTACAGGAAGAAAGAAAATAAATGACCTTGCCCTTACATCGCGCTTGGCGTAATGAAGCTAAAGGGAAAATACACATACATCCTCACTGGTCTAAGAAATGCTGATACAATCAATGTACACTCATTACATTAGGAATTCTATAGAGTGCTATAAAACATACGACATAAGCACGAAATGTCCAAAACAATAAACTTTTTTGGGCAAGAACACACTAAGATATACATGGTAAGTTATTAAAATAGTGGCGTAAACATTTGCGACTAACGATACTTATATTTTTATATTTACTAAGTAGCACAGGTAGAGGCGTTTTAACGATTACATTGTGTATTGTGTACGAAAACGGGGATGGAACCAAGGCTGAGGATCTCTAGTGTCGAGATATGTATCGTGTGGCCGTAGTAATGATAGGAGAATTAAGAAATCTTTAAATTACATTGAGAGAAGAAGAACCAGTGCAAGAGCCTGTGGGTATGGTGGTGTTCAAATTCAATTATATTAAATTTTTGAAACTGTTCTCGAGTGCTAGACGTTCGGTCAGCACTTGCTATATGGCGTAAAGGCGTCTTCTGAAGTGCAGCAATTTTATCTATATTGTTTTTTTTTGTAGTCGAACTTTAATAGAGGCTGCAGTAGCTAGTCTGAGATTCAAAAAGACCTTAGTACAGTGTAATTTTTAAATTAACCAGCAACAATGCTCTTCTATAGGATAATGCGGCCAGCGCGACAGACTGGCGTCGACAGAGATTGTACCGGACCATTTCAACTTAGATTGCCAGAATGTGTAACTCCAGGGAAATTATGTTCGTCAACAAGTTTAATGTCCCTGTTAAAGAGCGATATTTTGGGATGTAAGGTGAACGCCCTATTTTTATGCCTGAAAACAATAGCCTTTCTTTTTAGGGGATTTATTTTAATAGTATTGGAGTTAGACCGTTTGTGTAGTTTCTGCGAAGTGTTTGTACATTACTGTATTTGGAAGTCGGGGCCAGTGCCAGTAAAAAGCATTGGTTGATTGATTGATTGTAGGGTTTAACGCGCCGACGCAGCGCAGGCGATGAGGCGTGCCGTAGTGGAGGGCTCCGGATTAATTTTGGCCATCTGGGGATCTTTAACATGCGCCGAAATCTCGCACCCACGGGCGTTTTTGCTTTTCGCCTCCATCAGAAAAGCGGCCGCCGCGGCCGGGAATCGAACCCGCGACCCCGGCCACTAAAAAGCAGGGGGCTGTCATCTGCATATATATGTAATGTGAGTAATGGGAATATTTCCTATATTATTATTATAAATGTTAAACAATAACGTACCCAGGACACTACTATGTGGTCCACTGCTCCGTTGTGGGATAAATGCCTATACATGCGCATTGAGTTTTTTTTTTATGTGGGATGTCATCAAACTTATGGGGCTGCCGTCTAAGCCGTAAAACGTAAGTTTATAGATTAAGAGATCGTGATTGCGGCAACTAAACGCTTTGGTAAAATCGATAAACAGGCCGAGGGAAAATATTCCACCGTCAATATCTTGTGCTAGACGCTCTTTCAGTGCTAAACAGGCAATTTTGAAATATCTTCCAATGCGAAGACACACTTCCCTCCAAAACTACAGCCAGCTGATTGATCTATTTGATCGGCCTCTACAATTAGACAAAGCGCACTATTGGCTCAGGCCTCCGTCCTGCATCAAATTCACGGGATGAACAAACCAACCAGCATAGAAGATTACATACAACGGCCCCGAATTTAGTCCTAGGCATTAATTCGTCATTACGGTGTTTATTACTTGTAACAATTTTTACAATATAGTGCATAATGCCCCCGAATAACCTTATTTCGACACAGGGACAAGAGGAGTGCTGAATCGTCGATGGCAAAAGACCAAAAAGCGCGGCTTCCACCACAAATACAGGAACTAAATAAGGCGAACCAGATCAAACTAAATGTTATAGAGAAACAACCCTAAAGCTAAGCCCGCAATGCAGAACAATGCGCGCTATATTGAAAATCACCGCTACGGAAGAGTTCCTTCTTAATACATTGAACTGGAGTCCTACAATCGCGAAGTACCGTTGGCTTATAAATACCAGGAGCTATGTTGGATGATGATGAAGTTCAACCTATGTGAAGCCAAGACACCGAATGCTACCGTAAACAACATCAACATGCATTTATATGAAACGTCGCGGAGTCCACAAACATTGCTTAAACTCGAATCGCTAAGTTCGTGTAATAGGGCAAAAAAACAGCGCTAAGCAATGACCATGGAATAAACGCACAGCCACGAGCGCTGACTAGGAACGGCGCACTTTTTATTGACCCAGCCAATTTTAAATATTCCAGCCTTTTATAACAAGCCCGAGAAAACACCTCAGTCAGAAGCACTTCAAACGAGTGTGAGAAATCATCGTTATGGCTCGACGTCAAAAAGCATAGCCACAAAAGGTTTTGCGCCAAGTGCAAAAACTCTATTTAATCAGGATAGATACCAAGAAACACAAGTGTTACATAAATAAATGTAGATAAATATAGATAAATGTCGCATTAAATAATTTACACAAGTTTTGGGACACCTAACTCACGCTCAGTTTCTTTTGAAATTTTTACGCTGCGGTTTCACTGCTGCTACAGCAATTTGGGTCCTCTTGTGTGTATTTGAGTACCTATTCGCAATTATAACCGCGCGCCTCGGATCTGAAAATTCCTCGGTACCGTCTCTCGCCGTTGGAGAGAACACCGTATCATACGACGAACAAGCCCATTGTTTAGCATCATTTAGAAAACTCGGTTATTTGCATATCTATGCATCATTCAATTTCAAAGGGTGCAGCGATTGCTGGATAGGAAAAGCTGATAGGCTGTGGCTTCTAGTCCCTTTACGCGTACATGAGTAGTGACAAATTGCCACCAATCGAATCTCATACCTGCAAAATTTGTTTTGATTAAAACTATATTTGTCTACTGGTGTTATACTCATAAAAATACATTACAAATATTAACAAAACATGTGCAAAACAAAGGTCAATTTACAAAACTTTTTAAAACCTGATATCTCTGTAAAAACATTAAAATTTGTACCGCAAGTGCTGTTTATCTTTAAAAAATTTGCAAGTTTCTTTGTTTTTTCTTGTGTTTTAGTCACAGGTATTGTCATTATAATTTAAAATGTGCGTGGTATGTGAAACTATTATTTGGTTTAAAACTGGTACACTTTTCATATTTAGGTGTAACGATGGTTCTGTGAGTGCAACCGTCGGCTTTGTGTGTTCTGAACTACTGTACATGTATTTTCTTTCTTTAGTAGCGCACTGCATATATCACGTGCCCTGTCGGCCAGTCTAGTACCTAACTACAGTGGGTAGTAGCTGTAACTACGCCTAATAAATTATCTTTAGCATGTGCGGTGTAGTGAAAACGGCATGGACGGCGATACGTCTGCGGGTGCCGCGGCAGCACTTGAAGACCTGGGAGCATCACGTTACGACTTCGAATGAGCTGAAAAACGTGCTAAAATCGCACATTTCCGGGAAAACTGCTAGGCCAAGGAGTCGGTAAACAGGAGTATGGAAGAGTTAGAGTCCTTCGTGCTAGGAGACTAGTGCTGCAGGCACCAGAAGAAAATCGCCAACTACTTTAAATAAACGCACATTGTTTCAAGATCACTTGTGCATTTTTTTTCTGATAAAATGACTTCAAGGATGCACCGCTCTACAGGTAGGTCGTTTTAGGCATTGGAAAATAATTTGTTGTCTTAAATATTGCCATTTTCGCAGCAACGACCTTTCAGAATAACGAGAAATTTCCCGCGGTCCCCTGAGGCTCGTTATATCGAGATTTCACTGTAGTGCTAGTCTGCGCTCTATAACAGACGGCACCTAGACACGACGCGGGCAGGCAGGACGCATAGTAACGATTATAGTCCACGGAGAGAGTATCCATCTTGCTCATCTGAAGTGAGCAAGATGGGGTAGTGACCGGATCTCCATGTGTCAGATGCGGTAGACCACGAGTAATTGCAACACTCCGATACAAGAGAGAGGTCGAGACAGGTTGGGCGACGCACCAACCAGTCCTCGGACAACCAGCCCGCCTAAGAGTAGGAGCCCATGAGCAGCACCAAGTTAATAGGCTTCACCAGAATGATAACTGTGGGGTTACTGCTCAGCAGTAAACTGTTTAGCAGTAAACTGCCGGTCAATCCCCCATTAAAATGATTGGGAAGCGAAGCTTGACACACCACCTACCCCGGGTTAACACGGCCGGGTGCGTAAATCACACGCTACACAGTACCTGTAACACGTGCTTGGCTATCTCACTTCAGCACAACGTTGAGAACAGCCTTATCACCGGTGTGATACACACATACCTTGGGTTCTCACGGCACTTATATTCTTCGCAACCGTTTAGTCAATGCAGGTTACAGATGATAGTCAGTTCTTTGTATCGGGGTTGTACACGAGTCCAAACTTTTTGAAGATAGATCGACGAATCACTTGTTTTGTGGTTTCGCAAAGTCGACGTTGAAGTCGCCGACGACGATCATAGGCCTAGCGTGGTCAGCAGTAGTGAAGACTCAGTGCGTTCGCATGAAACGTTCGAATAAGGTCTTGGGTGCGTTTCGCGGTGTAGACAGTGTACATGGCGATGCCAGGTCTGGTAGGCACGCCGCACACATCGCTGCAGTCGACGTCTGGGTGAGATGTTCCGAGCGTGCGCGCCTAGACGTCGTTGCTGACGTCGTATCTCACGTATATTACAACGCCGTGCGCCCGACCGGTCTCTCGACTCGCAGCCGCTTTTTAGTAACTCCTATCGGTAACTGGCACTGTGGTAAGGGAATCGATTTCTGTGATTTATCCTGCATAAACCTGATGGTTTATAGAGCTGTGATTTTGTTCGCAGGTCCCGGCTGTCTTCCCCAGCAAAAAAGCCTCGCCGGCGCATGGGGGTATGTGAAATAAATAAATAAATAAATAAATAAATAAATAAATAAATAAATAAATAAAAAGAAATAAATAAATCTAGTTTTTGAGCACTGCTTTTTGTCGACACCATGGTGCTCGCAAAGCTCGTTCCGATTGTTGTAGATCCCTATTCGGGCGAATCGGCGATTGATGTGGTCGGGGGAGGCCTAATGCTTGTTATATGCCTGACGAAATATTATTACCGGTCTGTCGGCTACTCGATTGCGAGTGCCGCACCAGTCAGCTGCTGAACTAGTCGTGAAATATTATTTTCTTGTGGCGCTGAACTGTAGTGGTTAATACGGTGAACTATGTGGGTTCTTGGTAACCAGGTACATTGGGGTTGAAGGGGTATGCCTGGCCCATTGATTGCATCGTGAGGCCCAAAGATTAAATTTGTCCTACCTTGATTACGTTGCACATATTGACAGGACACAGTGCAACTGTCACTTCATTTGTTTTAAAAACCGTTCACTTTAGCTCCCTAAATCCCGTATGGTTTTTTTTGTAATTATCTATTTATACACTCATTATAGGTGCTTTGCAGTGTGCTTAACTTCTGCCAAAAAATAATAAATACACGTGTCTTCACTTCGATTACAGCGGCTCCGTGGGAACTGCTCTAAAACGCGGTGTAAAGTCAGCCCTCTTAAGGGGATCTCGCATGTTAACATTTCTATGGGGCTTACTGCTTCATGAACCACGGGCTTAAAAAAACCATCGAGCACCTATACGGAAAGGTTTGCCTAAATGAAAATGCCCCTAAAGCCTAGTTGTGTTACTTTGGAAATTGCCACTTCTGCACTGAAATAAAGGAATAAACTCGCTTGCTAGAGAGATAGCGCCATCTTGTGAAAGGTACCTAGACTAAAATGTTTTTCTTGTTTACTTTTCATTCCATTAAGGAAAGAATAATTTTTAAAATAAGCAAACAAGACCATTAGTGACATTTTTACGCATCTTTAAAATATTTTTATCAGTACACGATGCTTTTTAAGCCCATGGGTCATGAGTTGGTAAGTCCTATAGAAATGTGATCACGTGAACGCCCCTACAGCGAAAAAAATGCTTTAATAAGCGGTAGTAAAGTAGCAAAAAGGGCGAGTTGGTGAACGCTAATCTTCACAGCGCCAAAACAGACAGGACAAAGGGAAACGACAAAACACAGGAGAAGAACTGAGTATTAGGTTTGGCCTGTGTTTTCTTGACACCACCGCTTTTAACGCTCTGAAGATGAGTACTTGGTAACGCGCAAAGCGCTGTCAGTGGAAGTGCGCACTTTTTCTGTTCCGAGATAAACTATATCGCCGGAACTTCCAAATGCTGCATATTCCTTCTTCGAAAAAGGCAACTCAAAATTAGCCGAAACAGCAAGAAGGACGGGTGCTATTTTATTCGAAGCCCGCCAGTTCAGCTTTTTCCTTGTGTGTGTTCGAGGTGCTTTGTTTGTGGGAATTAAGATCTACCAAATAGCCTGACTTACAGTTGGGAAATATTTATATTCGGAAAAGGGGGCTGTTGTATATAAATAAAAGAGTCTCCCTCCTCAAAACACCTGTGTACCCAGCTTGTGGTGCTTTGACCCCTTTCAGTTTGTTATTGCGTAATATTTTGTAAGTTCACTGCGCGCTACAGAAAACTCGCGATTGGAGGTACCAGGAAGAACGAAGGCCTATTCACACGCACGCACAGGCCATCGATGGCTATCACAGTATCCGCACCATAGGTCAGAGCATTTTTGCTTCTAGTGAAGGCGTTGGCTCAGAGCTACGACACTCTCACTTAACTCTGCCACCAGCGTGTTGGACCATAACGCAAAAAAAGACGCGATAAGAAGGGATAAAGTGAAAGAGGCGAAATACAAAGGAATGAAAACCGGCTTTACTTTCGTGCGGAAAGTAATTTTTTCGATCGAAACAATTTCGAAGCGAATAACCTCGTTGATTGGAAAATGCCTCACTATACGTTTGAAAAACGCAGAATGACAGCGTTTTAAGCTAGGATATTTAGAGGATATTTAGGGGACCGCAACAAGGTAGTGCGAAAGAAGCCGATTAATGAGCTAACAGTAAGACATAAAATAGAAGAATTCAAGGTCGCGCTGTACAACCGGCATTTAGCTCTTACCGAGGAAGCCGAGCTTACGACACAGGAAGCCAGCGACAACCTTACACGCATTATCACGGAGTGTGCAGTAGCAGTCGGGGGCACGATGACGAGATAGGATACTGGTAAACTTTCACAGGAGACGAAAGATCTAATAAGGAAACGGCAAACCATGACAATCTCCACCACCCCAGCTGACAGAGTAGAACTAGGGGAGCTTTCGAAGCTAATCAATAAGCGTAAGAAAGCTGACATAGGGAAGTATAATATAGAGAGGATCGAATACGCTGTAAAGAACGGAGGTAGTCTGAAAGCAGTGAAGAGGCGTCTTGGAGTGGGAAAAAATCAGTTGTATGCATGTATTATAGGCAAGCCAATGTCATCACCAATAGGGATAAAATAGTCACAGTGGCCTGTGACTGGATCTGTACAGTAGCCGGCGCATCCAGGATAATGCCGAACGAGAAAATAGTTCAGAGGAGATTGACAACCCACCAGTAACGACAGAAGAAGTAAGGAAGGCTTTGGAAGAAACGAAAACGGGCAAAGCACCTGGTGAGGGTGAGATAACAGCAGACCTCTTGAAGGATGGCGGAGAAATTTACTTGATAAACTGGCAAACCTGTATACGGAATGCCTAATGACCGCAAGTTCACCGGAATCTTGGAAGAACGCGAACATTATCCTAATCCATAAGAAAGGTGACAGGAAGGACTTGCAAAATTACAGGCCGATCAGCTTACTGTCAGTCGTCTACAAGGTACTTACCAAGGTAATCGCTAACAGAATTTCTGCAACCTTAGATTTCAGTCAAGCTAAAGAACACGCAAGGTTCCGTAAAGGTTATTTAACAATGGACCATATTCACAGGATCAATCAGGTGAGAGAGAAGTGCGCTGAGTATACTGAACCCCTATATATAGCCTTTAGAATATGACAAAGAATTTGACCCGGTCAAAACCCTAGCCGTCATTCAGGCATTACGGAACAAGAAGGTAGATGAGAATTATGTAAGAATACTAATGGATATCTGCAATGGGTCCACGGCTACCATCATCGTCCATAGGGAGACCAGTAAAATACCTATAATGAAGGGCGTGAGACAAGGAGACACAATCTCTTCAATGTTTTTCCCAGCATGTTTACAAGAAGTATTCAGAACATTGGATTGGGCACAGACGGGAGTAAGGGTTAATGAAGAATACCTCAGTAACCTCAGATTTGCTGATGACGTTGCCTTGCTAAGTAACTCGGAGGACGAATTTCAAAGTATGCTTTCCGCACTGGACGAACAGCATAGAACCGTGGGCTTGAAACTTAATATGCAGAAAACCAAAGTAGTAATCAATAACCTTGGGACAGGACAGCAGCTTGAGATAGGGGGCGAGGTAATGGAGGTTGTCAGCGAATATATCCACTTAGGCCAAGTTGTGACCCCGGATCCCAACCATGAGGCAGAGAGAATTAGAAGGATCACAATGGGGTGGAGTGCAAATGGCAGACATTCTAAGATAATGAATAGCAAGCTACCATTTTCCCATTCCAGCTGGAAGTGTATGCCAGCTGCATCTCACCGGTACTCTCCTAAGGGGCAGAAACCTGGAGGCTCACTAAGAGGGTTTAACTTAAATTGAGAACGCCTTTGCGGGCAATACAGCGGAAAATGGTAGGTGCAACCTAAAGGGACAAGAAGAGAGCGGGGTGGGTGCGAAAACAAACGCGTGTTAATGACATGTCAGTACAAATTAAGAAGAAGAAATGGGCGTGGGCAGGGTGTGTAATTCGAAGGCAAGATAACCGTTGGTCATTAAGGGTAACAGTGTGGATCCCCAGAGAAGGCAAGCGTTGCAGGGGGCGGCAGAAAGTTAGATGGGCAGATGAGATCAAGAAGTTTGCAGGGATAAATTGGTCACAGTTGGCGTAGGACCGGTGTAATTGGAGAATAATGGGAGAAGCCTTTGCCCTGCAGTGGGCGTAGATAGAGTGGTGATGATTATAATGATGATGATGATGATTAGAGGATATTTTAAACGCAATGAGCGCGTGGGTAAAAAAAGGGACACAAGGCTAGAAATTGAAAACCCGACAAGTTCTCAAGCATGAAAGGAAGCTGCTTTTCAAAAGACGTCGTGGTTAATGTTAGGTTTCGTTTCTTTGGTACTCTGGCCATCGAGGTGGCACCTCTCCCCCCCCTCAATAGGTATTGGTGTGCTATATACGCAGTCCATACACTATCAGCCTAAGATATTCCAAGTCTTCAGTTTTCTTCAATCCATCGATATGGGCTCTTAAGTGTACTCATAGGGAACTCAATTTTTCTGAACAAACTGTGTACCCAGGCGTTGCTCCCTCTGGTGCATTGAATGAATTCCCTTAATGGAACCTAATTCGGGACTGCTTTTATCAATCGCAGTTTGTGTACCTGATTTCGTCACATGGACGTGCAGCCACCCTCCCTGAGCTCCCGTGATTGCGTTTGTAGCTTTGCAGCCTTTCGCGGAGCGAACGCGGCCGATACTCTTGGCATCAGCACTCTGCCGCTCATCGGGGGCTCCACTCCTCGCTCTGATAGCACTGCTTTAGTCCCTCCTTTATGCGCGTGTGACCTCGTGCATGCACGTGTGTGCCTGTGTTTAACGTGGGAGCGTCATTGTTTATTGTCGGTGCTGAGTAATGCAATTCACCCGCACGGCGGGCGTGAATGGCACCTTAATGGCGCAAGCTGTTTAGTCCCTGTTTGGCGGTATTACTGTGTGACGCCTCCTTCCGTACTCTACTCTAGACGTTAGATTGATTTGCTCTCGCTTTGATTTGCTTTAGAACTGGGTAATAGTTTCCCTTATTCTATCGTTACGCCTACCAATGCAAGGCGTTCGAACCGGTACGTGGACCCGCCGATTATTGATGTTGGTTAACAGAGTAGGACATGGAGCGGAACACGGAAGAATGAGGTGCCACCCACACTCTAAGCAATCCGGGATGGTTGCGCTCCGAGACTTATTTTACAATGATTTATCTATTACAAATACTTGCGCCTGGGTTGCACAATCGCGTGTTTTCTGCAGCTGAGAAAGCACCATAACTATTGTCTCCCAGTTAACGTCTACCCAAATCCTACACATTTAACGGCAGCCTCGAACCAGGGTTTAGCAATGTGTGCAGCTGTTAGCCCTCTGGTTGCCGCTGAAGTCAACTGTGTAGTGTGTGTATGAAACTGCGTAAAGTGTGCAGGCCTATAGTTACTTTGACTATTGTGTAAGCGTACGTATACAAGTATCCTATGGAGGCATGAACTATAAAAGTGTGGTGGAAAAAGATGGAGTCTGCTAGCAATCGATAGACGTTGCTAGAGGTGTGTGAGTGGCCTTCATCCTGCTGATGATGATGACGAAAGAGAACGAACCGGGTCGGTTTATTGTTTACGTCATTTCACTTGTGGAAATGTGGTGGAGAATATTTCGCGTTCGAGAAAGACATGTCAGAATTTTCCTACATTCATTTCTATTGTTTGCTCGGCGTGTTACATCCATTGTACTAGGTTCGATAGAAACCTAAACGAATTTGTGAACTTCAAGTAGGCAACAAACAAATATTTTGGATTCTTTTAGAAAAAGCTAGAGGCGCTTAGAAACCACCATGAACGCTGTGAGATGAGATTTTAAGTGTCCTTTCACTAAGCTGTTCAGAGTACCATGGCCGGCACTTACACTGCTCAGTATTTATTACACCTGTTTGGTGCATGTTTGCTAAACTGGCACGCAAAGCAATATCGAATGAACACAATTGCGGAAAAATCTTATAAGCCTGATTAGTGTTTTCTGTCTCTTTACTTGCCGCTGCCGCTCTGCTTGCGAGAAAAATATTAACGTTTAGGTTTCTTCTTCTTGCTCAGCATTCGTGAGGGTGAGCTCTCCCGTACTGTGGTCCAGCACAAGCAGAAAGTATAAAATGGTAGCTATTGGCTTATTTTCACTAAGCACTGCTTTTCATTTTTGCTACAGGTATTTCGTGTCAACAGCAAGAAATTTTCTTGATGCTGATATGCCGGCCTTCTACGTTGCTGAAATTGTGCTCGTCAGAAACTTAGTGGGCGTCGAAAAGATATATAACATCTTATTACGGCGGACCTTAAGTTTCCAACTGCTTCGACAACAATAGGCAGTTCTGCGACGTAAGTGGAGAGCAGAAAAATACTGCCAAGACACGCACTGATTAGATTCGCACAGGCGTGGTAGCGGGGGAAATGCGGGTTGTGTAAGACAATAAACGTAGTGAATCAGGCAAGAGGGTTTCACCGTGGTATAAGATCATGCGGTCTTATAGCGTTGTTACAAAATTCGTAGTTACAACGATGAAACTAATAAAAGCTTCTGCATAATTCTACCTTCTCGTCTTCGATCTGAGAACTGATAGCGTTTCTTCGTCGTCGGCCTGGTATACTCAGTCTCAATAGAGCTGGTGTACTAAGCCTCAATGCTTTTCAAGGGCTGAACGCTAGCTCAGAAAGTGAGGCTAGGGCCTCGTAACCGTTGCTGCGGCGAATCACAGAATGGTCCCACAAAAAGCGCAATTGGCGTCCCTTTGTATGAATGCTTCCGTGGGAGGTTGTTTGCTTGCAAGGATATTGCGAGTTGCCTTTTTTTTCTTTGTAGATGAATGCGGTCTTGTCAAACATTTTCAAGGACGGAGAACAGCTTTGCGACGAAAGTTTGCCAGGACCTACCGAATACGACATCCTGTATAAAACATAATTTTGAATTAGAATCGGCGTGCCCACCTAATCCACAGTCAGCGGCGATCGAATAGAATGAGTCGCCCCAGCGACCACCGAATCTGAGAGTACTTTGCTGCACATTCATGATTGTTTAAATATTGATTGCTTCTATGGTTTAATGCGCCGACGCAACGCAGGCGATGAGGCGTGCCCTAATGGAGGGTTCCAGATCAATTTTGACAACCTGGGAATCTTTAACGTCCGACTGTCTAAGTAGCGTAATTTTTTTTTTCTTGGATGATTTTCAGTGCCGGTGAGCCTATCGGCACGCCAACTACTTTTTAAACTCCAGTAGTCAGTTTCCGGTCACGCTAGTTAAACAGACTCTGAAACACCTCGGATAAATGATTTTGCTCTCTTCTTCGTTTTGAAGCAGTGTGAATGCTTTCGTTCTCGAATGTACGGAGTGCCAGTGCCTGATCTGCTCGTCACAAGATGTGGGCCTTTCGTTTCTGCTTTGACTTTGTGGCTTATTTAAACGTATCTATGTAATGCTCTCCTTCATTGCTGCAACTGAAGAAACTTTAGCTAAAAGCCGCATCTTTTCCGTAATGAGGCAATTCGAGCGGCCGAACAACGCCAAGATCGGGAAAGAGGGAAATATTTTTAGAGCAAGTTGTGTAGGTTATCTGATGGGCATTCAGCAGGGAATTTCGACTGAAGTATTCGATGCTTTGGTTGACTGCGTTCTTAAGTCATTTAGGTATTAGAAAAAAAAGGAAAAGGCGTTGAAGGGTTTCTTTAAAGAGGATGCTCATCCCTCGTACTTGACTCGCCGTTTTAAATTGGCTACGATGACGCCTTGCGCCGACTGTTCTTGAGCTCGGCTGATAACCAGGGCTGCAGCGGATGGTTATAGCTCACGGAGAACGATTAAAGGGACTATGCAGCACTTCCGATAAACCCTTCCAATCTTCTCTTCCCGTTTGGAGACACTGCGTTGTCGCCTGAACGGAGCGGTACTGCGAGATTTGCTCGTCACAGCAGATACGCCTTCCATTTCTGCTTTGCTTTTGTGCTATTCTTTTTAAGGTGGCTATCAATTGCGTTCTTTTTCGCAAGGGGAGGCACGCTTGCCAATACTCACTAAACCGCTCGAATGACGTAATTTCAGCGGTCGAAGAAAGGGAAGAACGGGAAAGAGAAAGAACCAATAGAAGAGGTTTCTTAGCTATCTGATGTGCATATGGGGAACAAGTTTCGGTGGATGCGTTTTGCTACCCCCTAATTTGAGTACTAGATATGTTGGTTTACTACTTTCTCCAAGCATATAAAATTTCAAAAACCCCGAAACAGTGCTGCAGAGTTCCTTTATTTCGCCTAGAAATGCTGCCCCTTTATTAAAAGAACGTTGGCGGGGTAGATGAATAATGGTATTAGTGGTATAAATATTAGGTGTTTGGGAAAGTTGCTACTAAGCTTCAAGACACATTACAGCGCAAAAGCAGACGATCGGCTGAGGGATAACACTGGAGCAGCGCTGATAATCAGATGTTTTTTTGTACGGGTAGCTCCAGCGCATAATCATGCAAATACAAGCAGACGCGAAAAAAAACAGACCCCGCAATGGCGCTATGACTCTGAGTGTACAACCTTCTTATCCAATCCCGAGTACAAGCACGGGAAAAGCACGTATAATACTTAAAACCGAGCGACAAGCATGATAAACATTAAATAAATGTAAACAAATGTCACTCTCCCTCGTGCAATTTTGTAGGAGTGCGATGCAGCCACTCGCCTCATATATAAAAAAAAATAATAAAGAAAACGCTTCTAACAGCTCTCGTGGTGTTTGGACGAGCTTCGCCGTAGAATGTTTCTCCAGTGAGCGCAGTTCACTCGTGCGGGCGTCGCATTGCGAGTGGATGTGTGCCAAACTAATATTGTTCGCGCTGTCTGTATGCTTCCTCAGATGGACGTTGACGCAACGCCCGGTGTGTCCAACAAAAGATTCGCCGCATGTCAGAGGGTCTTTATAGAGAATCCCTGCTGCAGAGTCCGCAATAGGATTTTGTGTGCTTTTTCTCACGTTACTATTTCTGCTATTTGCCGTCTCTAGCGGGGCATCAGCCGAGCCAACGTTTTTGAGGCGGAGGATACGACAGGCACGCCGTGCCTATTTGTATCCTTTTTCACGTGTTGGGGCACATTATGAATGTTATCACTCGATATGGAAGCTCCAAAGGCTTCCGTGTGCATCCGTTGACTTTTTAATCAGTACCCGGTATGCTCTCCAAAGTTTGCAAGAAAACGCGTTCAGGGCGAGAGAAAAACAGCTGTGGCAGGCTGAGAGTTGTGCCTCAGCTATGTAAAGCATCGAGCAAATTGAGCTTTCAATAGCCCCCCGGTACCACCATAGTTATACCCAATAGCAACAGTACAAAAACGGGCCAACCGGCAAAGAAAAGTTTGTCCACCCGAAGGTGGAGAGAAATTAACGGGAAAAGCTTCTTGCGACCCATCGCCAGGGGTACGGGCCCGGGACCCCCCTTTTCCCCCCTAGGAAGAATCCGGATGGGGTGGGTAGCTGGGAACGGGAACTTGGGCATCAACATGGGTTATGGGAAAAAGGATGGGAATGGGGGGAGCAATTTTGTTCCGATCCAGGTGTCTGACTCTTTTTCAAGACTGATTGCTCAGCGAGGGCAACAGACAGTGCCAATTGCCAAATATGCGGTCCCTGCCACGGGTAACCGCTCACCCATAGGGTCCGATAACTGGGCCCCAACCGTCGGAGACAGGAAGTACCCTATTTGGTGGTGACGGTCAGGCCCCTCCCCGACCCCAGCTCGTCGGCCGATGCGTACTAACGTCCTCGCCTCGATGGTCCCGCACCAGGTACTCACGAATCACCAGTGAAGTTTTCCACTATACACGAGAACTTGCAACACCTGCTTTTCACGGTCTCCGGACACCGGAAGTTTGTATGCGAACGTTAACTGAAATCCACATTCGCAAGATTCCCATGGGGGTTGGTGTGAAAGCCTTTTTCTTATGTCCTCCCCTTTGCCTACTCTTTCGCTCAAGGAAACAAGAGTCTTCGGGCTTTGCCGACAGGCTCGGCAGAGGAGTTCGGTCCGGGCCTTCTAGCCGTACTAAGCCAGGAGAGGTTCCCCGGTCGGTGTACTAACCTCACCTTTCCTCGTTTTCCCCTAGCGGGACACCAAGTAGCTCGTGTAGTACGTCCCTGAGTAGTACGTCCACCGAGTAGTACGTCCCTGCGGCTTGGGTGACGAGGTTCGCCTACGCCTCAGCTAGAGAAGATGAGTCTATAGGCCCTCGCAGCAAGGTTACAGGGGGGCGCAACACCCCCCCCCCCCCGCATACGGTCTGTACAACATCTAGCCCCCATTGAAAGCAGGCAAGAATAACGCAACCGCTTGAATTACGTCACTCAAAGGGCAAACAATGCTCACAATGAAAGAAAAAGAAGTTTGAAATAGTCGCCAATCTATCAAAACAGCCTGGACAAGCCATGTTTGACTACTGTTCTTTGTATATACTGGATGCGCTTGTACATACTGATAGCGCTTGTTTGCTTCCTCATGGCCGCGTCTCAGAGTTCAAAACACAATAAAAAGTCTGTTACGATTCCACATTTCAGAGACACACATCCCTAAAAAACTGTAGTCAGCTCATTGATCTATTTGATCAGCATCTACTATTAGGAATATTTTGCTTAACCATTCGTCCTGAAACACGTTCACGGCATGAACAATCCAACCAGCCTCGATGATTTTATAGAACGGCACCGCATTTAGTCCCAGACAAGAACTCGTCATCAGAGTGGGTAATGCCTATAACCATTTTTACAATATAGTGCAAAATGTCCCCGAAGAAGACCATTTCTGCACTGAGACAAGAAGAGTGCTGAATCGTCAAAGAAGAAGACCAAAATGTCGTTCCTTCCAACAACGATACGGGAAATCAATCAGACCAACCGGAACGAACTAAATGTTCTAGAGAAAACAGGCACTAACGCCAAAGCTATGCCGCAATGACGAACAATGAGCGTTAAATTGAAAATAACTGCTACGGAAGAGTTCCCTTGTATGACCACGCAGTCGAGTCGTACAATCGCTATGTACCGGCGGTTTCAAAGAACCAGGAGCTCAGTTCTATCATGATCAAGTTCAGCGTATACGCAGCCAAGACGCAGAATGCTACCGTAAACAACACCAACCTGTCAACAACACTAATAAACGCTGTTTAAATCTCGAATCGTCAAGTTCATTTATTTTGCGAAAAAATACGGCTAAGCACGGACCAAGGAAAGAACGCACAGCCTGGAGCGCTGACTAAGAAATCAGCACTTTTTATTGACCGAGATAATATTGTTACGGGACTAAGGTGCGACCTGCATTCGACCACGTCCCCAACACCGTGTCCCTAGCCCGTGTGCCACCACTGAAGACCAGCCGATACAAGCCCAGAACAGACCAAAGAAGACGCCGTGCCCCCAGCTCTTTCGTCCGACGTGGTTCGAATTCCGCAGACGGTTTGTTTCTGGCTTGAAGACATCGCTTCTGTGGGGCCAGGCATCAACAGGGACGTCATCGTCATCTGTTGCGGCAGGCAAACCTCCACTGTATGTTTTCATCATATCGCTCACAGCATTGCAATCCTCACGTTACCTCGGCATCGACCGGGACGGCCGCCCTCGACCCAGGGGTGATGTTATGGGACTAAGGTGGGCAATGTCTCACAGCCCCTTGACCGAAGAACAATTACGACGACGACGGCATTCCTGGCTCGCATCTTGCGCGAGCTCTGGGTCATGGCCGCTATGCCCATTCTGTAAATAGACGGCTTCACCCCATCCCATCGTTCGTCTCATCTGTGTCCTGCCGCCACGTAACAATATTCTTTATTCTAGCCGTTTATAAATAGCAAAAGGTAATACCTTAGTCAGAAGCTCTTCTAACATGTGGGGCATTTCATCGTGACGGTTCGACGTCACAAAACCTCACCCACATATCTTTTTTGCGCAACCGTGAATGAATTCCCAATTATTCAGTATAAATAAGGAGAAATACAAGTGCTACAAAAGGGCCACTGTATATAGTAATGTAGATAAATCGCCTTAGTATAATTTACACAAGTATCGGGACACTTCACTCACGCCGAGTTCATGTTGAAATTTTTACGTTGCGTTGAAGAGACACTGAAGTGAATTGTAAACATTGCGCGATTACTAGCGCGATCAGTAGTCCGAAGACCATAGGTCATGTTTCGACCACTCTGAGCGCATTTACGCGAATTTATGGAGTAGAAAAATCAATTCGGAAATGCTGTCCTCTCTGCATCCTCGCCCTTTTTCTGTGGCGCTTTCGTGTGACGTCAGGAGGAGATGAGTTGGCTTGACTGCGCTACTACATGGCTCACCGACCTTGCGACTAAGTCAGTCGGCCCAGCGTTTACTCCGCCGGCCACTGACTGGTTGCCGCAATTGGTTCGCTCAGTTGAAACAAAGCCATAACACGTTCGTGAATGGAAGAATGTGCTTATTTTTTCTTTGTTAGTTTGTATACTGTATCTATCTCAGAGTCCAGGTCGCTCCAGACAAGCGCTGCACAAGCGCGCTTGCGACGCTTCGCTGACTGGTACGCTAGTAGGAATATCTAAAGCACTTGAAGGCGGGAGAAGAATCAGCGAAGTCAATACAGGTACTAACAAAATGAAATCAACTGGAACGTTTACCGTAGAGCGGAAAACTAGGGAGCAGGAAGAACTTTTTTGTGCTGGGTGAATAAGCACAGCTGTCAGCAGCACGACCACACATCTGCGAACGCTTTTTCGTCTAAGAAATGCAATTGCTAGACGTGAGATATTGTAATATTTTGGGGGACGCTACTACCCGAGTGCTATACAAAAAAATAGTCATCTAAGCTGCTTGAATTGCTAAAACTAAATAAAAGTGTAAACTGGTTATACCTTATATACTTTATGTTTCAAATGCCGCCAGCGCTGGCCCATGGTCGAGTGGTCTGGGGCGCTAGGTATGTCATTTTGGAAGTCGCAAGTTCGAATGCCCGAGCGTACATACATTTTTGGAGGTTGATTTTGTTCGTTTGCGGCAGATGTTTTGTATACTGAAGTCACCATTTTTGCGCCAAACGTTCACTACTCCACGAGCGAGTTTGCAGAACGCGCGCGGACTGACATTGACGTGCTAGCGAGTTCTCGTCGTGCTGTTGTCATAAGCACCGACTGCTCGCAGACAGCGGGCACAGGCCAGAATCAGCAGACCATTGGCCTAGTGCCAACACGCTTTTTACGATACAGGCATGAATGAGGCAAGCTTCAAATATGGGGGTAAAGCGCATGGCATTTGACTGTCGGCGGTGACGCGGCGGGCGTTCGTCCACTGCGCAGGCCTTGGCTAGTGATTCCAAGACGTCCTGGAAGGCTTATCTTAGGCATTTTAAAGCCGAAAACACGGCAGAAGGGTGATATGACGATAATTGAGATATCGAGAATGCCCGTCCAACGATAACGTCGGATGTCAAGCATGTTTTTTGGTTTTAAAGAAGCGAAACCTAAACTTGTTTGAATGATAATCCTGGACATCGTCTAATCACGGCGCACCTCCTCCCAACGTCATAGCCTTTATTTGGTGCGCCCGCCGCAGAACCCGGATTGTAGTTTTTCTTCTTTCGATCTTTACAAAATAATTACCCACTTATCGACCGGCTGAACGAAGAAAAGTGTGTCCATTTTACCCAGTCTGCGCAGTTCAAGCAAAAACGGGACCTGGACAAATTCACTGCAGTGTCCCTTCAACATAGCTGCCACCGCAATTTCAGACTCCTCTCGTGCAGGTATATGTAACACTTCTGTACTGTAACCGCGTCTCTGATGTCGCAAAATTCCTCGGCATGATATCTCGCCGTTGCAGTGAACACCGTATCACACGACGAATAGAACATTGGCTTTGCATCAGTTAGAAAAGTGGCTTGGTTGCATGCCTCCGCATCATAATTTCAAAGGGCGTAGCTCATTTATGCTGGAAAATAAAAACTGATGGCGCCTGGCTTCTGGCCCCTGTAAGCACCATGTGTAGTGAAAAATTTAACCTCGAAACAAATCCCATATCCCAAAACGTGTTGGCATTAACAAATTTACAATTGCATATTACACCAAATACCCTAAAAAATTACTTTACAATTTGTTACTAAGTGTCATAAAAAACAAAAACCTATTTAGAGAACGTTGGCAATTGCAAATTTGCATATCAGACAATTTAAAATACTTTAGGAATTGTTTTTCTGTAAAAGAACTTGCAAACACCTTCCCTTTTTTGAACATTTGAGAAACATTCCTAGCATAAGTGTAAACCCTACGTAAATCGGTGCTTTACGTTTCCATCAGCCTGCCGCCTCCTGTGATGTTACAAAAAACAAATGAGGGTGTTTTGCGGCGATTCTTCTGCACAGTTCTGTGCATGCGGCAATCGACTTTGTTTTAAATGCAGAGCATTTCTTTAACTGACATGTAGCGTCCGCAACAGCTCAGCGCGCGGGCGCGCCCTCTCCGCCACTCCTCCTCTCCCGAATCACGCTACCCTCCTCGCTCTCAACAACAGGTCCGCACCCCTCCCCCTACACTATATAAAAAAATAATACTTACCGGCGCCAGGTTTCGATCCCATGACTCTGCGGGCGGAACGCAAGGTACATGGTGCTCTACCCACTGCGCCACAAAGCCGACACAGAATGGAAGGTTACGAACGGGCCTTATATCCTTGACTCATTCAAACTACGTCAAGAAGCTGCTGATACAACGCATTCACTACTTGTGGGCGGAACGCGAGGTAAATGCTGCTCTTCCCACTGCGCCACAAAACCGACACAGAACCAACACCAACACCACGGAACCCCACTATGCTCTGCATTTACACGTGTCCCTCGCGCGGGGGCATGCGACGGAGGATTTTTTTTTTTCAGAACTTGTATACTGCTAGTTTTCATTCATTTCGCACTGCATATATCACGTGTCCTGTTGCCCGTCTAGTACCCAATTACAGTGGCTAGTAGCTGTTACTATGTTTAATAAATTATCTTTAGCAAGTGCAATGTAGCTCACTAGAAAGGAATAACTGTTGGTTGTAGTGCTATTCTGCGCTCCATAACAGACCGGTAAATAGGAACGACATGGGCAGGCAGGGCGCTTTAGTAACGACGATAGTCTTCTGAGAGAGGAGAAAAGCGAAATGCCCGTGTGTTCGAGATTTCGCTCCCGTTAAAGATCCCCAGGTGGTCAACGATGATTCGGAACACTGCACTTCAACGCGCCTCATCGCCTGAGTAGCTTCAGAGCCTAAAGTCATATTATCAATGAAGCGATCGGAAACCGCAGTCTGCACTGCGCTACCTAAAATGGAGAACATTTGGTCTGCTGTCCTTTCTGTCTGTCTGTCTTTCGCTCGACGGAGCCTGCCGGCCCAAAATAAATATATTGGTAAAAAAATCTATATATGGGCCGAGGGGGCTGGTTTGGGCCTGTTCGTAGAAAATGACAAAGGATTGAAGTGCTAGGACAATTGGAGAAGCGAGTCAACACACCGCAGAACCCTTGCAAACTACTAAAACTGCTGATCTGAGTTGTACATGTCCTCATTACTTACCGGTAACAATACCCGACACACATTTGAGGCGAAATTAAAAAAAACGTTGTTCCGCATTGGAATCGCGCTTCCAGATGCCGAGAGATGGGGCGCCACATGTTTCTTCCCGTCTGACTGCTGCGGGCGTGTGAGACTCAAGTCCTCCCAGGGTATAGCTTTACTTATTTCATTTTGGAAGAAGAAGAAGAGAGATGAACAAAGTACACGCCAGAATCAACGGCGGCGGTCGAACATCGGAGTGCACGTCAGTCAGCGTAGCACCGCCGTACCGGTTGTGTGTTTATGCATTGGTCATTTATTGAATTGTCGAGTGTTCGTTAGAACACGCAGTTTCTTGTTACCATAGGCGTAGGGGTGACAAAGGGAATACATTAAAGCGGGTTCAATTTCCGCACCTGATAGTCCTATACAGAACGGAGACATGCACAACGTAAAAGCCAGAAAAAGCGGAGCCAGACCTTCTGCGGCCCGCCCACCGGTCAACACAGCTTCTCATTACCGCTCTCACTCGCTCTCCCTCTCGGTTTACTCTTTCTTCGCTCTTCGTCTCGCTCTCCGATCCCGAACAAGCAACACTGGTGTGCTGCCTGCTCCGGAAGTAACCATTGTCCCGGAGTACTGAGAGGCTAAGCCAGATAGGTGCCGCCATGGTGGGAGTGCTCTGTGGTACAACACAGCACTCACTCACCAGAAAAGGATCTGGCCGCCATGATGTAGTAGTTGGCCGACATATCCTATGGCTTGTCAAAGCGAAATTCGGCCCTCGGTTATGGATCTGTGGAGCACCCAAATACGGTGGCGGTCAGGGCATTGCTACAGCCGAGAGAGTTAAGAATCCCTGGGTCCAGACGGGACGCCTCTGGCACTTGACCCTGTCAACGTTCAAAACACGAACCATGCCTCACGGGGGAAGCTTAGGTCTATTACTAGAGGAGCTCTCTTACTTAAAACGGGATATTGTAGGGTTAAGCGAAGCTCGAAGAACAGCAGAGGGCTTCATAGAGCTCACTAGCAGGCATATTTTGCGCTAAAGGAGACTCAGTGAGAAGAAACAACAAGGAGTAAGGTTCTTACTCCGTAAAGAATTAGCAGCCAGCCAGCAATATTTCTTCAGCATTAACAAAAAGGCCGCAGCTATTTTGTTCGAGCTTAGTAAGCGTTACAGTTAAAGATAGTACAGGCCAATGCGCCAAAAACTAGCTACGATAATGAAGCGGTCGACATCTTCTACGAGTACGTGGAATAATCAATGAAGAAGGGAACAACACACTTCACGAATATGATGGTAACTATAATGCAAAAGGGGGTAATAAGAAATGGGCGAAAGTCTACTGGGTGACTTTAAAATAGATAATCGCAACAGTCGAGGATATACACGGATGTGATTGTGAACACAAATAACCTGCACTTGATGTCCCATTCTTCTACAAACGAATGAATAGAAAATGAGCATAAGAAATACCTTATGGTACCACAAAAAATGATATTGGCTTCCTTTGAAATGATAACCACGCAGGGTGTAGAGGTGGTAGGCAAGGGTCGGAAGAGCGTTCATATTGTTTTGACAGGCAAGGTAAGCTTGAATCGCAAATTTGAAAGAAGGAAACTGGTAAAAGTAAGAAACTCAGCATGGAGTAAGTCAGAGATAGGATGTATGGTTTAAAATAACTCACGAAAAGACATTCGCGCTTCCAGATAAGGAGGTCGAAGGTAGTGTAGACAGAGAAAGTGACAATATATCAACGGGAATCGCAGAATATTCATTAGCCGTGGGAGAAGCAAAATGTAGGAAAAAATTAAAATACTGACTATGAAAACGAACTAATTGCGAAATGTAAGAACATGAAGGTGTCAAGTGTGGTTGATCGAATAGAATTAGCAGAGCTGTCTAAATTGGTTAAGAAGGAGAAAAACAAAAGACATTCGTGCATTTGACATGACAATGATCGAGAAAACGCTGCAAATAGGGGGAAGCTTGAAGGCGTATATGAGGAAGCTTGCCAATTGGCAAAGACAGATAGTACGTACTGAATGACCAGCAGGCTAACATTACGCACAAATAGACGACATAATAACGATAGCAGAACGATTCTACAGCCCACTGTAAGCCAGCGACGTTGGATCAGAGAAAACTACTGAGAGTGTTGGTGTTGGTAATTTACATTTGTCTTATAAATTACCGGTGACAAACATTACAGCCACATTCACAATGACTAAGCACGTTTTGGGGAATGTTCCATTTTTGGAACATTGGCGTTTCCTATAAGTAAAACGCAAAAGTCCTCGGGTACAAATTTTATTGTCTTCAAAGTGAAATTGCTTGCTCTCAGTAACCGAAGACAAGTGTTTATCTTCCTGAAATGACTCCGAAGAGTATAAAGAGTGAAACCAATTATCTAGAAAGATCTTCCTCGCGGTAGGTAAGTCAGCATAGCACACACCGTGGTAGGTTGGGCAACACATGCTGTGAAGCCGCTTTTGGCACTTTTGGCACTGGTTAGTGTTTTTTTACAATGCGCACACCTCCACTGCGTTGCTGGTACGAGGTACCTGGTACCTCTGCCCCATTCTGGAGTGCGTACAAGGCAGTCATGTCAGCCAGTAAACCAACGTATTCTGGAGGAATTATTTTGCTGAATAAATCAAATGGGCTCATTTTCGCAAGCTCAGAAAATGTGTCTAGCAACAGCTGATGGTTCTGCTGACCAGTGGTTTATTGAATGTGGCTGGTTGTCCCAGTCTGCTCCAAGCGACGGCTGGGGGGTTTTGTTTTGCCTATCATGACTGGAGATTTGCGGCCTTTTTCGACAGTCAGTTGCCTTCGCGCTAGCTTTTTCTGTCGTGACTCAGGACTCAAAAATTCAGTAGGCGATGCGTCTTCATCGCTGCACTGCATAACACCTCCACACCCGAAAATATCCTCGGCCGACTTCACGAAAGTCGTTTTCCAACACGTGCTGCTTGTCACTAATTACTAATTTTGCCATCTTCATCAGGCGGCACTTGGAATATACAGGCCCCTTCGCGCTCCTCGCCGGAAAGGCTGAACAGAAGGGCAATTGCAGCCTCCACAGTCAGGAAGTGTTGTGCCATAACATATCAACAAAAATTTCGTTGTACAGAACTGTGGTAGCGCAAAAGAACACTAATTATGTAGTGGCTTCCCACTTACATTCACAAGAACTGAGGCGGTCCTTCAACGTGCCAGAGAATATCAAAATTATGCCAAGGAAAGGTGAGAAAGGTAGCATTCAAGCTTCAGCAAGTGTTAACTAGACGACGCCACCAACATGGGAAAACAAGAAGGAAAAGTGACAGGAAGTTCTGTGGTCGGTATCCGTGTTTGTGGCTCCATGAAACGTCAATGTTCAAAAAAGGAACATTCGCCCAAAACTCCGGAAACAGCAAGCTAGAGACTGATAATAATTTATGTTACTCGCAGAGTAATTGCTTATATCTGTCAATATTTTGGTTCTGCTTTGAACATTGCAACATTATATTTTCCAGCAACATGTCGCAACAAGCATGTGGTGGTGAAGAAACACCGAATATGCATTTTTGTAAACATTTATTCAAAGCCTCTAATTGGGCTGTTGATAAAAATTAAAATTGTGATATTTTTCACAAATATCAGTGAGCATGCGAAAACAAAAATATGGAAATTGGGTATATTGGGAAGGAAATACAAAATCTGGTTAAGTGTTCCAATTTTGGAACATTGGCAAGTAAAAGGTTAACCTACGATGTCCCTCTAGTCACCAAAAAGAAAGTCACCATCACCTACGGTATAACAGTGGATCTTTTATTTCGGGGAGGAGATATAGTACTTCAAAAGCTTGCGCCTTTACTTTCGGAATACTTATTAAGGACTCAAAAATTACACATAGCATTGAAAAACACCAATATTTTTGTTATTCATAAAAATGGAAATACTAAGCACTTTAAGAGGTACTGACTCTTCAGCCTATCCTTAGTTCACAGCGGTTTACTAAAGTTATCGTAAACCGCATTGGAGACAACCTGGGTTCCAAACAACACAGTGAGCAGGGTAGTTATAGAAAATGGTATTCAACCATTGATTCCATTCATGTTGTCAAAAGAGAGATAAAACAATCCGCAGAACACACTAAGGCCATTTGAACAGCATTCATAATAAACTATGAGAAATTGTTTGACTCAGTACTAATGACAGCTGTACTAAAGGCTCAAAAGACCAATGGATATAAAATGCCTTCATAAGTCTTCTACACGACATATATAAGGGATGTACTGGGACGGTAGCACGTTACATAAAACACGATAAATTTCCTACCCAAATGGAGTGAGACAATCACGCACCATGTAGCCAAAACGGTTCAAGGCATGTCTGAAGGGGGTATTCAGACAGTCCGACAAGGAAAACACATGATTAAGGATAAACGGAGAATACTTCAGTAGGTTGAAGTTTGCAGACGACATAGTATAGTTGAGTGAGACTGCAGAACAACGGCAAAAAATTAACGCCCTTCCACTCTGTGAAGAAGGATGACCTGCCAAGCAGGTCGCAGTCCGCGGAGTGCACGAAACAAAGCACGTTTATTGTTATTGGCGATGGAGAATTCTTCCTAGCCACGAAGCTGAATGAACCTCTAAAGGATAAATCTTTGTTCTTGAAGTCAAACATCGAGCTGCGTTTGTCGCCCACCCACGTCGTAAGTATTTTACTCTTTGTGCAACACACAAAAGCAATACGCACTACCACAAAGGACTCCGGACAGGTCGCATTTGGCCGTTTAGCGTCCCCTTTTAAACCTCGCACCTGCACAACAGACATGCCCTCCATCAAAACGGGCACGAAACTTATAGCTGTTCTGTCTTATAGTCGCCCTGTTCTGTCGCCCTTTCTGAACACTGCCAGTAAATCGCTGTTTGCATTTTGAGTGAGAAAACACCTTCGGAGAGGAAGGGTATTTAGTGCGTTAATATAGGTACAATATGTCGAAGACATATTTTATAGACTTAATTTGCAGGTTATCAGCATCACAATCTAAACTGTTTCTTAATACAGAAATGAGAGCAGTCAATTCTTTCACATCTGTCGGGTGTAAAAATATGGTTTCAGGGCATTCGGCAGTAATATAGCGGCAGGCATCCATGCTAGTAACAGAATCGTTGTTTTTGGTAAAGTGATCCCTAAACGTATCAGGATAATTAAAACATGGAAGCCCTTCAGCTGTATTCTCGCGTACAAACATCTGGCCGTACGTTTTTCTTCCCCCTTGTATGCATCTTACAGTGTGTGTAAGAATTATGTGTAACGCATCAACCCAAACCACTCGATTGAGGTGGATAGCTGACCAAGCGCATTGAGCCATGTAATTTCCACAATTAAATCTCCAACGCGCACAGCCGGCATTTCATCGGGAGCGGCAATAAGCCTAGCTGTACATGCACGCCCCCCTTTTCTACCCGTCACCGTGCACGCATACACCGGCAACCGCCAATGGCGCATACCTAGGTGTGAAAGACACCGGCGAAAATGTCGCTGGAAAGGCTTTCCAAACTGAAAAAGAAATGTGGGCTCAAGCCGGCGTTCCGACTGAGGAAGTTTCTCTACTTTCAGGAGGGATTCGCAGCTACTTGGCGACGAGAATTTGAGTGGAATTGGGGACGGCGGGTTTCGGTCATTTTAGGGGGTTGCCCTTTGGCAGCCGTTCCATGGGTTTCGCGGGAGCGGCGTCTGTTTTTATCCGTGTAACCGAGTGAGCGAATGCGGCGGCGACGAAAGAAAGAAAACGGAGAGGAGCGCCTAGCGAAGGGGGGAGTGGAGCACGAAACGTGCGGCTACGGCGTAATCTCTCTCACTGCCTTTTCCTCCCACATGTTTCATGTGTAACTACCAAGGAGCGCCCTACCCCTAACACTATCCCTAGACGCTGTTCCATTGTCCGCTAAACCAAACCATGCGACGTCAGCGGCAGAGGTTCAAATACGATATGCAACAACCTGCTCGCTGCTCCCTTGTGCTGGGTTGATGCTAACCACGTGACATTTGAGAGGGACGTTGAAATACGATTTGCAACATGCTGGCCGGCGGCAGCAGCGGAGTAGCGCACGCCGCCGTACGTTCGCTCACCACGAGAACACTTCCTGAGATGCAGCAGAAATGCTCCGTGACCGCAAGACTGGAGCTGGCGTTGTACACAAATTTTTTTATAGGGAGTTAATAATCGTGAGCGCATTCTTTACGCTTGTCCGTGCTTGTTTATTTTTCGCAATCATCTGATAACAGCACTAACGCCGTTAGCTGCTGTTTTCGCAACTTGCCTAAGGAGCATCGGTGGACGCGAGGGAGAAAATAGTTTGGAAAGAGGTGTCAGCGGGGTGAGGACCAGCCTCGGAGCGGCCGCGACTAAATCGATGACGCGAAATAAAGACCGGGGTTGGGGTTAGACATAAACTGTTTTGCAGTAAAAGGCGACACAGTGTGCACCGATAAGATAACGTCGTGTACTCCATCCTTGGAGCTTTGTAAGCTGCGGTTGTCCTGCCATTCACTCCCTTAAGCGTCACTGAGTTGAGCGTCAAGTACGTCAAGCTGCACGAAGGGCAGCCTCGCAGATGCGCATTTGAGGCCCCGATTAAAGCGTGGATGAAGAAACTATTTTCCTAGCTAATTGAAGTCAAGAATTCAAACCAAACAAGTGCCATGACATAATTAGCACCTAACAGATATCTTTAGCGCCTAACAAATGTCTGAAAAGGGCAAGTACATGCTCAAGCAGAGCACAAGGGGAAGCGTGCCGATAGAAAGTACGCTGCGTGCATGCAATGTGGCTCCACTAACGAAAAAGCAAGTGGGTGCTGACCTGGAAGGTTGCAGTCGTCTTGAGCGAAGTTCTTTGACCAAACATGCATGGCGTGCGTCACTTTTTTCCAAAGCGTAGGTTCGGTCTCCACTAGGCCTCGCGAGGTGCATCGTCTGCATCTCGTGGGAAGCAGATAAAGTATCCACTGCTGTACTTCCATCGTGCCGACACATCGAAGGGGACGGAACAAAGCTCATTACACGTCTGCTTTATCGTCTTCCGGTCTTTCTTTGACGGTATTACGCCAACTACGGACTTCCACGGGGAGTCCGCAAGGGGACCTGATTAGGGCGATTTTCGCGACGGCCGCAAAGTGGCGAGCATAAACACGGTGTCGCCAATGCCGGGGTGCTTCTCACAACACCCGGAGCACCATCTAGGAAATAAACAGGCAATTATAACATAGTAAGGCAACCATCAAGACCTTAAGAACTCGAGTCGGATCAAACGGTGGTGCTCCTCGCAGTGGTTTTGTTCGGTACTTCTTGGCACAGTGATGCATTTAGGAGCAGTCATTTATTCGTTGTGACAGCGCGCAGTGACCGCAGGGAGTTCTGACTGTCACCAACGCGATATCTTCGAGGAAGAGGCGCGTGCGCACGGAACAACCCGGCCAGCGGCGGAAAACTTTGGGAGGTTCTTCCCTGCAAACAGGTCTCGCAAAACCATGACCAGCCGCTGCTGGGCCCCCAATACCCGCACAACGCACCGTCCGCATACTCTAGAAAAATGCGTGCGTCCGCAAAACGCAAATTCTTCGTTTGCGTACTGTGTATGCGCACTACGGCTACAGAAGAATTAGCACGGGCTAACTGCTGGCTCCCGCTATCGTAAAATTATGTAATGATTACGACATTTATCAGAGCGTTACGGTTGTCAAGGCGTCCTTTGGTTAGAAACTCTAAGACGACGCCTGCATAGATGGCTTGAATATCTTTGTCTTACATGTTTTGATGAAACAGGAAATATCCAAGAGCGTGTACAGTCATTGAAAGATGAAACGGGAACAGAAAAATATGATTCGGAACACACAGGGCGATTTCTTTGCATGAAAGGCAAAATGAAGCATTGCTTAGCTACAAAAACAAAGTTGCGAAATCTGGCTGTCCAAATACCCAAACGAACGTAAATATTGTAGCTCAATGAACAGTATTTTTCAATGTGACGTGTGGAATTCATATTTTTGTGTTTTCATTTCATTTGTCCATGTCTTTACCGTGACCCGACATAGTCTGTATCTGCCTGCAGGAACCGAATTTTAAACAGCCTAAAATCAGCTGAGGCACAACTGTTTTTATTATACAGTTAGTTCTTAGCAGATGTTATCGGTGCAAAGCTTTATACCCTTAGGCGACAGAAAAGTCTGTGGTTATGTCTACGTCGAAAACGCTTCCGGGGCAACCCAATGCGCACAGGCGAGAAAACGAGGACGTGGAGGAGATATTAGTAAGGGGTCAGAGATTAGGGGGTGTACTGGTGACGTAGCTACACTCTCGCATTACAGACACCGGCAAAAGGGACCGGATCCTACGAGGGATAAAAGGCTCCCGCAGTAACGGACACTGGCGGCGAAGTACTGGTTGGCACACCTAAAGTGCGAAGAGAGACCATGAGCGATGCGAGGCGGGCTCGAGGCCCTAGTAGAGTTTCGGTGGTTTGATATCTACGTGAAGTGTGCGGGCGAGTGTTTGGGTTTGAAATGAGCTGCCAAACAAAATCGCTGAATCGGCAGCTGAGACTGCGGTGAGAGAATGGCTTTCTCTAATTTATGCTCCCTAAACTTGATCCTTTATTGAGCTGTGATTTAGTTCTTTGCATGGCCCGTCTTCCCTTTCCCACCAAAATGCCTTGCCGGAGCAGGAGGGTCCCTTAATAAATAAATAAATAAATAAATAAATAAATCTCGAATTTGAAGTCCACACTTTTGTTCCCGTGAGCGCTGCCAAATCTCGGCCCGATTGTTATGGATTCCTATTTGAGTAAATCAGCAATTGATGTTGTCGGGGGAGGCGTAGTGCTTGTTATATGCCTGACGAATTATTATGACCGGTCTATTGGCTACTCCTTTTTGACTGGTGTACAGATCAACTGCTGAAGTAATCATTCAAGGTGATTTTTTTGTTAGCGCTGAACTGTGGTGTACAAGGGATTGAATTATGTACCTTGATAGTATTATCGGGTGGAGTGGGTATGCCTGCGCTCTTTGATTGTATCGTGACTCCCAAAGATTTATTTTTCTGCTTCGCGTTTTACGCCGAATACACATGGACCCCCTCATTCTGCGTACTGATCATTTCGTTTGTCCTTAAACCCTTTCTACCTACCTCCCCCAATCCAGCAGCATTTTTACAATTATGCACTTTTTACTCATTCTAGGCGTTTTGCACTGCGATCTACTTCTACCAAAAATCACCGTATTTATTCATGTAATGAATGAACGCACTCGCATAATGAACGCACCCCCAACTTCAGTCATCAAAATTGGGTATCTTTTATCCCCGTGTAGCAAACGCCCCCCGCCTCCCGCCACCGAACTTTTTAACCCTGCCGTTCTATGAATGGCCGTTCTGCAGCTTTCGCTCTTCACTCGCTCTTGCTGATGATAATCGCGCATCTAACCTAGACCCCATTTCTAGAAGTGAAAGAGATCCAACTCTTCGGGCACGGCATCGTGGGACATAAAGTCAACACCGGGCATTCGGCTCCTGAGCGACTAGGACTACTGATTTTCGTGATAGCGTTCTTACTTACTCGCCTTTCTACTCTTCTTGCACCTTTCAGTCGGCGGTGGGCTGAAATGGCACTTACACTGCCAGTTTTTTGCTTCTAGAGTACGCATGTGAGTATCGATTAGAGCCGTCCTGCCGGTATAGAAATGAAGCCTTGACAAACGAAGACGAGTGCATTCAATAAAAACGCTGTTTGTTTACCAATTGTGTATGCGTATATTTCTGCGAAAGGTGGGTTATCTAATGCATTATTTGTTTCGTTGCGGCGTTCTTTTTTCGCTCTGAAAACGTTTCCTGTAAATTACCCCCCATATTCAACGCACCCCCAACTTTGCTTCTATTTTACGAGAAAAAAGTGCGTTCATTACGAGAGTAACTCGGTAATATACGTAACGTCACTGCGATTACGGCGGCTCCGTGGGTGCTACACCAACGGTTGGTGTCAAATCTGCGTTCTTACTTAAGTGGAATTCACCTGTTAACATTCCTGTTCGACGTAGTACTTCACGGCTCAAGGGCTTAAAAACCATCGGGCACTCATTCCAAAAGATTTCGGTTACATAAAAATGCGACAAACGGCCTAGTTTCCTCTTTGTGAAGTATGTCACTTCCGTACTGAAATAAAGATTTAAATCTCTCGCGTGCTATGTAGATAGCACAATCTTGATAAAAGTGCATAAAATATATAGTGTTTCTTGTTTACCTTTCATTACAGTAAAGAAAAAATTATTTCTAAAATAAGCAAACTACGCCGTTAGGAACATGATCATGCATGTGTAAAATATTTTTCATCGATACGCGATGCTTCGAAGCGATGGCAAATACGAATAGAGATTATAAAGCGGAAAGATACTTTGATTAATAAAGTAAAATAGGAAAGAGGGCGGTTGGTGGACGGTAATCTTCCCAGCGCCAAAATGGCTGGTACAATAGGACACGACCAAACGCAGGACAAGCACTAAATATCAGGCGCTTTTCGTGCGTTTTTATATTTTTCCTTTGTGAAGCTGTGAAGAGGAGTACATTGCTAAAGTGCGAAGCGCAGTCAACGCAAGGCGCCCACTTCTGCAGTTTTACTGTTTTGCAATTAACTATATTCCCGGACTTCGCAAGCGCTACACACCTCGTCTTCGAAAAAAGGCAACTCAAAAGTAGTTCAGACACGAAGAAGAAATGGTCCTGTTTTATTCCGGGCCCGTCCCTTCAGCTTCTTCTTTTTTGTCTGCGTTAGCAGTGCCTCATTTCTGGGATTTCAGATGTAAGGGATGCCCTAACTTGCGGTTCGGCATTATTTAATTTTGGGCAGTGCCGACAGCTGTAGATAAACAAAAGAGTCTCCCTCCTCAAACCTTCTGTGGTTCCTGCTTCAGGCGATATGACCCCTTTCAGTTGCTATTGCATAATATTCTGTAATTGCAGTGCGCGTTGTAGAAAAGTCGCGAGTGGAGGTTCCAGGCCGCACAAAGGCCTATTCCCAGAAATGCACAGGCCAATGATGGCAATCGCAGAATATGCACCATAGGTCAAAGCACGTTAGCGTATAAGGGACGCGTTGGCTCACAGGCATAACTCTGTCACTTAACTCTGCGACCACCGCATTGCACGATAACGCAGAAAACTCGCGATAAGAAAGCATAAAGGGGAAGAGACAAAATTTTGAAGGGATGAAAAATGGGTTTACTTGAAAGATTGTAGGAAAAGTAATTTATTTGATCGAAACAATTTTGATGCGAATAACCACTTTGTTTGGAAATTACCTCGCTGTACGTTTCAAAAACGGAGAATGACAATCCCAGTCCTGGATTATTTTTAGGCTAAGGATGTTTACCGGTTAATTTAAACGATTGGGGCTCTTTGTTAAACGCTTTGTTAAAATAGGGACCCAAGGCTAAATGTTGAAAACCCGACTAGTTCTCAAGCAAGTAAGAAAGCTGTTTGTAAAGACGACTTGGTTCGTGTTGGATTTCGTTTCTTTGGTACGCTGGCCACGGTAGTCATCACCCCCCTCCTAAGGGAGGGTGGTTTTCTATATACGCAGTCCATGTCTATCAGCCTAAGCAATTCCAAGTCTTCAGCTTACTTTAGTCCATCGATATGGGCTTTTAAGTGCATTCTTACGGAACAAAAGTTTTCCCTATAAACTTTGTACGCAGGTTTTCCTCCCTCTGGTGGGTTGAGTAGTTCACTTGGTAGAACCTAATTCGGGCCTGCTTATATCAATGGCATGTTGTGTACCTGGTTTTGTCACATGGTCATGCAACTACCCTCCCTGAGCTCCCGTGCTTGCGTATGCAGCTTCGCAGCTTTTCCCGGAGCGAACGCGGGTGATACTCTCAGCATCAGCACTCTGCTGGTCATCGGGAGCTCCACTCCTCGTTCTCATAGCGCTCCTTTGTGTACGCCTGTCAATAGCAAGCATGCATGCATGTTTGTTTATGTGTTTAATGTGGAACTTCATTATACATTCTTGGTCGCGCCCTGGTGTTATGCACACCACGTAACCTGGACGGACAACCAAGGCGATATTCGCAAGAAGTTTCCTTTCTCAACTTAATTCACCTCACACGGGCTACTACAGAAGTTCCTACTAAATTCAGCAAGACAACAGCATTACACTGCTTACATGGTTAAGAGAATTGGAACAGTTGGTAACGCATATGACATTATTTGATTATACAATAACAAATGCGCTATATTAAGAAAACCTTTCAAGCAATAATTGAAACACTAGTCTGAGTTAGTGTGTAATGCGCATAGTTGCATATTATAAAAATGTTGTTTTGCAGATGAAAAAGAAAACATTTCTAAAAAGTGTCTTTTTCCTAAATGACAAGTTTAAAAAAGATAATGCCTTCCCAAATGGTTAACTGGTCAACTTACAAATATTCGACGCAGACTGTTTTTTACGGATAATAATAAGCCAACAATACATGGCTGAAACAGAAAAAAAAACTATTAGTTAGGCATATAACTTTCAGACAACTGAGTTGACAGTTTAGTTGACTTCTCGGATGAACTTGACGGCCGAACCCGTCACCACTGAACGAGGCCCCGGACAGATGATCCCAAGTTCTCTCCACCCTTGTGACAGGCCAGGAACCTCCTTTTCATCGGCTGCTGAACTTTTCGTTGAACGTCGCGTACCGCTCGTCCCCAGTTCACCAGCCTCTTGGGCAGTACCCTCATAAGCACTATTTTGCTTCCCATCTTCATTTACAGACGCACGGTTCGTCCACCTTTATCAGCGACCTCCCCTGAGACTAGTAGTAGTGGTGGTTGCGGTGACAGAAAATCCGATGATATTCCCTTGGAATATTTATGAGACCTACAGTAAGATAAGACGCGAAATCCCCAGTGCAATGGAGAGTGAGTACAGAGGAATGAAAGGGTCAATGATAGAAAATAAACGAGTTTGAAAGCCTTTCCTTAGCCACCATGGGCGACCTATTCGTTCCTAAGAGGACGGCTCCCTTTCCACGAGATGCCTTCGTAAAGTTTCTCCACTGCATGGGAATGGCAGGCGTCACACAGCTATGGTGAATCAAGACCGAAACGTGGTTGCCAGCTCTGCTCCACCTGGCTGTGATACCTTCTTTTGGTGTGATCGTGGAACTCAGTCTTTTCTCTTCTATTTCTCTGCGACTTCCAAAAGTAGTCTTGCACAGCTATATCTCTTTAAAGACGTTCGCTCTCCAGCTCACGTACTCCATGCCACGCCTCGTCTCAGCTGTTCGGTCCTCGGAGCACGCACTCCGGCTAGCTCAAATTCGACTACTTTTGGAACATCTTTTCTCTGCACACCACAATTGGGATTCTTCAATACGCATATTCAAGGCTTTGCTTCTTAAAAGTTGACGCCGCCTTATAGAGTCTATCATCCACAGCGATGTGTTCAAAATCACGTGAACACATACGAGCACAAATCTGCGATGCGTTTCACCTCATATAGATAGGGTTTTGGAATCAATCGCAAATAGCAACGTGCGGGCGTGCTCATATTTAAATCTTGACTACGTGTTTGTAAACCAGTTTCAGCTAGGGTTCTTCAGAGCAGAGGAATTTTAGCCGGTACATTTGTTACCCAGCTACATTAAAGTGCATATCACTGGTTTTGCACAGGTGCTAGGGTGTCCTCGAAACGTCAGTTTATCCCCAGAACGAAAAACAGCAACAAATATTTTGAGTGACATTTCGAAGAAAATGATATCACCGTGCTTCTGTACTATGGCGCCACTCATATGAGCAGCAGCTGGTGGATGTGGGGGATATTGCGACACTCATTCGAAGGTATGCAGTCCTCACTTATAAATATTTGTGAAAACTAGTGGCCATTGTCTACATTTCGGAGCTGTCTTTACGGCTTTAAAATACTTTCGAAAAATGTTAAGTCGCAAAATTTATTAATATAACAGGCATTTTCAAATTGGTTTTTTGTAGCTTTAAAATTTTATGTCGCTGTATTGCGAATACCTTTAGTGAGAAATGCTGTCTCTGAATGAAGAATTTGCGTTAGCCGAACGCTCTTTGTATCTACGGGAAGTTTGGTTCGATAACTCGTTTTTTTTTGCGACAGTATTGTTTCATTCTTACCGAATGTTCGTGCTTGTTTATATTTTCTTCGAAATATTCTGGGCTGGGCGCGTACGAAGTGCACCGGAGCAGTGTTGGGCTCAGTAAGCAAGCAAAATGTGTTAATTACACCACATCGCACTTTAAGTATTTCGGCAGTATTCTCATTTTTGGGTGCTTTCCGAAAAGACACCGCTTCCAAATCTCCGTCTTGGCTCGGCAACGATAAAGGGTACCCAATGAACAGCCATACCAGCCCATCCTAGAGAGGCAAAAAAATATATTACCTGCGCTACGGATAATATCTAAGCCTGGCTTAACCTTGGCTAAACTAAACAAAAATTTTCTCACCCTAACTCAGAAGCAATCAACAACTCCTTAAGGTCTCCAAAATAGATATACATCAACTAGAAATTGCGTATGTGCTTAAATTGGTAGAGCAGGATAAGGAGGACAACTCTATCACACACACAAAACCAACAACGAGACGCACACATGAATGCTGCAAATTTAACTAATGTTTTACCTACAACAAAAATATCATTGACAAAATAGGCAGGATGGTATTAGTAACCTTTCCATTTTATGATATAGCTTACTGACATTGTCAAAACAGATAAAAGTAAGGGTATACGTGAGCTTTCAATGTTTCATATCGTCTAGTCAAAAATGTTTATCGTATTGTTATGTCAATGGTACAGTTACGTGGAAGAGCACATGCGTGTAAGCGTGCATTTGTTGTTTTCTCCCACATTTTGTGAGGTACGCGCTGGCACGGCACGTTTAAAACTGCAATATGCTTCCCTCTAGCGGGCATTCTTCGGGAGACCAAAATTTTCCGATGGGGCGGGGGTGACGAGCCGTTTCCGTCGACTGCAGGTTTCCATCTTTGGGGCTTTGCACTTGACAAGGTTTGACGGTTGTGACTATACGTTTTTTTAAAAATACAAAACTGTATTAATACGACAACACGGCCAAAACAAATTCTTCGTTCTGTGGTGAAGAAAAAAATTTGAAATATTTTTGGATTCCTACCAGATTCCCGACTGTCGCTTTGATGCCCTCTATGTCTATATTCGTAATTGTCACGAACTTGTAGGTGGTAGGAAATGTGCAGCAGACATTTATAACATAGCCGTCAAATATCCGTTGCCTAGAAAAAAACATAAATATATGCAAAAATATTTACTGTTGTGCTTTTTAAAAAAAATGCGTAATTTAAAAATCAAACGTAAAGATACCCGCCCTCAATTTTTTTTTAAATTTGGGCAGAGGAACTGCTTAACAGGGTCTTCAGTGCTGCTGAAAAACATAAAGCTGCATCATTTTGTTTGTACCGGAGCCATAGGCGGCTGAATTCACGCGTTGAAGACGCGTCTCTCTGCCGCGTGCTGCGCTATTGCCGATGATTTTCTGGTTCCGCGCTTGGATGATAACAAGTGTGTGTTGGCATTCTGTGGCCACACTTTTACGTCCAATTTACGTCCCCTTACAGTGAAATGCACGCTCGTAATCTTTTTCAGTTGCGCTGTTTCACGGAACAAGAGGTACCACAGTCACGCCCGTGGCGTAAACACGCCAGAAACCACGCCTTTGCGGCTGTGACGTTTTTTTAGCAAAATCAAAAAGCAGGGTAATAAGGAAGCCTTTTCTTGTTTTGTTGACTGCTTTACTGGCCCCTGGCTAGCCACTTGATAAGAAAGAGGCACTTGTTTAACAATGGAGCACTTGTTTAAATATTAGAAAAAATAAAATACTGCAATTGATGTTGATGTAGGAAAATCACTAACATTGTTGTTGATTTAGGAAATTGATGTTGATGTAGAAAAATCACTAACACTAACTAACACTAACTAACCAGGACAAGCTTACGACGTGCTAATCCCTGTGTGAAATTTGGTTATAACAGTGGTCCGTTCACAGCATGAGTAAGCAACGGAATAAGACCTAGGCGTGAGCGCTTTGCCGTGATTAAAGTAAAATAAAGTGAACGCCCGGTAATTAGCTGCGTAGCGTGACTGAGATTCAAAACCATTCCTTTTCTATTTAGGCCTCTTAGAAGTCAGGATCATCAGCATAAAATAAAGTGAAATGCTATTAACACTTTCGTTGTGTCTTTAACTTTCAGACATGCAAAAAAGCCACCAAATGTATTTTAAGGGGCATATTAAAGATCATCGATGCTAATGTGAAGCGTAACCCAACAATACACAGGGCTGTGTCATAAATACTACAAATCAAATTTTATTCAGCTGAATTTGTTAGTCCTTTAATAAAACCCACTGTTTATCCTCACGGAAAGTTCTTGCACTAGCAGTATCTCCCAGAATGGCGCGTCACATGCTCTGCTGACATCTCGGTAGTCCATGCGGAGAAGCTCAAAGCTTTATTGGTTATTTCAATGCCTGTATATCTGCACCCTTGTTGAAGACGTATTTGATATCGTTGTTATAGAGCTCCCAACTTGCGCATGCCAAGGTGTGGCAGCAAATGTCCTAATGTAGTTATCATTAGGAGATCAAGCACCCTCTCTACAACACCCACCCGGCACTGGTTCAGCTACGGCAGTCGTCATACCAAGAAAGCACGTTTTTTAAACGTGCTCTTTTTTTGCTAAACGAAATGTTACACCAGGAAAATCAGGCGTTTTGTCGGGTCGTTTTGCGCTTATTGAGTCATAGGGTAATTGTTAGTAACTCGTTGGAATTAAAGGGAGAAAAATAAAAGCAAGCCTACTGATAAAAACTAAAGGGTAATCATGTAGATCCCTAATTTCAAAGGCGATGTGATAAGCTAATATTATTAGACGTAATGTTTGGGACGCTTCGCTTTATTTTAAAAACGCCGCATGCATATATTCGTCTGTCATTGGCGTACGGCTCTTCCGTGTGGGATCCTCACTTTAAAATAAATGTACACGCGTTAGAGCGTATTCCAAAATGCACAGCCCGGTTTGTTTCTGATCAAGTCTTTAAGAAAAGCTCTTCATGTATTCGCGAAAACACTTGTACTGGCCAATACTTAAAAGCAGAGCGAAATATTTGCGGTGGTTTTTTTTTAGATATATCCTAACAGAACAAGCATTATTGAAAATTACGTTATACCAGATACCTACGTTTCGTATCGAACAGATTACTGATCAAAAATACCTGATCACCGATACAGATTTAATTATTTTAATCACCATCCTTTTCTGGAAATATTCATGACTTCAGCAGTTTACCAAACAACTTGTTGCTGCGTCGCCCGCATATTTCTTTACAACATTGCAGCGTTTTACATTTATAGTTGAATTTCGTTCCTTATTACACGACTTTGCTATGGAAATCTGTTTTTCCGATTTGGGATTATCCACTGTTAACTTATGTTAATGTCGTCACTGTGAGTGCAAAAAATGTGCTTACAAGTGCGGTGTCATTGGTGGCTGTGATGCGGCACTGCTTTAGTAGGTCTTTTTATAGTGCCATTCGCGGCGCACATTGCGCCAATGTTGGCTGTCATGTACTGAGACGTGTTCATCGCCTACTTGCATTGTACAGTGGTTACTCTTATATTGTTATCATAGACTTCCATTTCTGTCACATTCCCCCACACATTAAAGCTGCATGCTAGGGGCGTAGGTATCCAAATAAATAAATAAAAAATAAAACATAAAAAAATAAATAATTAAAAATAATAAATAAAATAATAAACTTGTACGAAATAAGACGGTGTTAACATTGCATAAAGGGTTACGATTCGACGAAGCCGAATTTTAAATTGTGAAGGTTTAGTTATTAACGTAGGTTTTGGGAACGATGAGTCATACGGTGGTCCTGCTTGGGGATTACGAAGAATGCTTATCGTTTGACAGAGACCTTGCTAGTTGCGATTACACCTAAGTGAGCGAGTGTGCACGGAGTTAGGATGGGTGAATATCTCTGGGTCTTTGGAGGGCGGGGATGATTAGGAATGACGAGTGCCGATGGCTTTTGGCAGAACCAATGGACGAAAGATAAAGTTTGGTGACGCCCTGAAATTACGTTAGGCCAAGTAAGAAACGCAATTTCTGGGGCTATCTAATATTTTAGGCGCACAGTCGTCCTTATTTCGTCTTTATTCTGTTCTTCGGTCATTGGGCCATTTGTCATTTGTGTTTGTTAACCATTGGATCCATTTACTCTGCCCCATGATGCAAGACAAACCAGGCTATTACAACGGTTGCTTCGACGCCGTTTACTGATCCGCCTGGGAGAGTGATTTACGGACCACTTCTCGTAATTTGCCGGATGCCAGGAGGACATTTTCTATGTTTTTCTTTACTTTCAAAGAAAAATCAAACGAGCTGATATAGATCATCTCTATCGAGAGTATTACTTAGGGTTGCGTCATGTGTTGTTTGTGCCTACAATCTGCGTAAGCGGTAGCGGGTGACTCGGATTTTCCGTACACGTTTATGAACAACTCAGGGACTTGACTGGTTTTACATAGAGAAACGAGTAAGCACCGGCGGTGAGTTGTTTAAGGCGTAGTTTTTGTCATAACAATGCATTCGCACCTCGGGCGCGAGGATTAAGTGACCAAGACAGGAGACCGTCTTAGAGAGAGGCAGAATAAGGACAAACGTTTCATTCCTTTATTGCACCTCGACCCAGAACATAATCCCCAAGCCGTTACTTTTTGTGGATCCCCGTCACCATATTTTGAGGTCCCCGAGCCTCTTTATCTTGTTGTGTGCTTCTGTACCGTTCCCCATTCCCTCCTCCACTATGACTTTGGACGCTAGAGCAGCTGGTCGAGTTTGCAAAAGCTAAAAAAAAACTCCAGACGCCGCCAAATTAGTCCAAACTAACCGTAGACCAAAACCACTCTGGGGCTTCAAGAACGCAGCAGCTGCGTGAAATGCAACAGTTGCCATTTTTACCGCTGTTGCGACTCGGTCACCATATCTTAAATCAGAGGAATTCATTAGCAGGCACTAGTGCAATGTCAAAAGGTTTGCACAAATAATGCATACTAATTTCATTTTCGCGGTTTCCACGCTTTCGCAAAAAGAAAAATTGAAAGATTGTTGCACCAACGAGACCATCCCCGCAAATGTTAAAAACGTTTAGCTGAGCCTGGCTCCTGGTGTTTTCGTTAAAAGTAGAGGATGTAGCCTCCAAACAAAAGCTTCGAAGTATGTATAGATAGTTAATTATTTCAAAAAGAAATGCTTGCAGCAGGTATAAAATGAAACATGAAGCAGAGATGCCAACATTTCCACCCGGTAATGAATGACTGGCACCCAACAGCTCTGTAAACATAATGTAGCGGGAAAAACTTGAGTTCGGCAGCTCTGTAAAGATAATTTAGCGCGAAAAAGCTTGAGTTAGGCCATGTGCCGTGGAGTGTAGATTGTAACGCGGAAACAAAATAGGCCTATTCCCTGCCGTTTTCCAGAAGACACCCAGAGAAGGCATCGTACACTTCCGATACTCTTCCAGGTTGAAACAACATTACCCGTTGCAAATGCCTTTATTGAAAGCATGCGGGAATATGCTGCTACAATTGTCACTGATTCAGCTGACCTCACCAATAAAGCAAGAGCCGAATCTACACCCTCCACACCTCCTCCTCATTATTGCAGATACTTGGGTAGGCGGTCACCATCATGTCGACTTCTAAATTGCAACGTACACAGATTGCATAGCCAGGGATTAACCCGAAATGAACACCACAAGAAAAAAAAAGTGTTTTTTTCCGTAACCGAACCTGAACCGCAGCAGTGTTACATTAAGCATGCCAAATTCCCTCCGCTACTATATCCACCTCTCCCAACCCCCGAAAAAAAGAATTGCGGATGTTGGATGCAAATGTCAACGAAAAAAGGTGTTCTTCTCTTTCCTCTATCTCTCGCCAACGTCTCATATTCTTCCCCACCAACCTGGCCCCTCCCATTTAAGCACAATATTGGTGTGCCTAATTGAAATCAAGCTGCTCACGTTCGAATTCAAGCGCACCATTTGTTTCGACCTTTTGTCACTCTTAAGCTCGAGAGGTGAGCTCGAGCTCGACCGCAAGCTCTTCTTTTAGGTCGAAAACCATTGAGAGTTTCAATTGTACAATAGCAAAATCAAGCTTATGTATAGTTTAAAATCAATGTAACTGCTTGTGTAAAGTGCGATAAAAGTTGGAAAGGTTTCGCCCCTGTATGAGTTTTATGCAAAATTACTTTCCGCGAGCCCCGCGCAAATATCACACGTGTGTCAGTGAAATTCTGTTCGCATTTGAAATGTGTCACCATTGAATAGACGGCTACCTCGAAGCCCGAGCGAGAACGTCTGGAGGCTCACGTGATAAAATAAGTAGGAGCAAAATTCCGTATGTCAACCGAATATGTTGTTAAGGGAGGAAAAGTCATGTTTCTCTCGGATGAGGCTGACCAGTGTTTGAGGGTGCCTTGGCTTCCTCGGCCTTGTGTACTGATAACAATAGAAATGAAACAAATGGAGGTCGAGGAGTGAAGTCACTTTTTCGTGTCCGCGCCCGTGATCATGCACGGCATTACGAAGGCATTACAGAATAGAATAGTTTTAAAATTGTGGTACAGTTTTTTAAATAGCCAGAACAACAGACACATTCCTGGGGACTGTGTACCCAGTTATTAGCGGTATTTGAGCTGCAAGTGCCCTTCATCCCGCACATTGTTTGCGTAAATCAGCCTTATGGCTTGGTTTGCTCCTGCATAACGTTCTGTCATGCGAAGTGTATACGGGATAAACAATCCACTCATCACAGAAAGCTCCTATAGTGCAGCAGAGCTCTTGGTCATAGGCCGTAGTATGACTATCACGGTGTATGACGAACGTATCCAAATAACACAATATCACCACCGTGACGAAATAAGTGATCAATTGCCTAAAGCAGAAGACACAAAATGTCATGGCTTCGACCTACAGAAATGAAGCAAAGGATGAGAAAGGGTGGGGTTTTAGAGACAGCAGACCGCAATTCCCAAAGTATACCAATACAAGTTAAATTGAACTTCAGCGTGACAAACGAGGTTCCTTGAATGACGACGAGGTACGACTCATACAATCAAGAAACACAGATGGTTCGGAAGAACCAAAGCTCCGTTGGACGATGATCATATCCAGGCTGTACCCGTTCATAACAAATAACACCGTCTACTTTATGTCCACGTAGTCATCACAAACAGAACTTAGAATTCCCTCGCAACAAGTTCTTTGGAGAAAACTTCCTCGAAGACGAATCTGGAAGCTTATTTAATGTTTGTGACAAATTACAGCGTCTGTCCGACGATACAATAGAGCAGGAAAATCTCGCCAACTTGCCACGGGAAGCATTTCCCAACGGCTCAAAACAAATATGAAGAAAAACCGCAATAACAAGAATGGTGCTTTATGTTATACTGTGAATATATGTTGTATCGGATTAATTTATGTATGCATCCCTCCCTCCACTTCATTCACGCCTAATTCATATATATTTGTGAAGATGCATCAGCATTTATATAAATCGCAATCTCTTAGCCTTCTCGCACTGGCATAATTGTCATTACGGCTTTGCAACCACGTTTTTCAGTTTTCACAGTTCTGTCGCAGTGTATCTAGCAATGGCTCCGAACACCGCAGCATATGACAAGTAACCCCACGAGACAACCAGCACATGTCTAGCTACACAGGGTGTCGAACAGGAACCGAGCCTGAACTGAAAACGAGAACCGAACTGGGAATTTTGCAAGAACTGCGCCTGAACCCGAATAGCTAGTTTGTTGGCACAGTGAAGCCACACCGCAATCGAACTTAAAAAGTATTCATATTTACCGGTTCACGACGGAAAACTTCTACCACCCGTTGCTTATAATGGCGGTCAATATCTATACGAGTTATTTACTTTACATGCAATATCATAAATGCGACCTCTTACGCGATTTGCCGCTTCAGGAAAGTTACAACGCTCTGCAAATGGTTGCAACGCCTTCCCTCACTGCCTCTGCATAGCAGAAATAATGTCATTAGGTTGCTCCACTGCTCGACACCTATAAACGACACCGTAAACATGCCGCGTTGTTGCATTTAAAGTTTCGGGTAAAAGATGCAGCAAACCTGGAAATCCTAAATGCATCACAATTGTCATTAGTGGAAGTCATTCAGCCGCTACACTAGTGCATAGTTTTACGTTCGATCACCAGATCCGAAATTTGGTCTTCTAAAGCAGACGAAAAGCTAACACGAATGTCTCGATATTCCGGCGGGGCCAAAATTTTCGCTGCCCTACAATATATGATACTCCCTATAACACAGGCAGAGCTTGGAAACATTAAACGCGCCAATATAGTTTGAGAAGTGTAAATCCACACGAGAAGAAAACAAATGCCATTGCATAGTCGTCAAAACTGTTGAAAACCACCAAGAACGAGGTGCCAGCGTATGCACAGAGCGGCGGCTTACGATAGCGCTCGGGCTGCTAAGCTGTGCTGTGCGGATACGCCGATGCAGTTGAGTGCAGTAGGGCAGTATCCTGAGTGCTAAAAAACAGGTGCCAAAGATGCGGCTGTAGCTTTCGTGAGCCTCCGCTCTATGCGTATGCAGGCACCTCGTGTTTTGTTGTTGTGAACCGTTTTGACAACTGTTAACAACATGATTTGAAAGTATGCGCGGAGAATGTTAATTTAAGGAAGTGCGCTGTAATAGGACAAAAAAGTGTCAAAGCAGTGATTGAAGTGACAGAAGAATGACAGAAGTGACTCGTCCCGTTAAAGCGAAGTTCTTTATACTGAGTACATATCAACCACCTAACTTATACCGTTTTTTAATTCGCGCAGAGCTCAGACAGGAATATATTCGCAGCCTTATGGAATCGAATGAGCACGAAACAACGGAAAGATTTGCATAACACAACTCCTCGTCAATCTCACTGTAGGGAGCGCTGTGGTGCTTTGTGTGATGGTTAGTTCCCAAAACTTCTAGAGTGAGCAAATTTCTACTGCCCTTTCTTTTCTTATTTTGAGGTCATATGTTTGTTACAAGCACCTGAATGCTAATAACAACAATACTACAAAAAAGCAAAGTTCTTTTGTTACTTGTAGGCACAAAATTACAGAAACTGTGTAACAGGTGTTTGAGGCATATGATTAATAATTTCCTGACCTCGATTTGCGAAAGTTCGAAAAGATCCAAGGAAGCTATAAGGATTGCTTTTTTTTAAATTTAGAATAAAGGGCCCCACTTCCCAGCAATGCAGTGCGTTTGCAAAATTCAACCATATTTTGTACATAAAATGAAGTTTGAACGAGCTAATACATAAGACATCATCATCATCATCGTCGTCGTCGTCAGCATCAACACCCCTCTTGAGCAATCTCTTTCTATAAACTTAGGAGTATAAAGATACCGGGTTCTTTCTATATTCATTTTTTTAATTTATGCCTTTTTAGAAAAAGCACAGCAGTAAATATTCTTTTCGTATATTTCTATCTTTTCTAGACAAGCGATATTCTACAGATATGATTACAGATACCTGCTAGACATTACGTACCGACTTCGACGTACTCGCCAATAAAGATGCGGAGATAGGGGCGTCAAATTAGCGCCAATCTTGAGTCTAGCATGACTGCACAATATTTGTCTTTTTTTTTGTTCATGGCCGAGCGCAAACTTTGTTTTGACCTGTTTTAGTTTTGGTATAGTTTGTGTTCCTAAAGAAATTGTAGTCAGAACAAAGAAACCTTGTAGTGCGTAAACACCCAAATTTGTAAAATACTACAGTCGCCAAAATTGCGCGTCACCCACGCCACCTTTGATTTTTTTTTTCTAGCGAAACACGGATGCAGGAGGAAAACGGATTGCAGGTTAAAGGTATTTTCTGGCTTGGACATCACTAATAAAATATGGAAATAAACAAAACAATTGCGCGGGTTCGCGCATGTTCGTTCTCGGGGTATCACCCTTCTGCAAAAGTCGACAATGCCGAATGCCTGGAATTAGATTTCGTCTTCATATCGCGGTTCTCGCTAAGTTGCAGATGTCTGTTATAGGTACTGAACCGGACGCGTAGCTCCGAATTTTCGCAGCCCGCAGAGAACCGGAATCGCATTAATATTGCAGCACCGGCAATGTTTACGCCGGAGTGATATCAAAAATCGTAGTTTAATTACGTCTGGAGATATAGTGTATGAGTTGAGTCATTTATTGTGATTAAATTTACGCACACGGAACGTCTCGTAACGTCAAGCTTCAAATGTCGAGCGAGCTCGAAGAAACAGCCGGGACAGAAAGCCCCAGTGATCCAGACAACAAATGCAAGAATTTTCACGCTATTACGCCACTGTTACGGTGACGGGATTCGCAGCGCCGCCCGTTGTCGCGCTCATTGCCAATACAAAGTAGAAATTCTTCCTTTATTTGAGTGAAACTTGATATACACCTTTCTGCGAAAATTACTCGCTTTTGGAGAATTGTTTTGTATTCGATCAACGGAAATTTTAAAATTCAACAAACGACTTCGAGAACCGTTGGCGAACTCGAAAAAGGCAAAACTATTAATTGGGCTTCCTTAGGCAAAAATGAAGAACACAGGTACGAGGGAGGGGGGGTTGCGATATATATTTATAAAACTTGACACCGAGGTCTTATCGGAAAAGCTAGAAGGGCTAAACAATACCGTGTAAAATTGAAGCAGGCCGCCTAGAGACATACGTCAAGGACACTCATGGTGGCTTCTTAAAGAATGACCAGGAGGGGCATCCTCTGACGTGGGGACACCGTCGCTACTCTATCTCATGCGATCGCGGATTTGGCTTGCCCCGACGATGGACTTCTTCCACTCAGCCACCTTTGCAATTTTTTCCTAGCGAAACACGGATGCAAGAGGAAAACGGATTGCAGGTTAAAGGTATTTTATGGCTTGGACATCACTAATAAAAAATGGAAATAAAGAAAAAATGCGCGGGTTCACGCATGTTCGTTCTCGGGAACTCACCCTTCTGCAAAAATCGACAATGCTGAATGCCTGGAATTATTTTTCGTCTTGCATATCGCGGTTCTCGCTAAGTTGCAGATGATGTCATGCGATCGTGGATTTGGTTGGCCCGGCGATGGACTTCTTCCGCGAAGCGTGTCTCTCGCTGCCGTAGAATGTTTGGGTGAGTAGCCCGCAACTAGACGCACAATCAGATCAGATCCAGCAAAGCGCATCCCCCTTGAAGGAGAAGAAAGTGGAGTGGACGGGGAGCGCTTTGCTTGTAGTTCTCTTGCATTAGGGCAGCACCGATGTTGTCCGAAGGTTAAGAATTGAGGCTGAGAGTGCATCAACTACCGGTATAGTTTTCTTCAGACTTGCGTGCGGTTGAGTTCAAGTAATTTTGCCATGGATGTCAGATCGGCCCCAAGAAAGGCGGTTGAGAAGGAAAACAAAAATTCCTCCAACAATCTTCATCCGAAGGGAAAGTTATGGTTTATTGAACCAAATGAGTACCTTGCCGTGATATGACCCTTATTAGAAGGTAGCGAAGAAGTTAACGTAACACTATCTTGATCACAATCCTACATATCGTTCGTTGGCTGTCTATTTAATGTCTAGCCCGCGGTATATTCAGCTGCAGTTAGGCGGACTGCGCATACAAGTTGCGCAGAGCTGCACAAAAACGTATGCAATATTAAACAGTAAGTGGTTCTTTGTTTTTCTCTATAGAAAGGAATAGAATATCAGGTTTGTTTTCTATCCCACAACATCCCGAATACACTAAAACCTTCATGATGCTGACATTAAGCTTCATGTTGGCAGTGACCTTCATCAAAATTTCATGCTTTGTTTAAAGTGGTGAAATTAGGAAAGGTGGACCACGTAGCAGTGGACGAGCAAAAATTGTTTTTTCATCCAGACAGCTATGACGTATTTGGCTACAAGCAATAATATTCTAATAAATGCAAAAAAGCTTCTATGAAACGCGCTGAGGGCACTGTGCACAAGTTTAGCAACCACACCAGTGTTATACAGGCAATAAGCAAACCGGCGAAGATTTTCTATAATTGGCGCAGTGAAAGCTTTGGACCGCGCGATGTAGTTGTAACCGCGCTTGGGAGTTTTCACAATTCTTTTACAGTGTTTCTCGCTATGGCGCGAACACCGCCGGATACGTCGGCTAATATAAGGAGATAACCGGCACATGATAACGGCTCAGGGTTTGGAATTGAAGCCCATCGCGAACCGCAAACGACTACCGAACCGGCATTTTTCCCGGAAATTTACCCGACCCGGAAGAGGTATTTTTTTAGCACACCGAACCCAAACCGTAATTGAACCGAAAAAAACAATAATATTTCCGGTTCACGACTGAACGCTTCCACAACCTGTTGTTTATAATGGGTGGTCATTGTTTTCCGGGTTTTTATGTACCGCGTAAGATCAAACTAGTGACCTCTTACTCACATTCACCCTTCAGGCAAATCACAACACTCTCAACCTTTGTAAATGGTCGCAACATGGGTGTATGCGCAGCAGTCTTGCAATGATGTATTGCTGCCGGTCGGTTCGGTCCGATTCCGATCAAGCAGTGTTTAAAGTTACGCCGTTTAAAGTTTAAACAGTTTAAAGTTACGCCGTGCCATTCCGTATTCCTTCCTCCCCCTACACCCCTTCCCCGTGCGGCAGGCGGAAGGGGAGGAAGAGCAGAGGCCATACGATTCATCAACGTGTTTGAGATTTTGACGAATGCCCATCGCTCACATAGCTGTATAGTGAAATAAAAAACGGAAATTTATTACTGTCATTATTCGGCATGTCCATTTTTTGTGTATTACCATCTATTAATATTCCCTGCGCTTATAATGCTGAAAAAGCCACTGAAACCGCGTGGGTAAGTGTTCCGGACACATTATTGAACACACGCCGTTTATCGAACGCCGTTTAATCGAAGCCGTTTAATCGCATGCCGTTTCATCGAATGCTGTTTTATCGACGGGCGTTTTATCGAAACCGTTTTATCAGAAATGTTTTTCTCAGGTTTATGGAAAGTTTATTAATGCCGTTCTTTCGAATGCCGTCTTATCGAAGCCGTTTTATCGAACGCCGTTTTATTGACGGCGGTTTTATCGAAGTCGTTTATTGAACAGTGATTTTGCCGGCCTTTTCATGAAACAAAACTCGGAGCACGTTATTTAGTTTCCTCCTCGAAATGTAATTTCAAATCACTTCTCCACAGCGAGCCAATTTACCAGATTTTGGGGTCTTTGTATTAGTCCTTTATTTCTTGCGTTCTTTTAGTTTTTGTGATGCGCGAAGCTTGTCTCCACAGAATTTTTTTGTTCTGTCCATTGCGCAGGCGGTACAGCCTTAGCGAATCTCCTGTCTCTCTAGTCCCCTCTCTGACACGATCATGTCACAGAATTCAGACGTGTAGAATAAAATGCTTCTATATGCTTCGTACCATATGGTATACGCCGCTTTTGTGGCGAAGGGGTATGTAAGTATTTCGCACCGTATGTTATACATAAGTAAGGCACTTTATTGTCGCTTGCTGGTCTAATGTCAAAAACTGAACTGGAACAATAGCAAAAGTGTCTCCAAATTTTTGCCTTCCTATTACTTAATGGACGCTGAGATCAGTTGCTAAGAGGTTACCAAGCCTTGTCCATCTGTTCTCGATCCCTTGCTTACAACTAACGAGAAAAAAGTCACAAAATTATTCACTATTCAAAATCCCAATATTACAGGCATGGAGTGCTGCCTGGTCCGGAAGTAAAACACTATCCTGGATACCTTGGAGGCTACACTAGAAAGGTTCAACCATGCTAGGAAGGCTCTTGGGGACACAAATAGCACTCCCTCACCAGAGAAGGATCTGCCCAACTTGGTGTAGTAGTTGGCCCAACCCCCTCATGAGTGACCAACCCAAATCTCGGCCCTCAGTCCTCAGAAGCTGTAGAACACCTCACCACGGCGGCGATCAGGCAAGTGATACAGTGGAAGGTGCTAAGAATCCCTGAATCCGGACAGTCCGCATATGGAACTTGAAGTTACAATTAGACCATACACGTTATTGGCTTAGCCCTCCGTACTGCGACATCTTCACGGGATAAACAATTCAAGCAGCGTTGTAGATATCATAAAAGAGCCCCGACTTTTGTCCCGGGCAAGAATTCGCTATCAGGGTGTGTAATGTTTGCAGCCACTTTAACAGTGTAGTGCAAAATGTCCCCGAATAACACTATTTCGGCACCGTGACAAGAGGAATGCTGAATCGTCGAAGGCAGAAGACAAAAAGTTGCGGCTTCCACCAACAATACGGGAACTAAATAAGACGAATCGGAAATAACTAAACGTTGGTGAGAACCAGGCAGTAACGCTAAAGCTAAGCCCGCAATGCAGAACAATGCGCGTTATATTGAAAATCACCGCTACGAAAGAGTTCCTTCCTATGATCCCGAAGACGAGTCACACAGTCGCGAAGTACCGGTGGCTCCAAGGAAGCAGGAGCTCAGTTGGATGATGATGAAGTTCAGATTAAATGCAGCCAAACGCCGAATGCAACCGTCAACGACATGAATATGCAGTCATATGTAACGGCGCGGAGAGCACAAACATTCTTCAAACTTGAATCGCCAAGTTCATGTAACGTGACAAAAATCAGCGGTAATCTAGGACCAAGGGACGAACGCACAGCCACGAGCGTGAATAGGAACTGAGCGGTTTTTCTTCACCCAGGCAATATTAGTTATTCTTGTCTTTCAAAACTAGCCCGAGTAAATACCGTAGTGGGAAGATCCTGTAACGTGTGTGACAAATCATCGTTACGGTTCGGCGTCAGAAAGACTCAGCCACATTATTGTTTTGTGCCGCGTGAAGGAATCCTCACTTAATCAGAATAAATAAAGAGAAACCCAAGGGCTACAAAAGGGCCGCCATATATAAAACTATAGCTAAATGTCGCATTAGAAAAATTTACACAAGTTTCGGGACACTTCACTCACGCAGAGTTCCTGTTGAAATTTTTACGGTGAGGTTCTATTGCTGCCACCGCAATTTATGAGTCCCCTCGTGTAGGTTTAAGTACCATTACAGGACGGTGACCGCGTCTCTCAAATCTCAAAATTCCTCAGCCCCGTCTCTCGCCAATACAGGGAACACCTTATCATACGACGGCTAAGACCATTGCTTCGCATCATTTAGAAAACATGCCTGGTTGCATCTTCCCGCTTTATTTTGAAAGGGCGCAGCTAATTATGCTGGATAATAAAAATTGATAGCATGTGGCTTCCAGCCTATGCAATAGTGAAAAACCATTAACACCAAACGAATATCGTAATCGCAAAACTTTTTGTAAATAAGAAATTAAAGTTGACTCTTGCAAAAATAAACTGAAACTTTTCTTCAAAACTGTTGACTAAAGATCGTAACAACCAATAAAAACCATTTAAAGAACTTTTAAAAAATGTAATTTTTGTTTTATGTGTTTTAAAACATTACCCAATATAGTGCTACTTGCAAAATAATTTTTAACAGTTCCTCTTTTGCTTTACACTTTGGTTCCGTTAAATGCACAATAACTTAATGTACGTTAATTTTCAGCTGCACTGTTGTAAATCCTCTCCGGTGTAAATATTGCGAGTGAATATGTCAGATGGTTGTATTCCTGTGAATAGTTGTGGGCGTTGAAAAGCACTGTTGAAAACTCCTTCCATTATTAATATTTGCAAGTGAAGTGGTCAGAGGGTTGTGTTGCGACTCCTGTGAATATTTGTGTGCGTGTTGCAGTTGGCTTTGTGTTTTCTGAACGTGTGCTGTTAACTTTTTTTTTATTAGCACACTGCATACAGTAGAATCTCGATAAACGGAAATCGCTTAAATGGAATTGCCGCTTAAAGAGAACAGTTGCCTGGAATTTGGTTGGTTATGTATTCAGATAACGCAAAAAAACTCTCGGTAATCGAAACTAACATTTCTGCATCAACGTGTAAACGGAACCAGAAATGGAACTTCTTGTGAAATCCACTGGCATGAGAATCAGCTTTTTACGGTTCCGGCTGTTTCGTTCTTGTTTTTTTTTAATTCTCTCCATGCTTTTTACCCTTGTTGGCCTCGTAAGCCTCGTCTCGTAAGTGGTCAGCCGTGTTAGCGCAACGAATGCAACATCGCAGTTCTTGTTCCAGTCGTTCGGTCTCGATTCTAGACGCCGAGGCTACAGGGCTCACCTCCTGTCACCTCGTTCGGGCCATCGTTGTGCTATTCGTCTTTCATTACCACGTTGCCGTCTTCTAAATTCGGTGGCTCGTAAGCACTCGCGAAGTTGAGGCCTCCTGCCTCCGTGAAGATGCAGTTGCAAGGACTCAAACAAAAATAATTGACGCATTTTGTAGTGCACAGCGACTCATTGTTGCCAAATCAACTTCGTGAATGCTGTGCCTACGCTTCTTGTAGTTTTCGTGCTTTCTGAAAACTATCAGCTACAGTCACTTTCTAGTGGTTAGAGTTCCATGAAATGCCCTTAGAAGTGTGTACGCACATAAATTTGCACCTTGGAACATCTCCCTCAGTAAACCGCGCTCCTGTTAAACGGAGCTAATTTTCCCGGTGCCTTGAAGTTCCGTTTATCGAGTGTCTACTGTATATGATGTTTCCTGACAACCCGTCTAGTCTTTAACTACAGCGGGTAGTAGCTGTTACTAGGTTTAATAAATTATCTTTAGCAAATGCGATGTAGTTCCCTGTAAATAAATAACTGTTGGTTGTAGTGCTAGTCAGCGCTCTATAACAGACCGGTACCTAGACACGACATGGAAAGACAGGACGCTTTAATGACGATAGTCTTTTGAGAGATGAGAACAGCGAAAACGCCCATGTGTTGGAGATGTCGCTCACGTTGAGGATCCCCAGGTCGTCTACCTTAATTCGGAGCACTGCACTGCAACGCGCCTCATTGCCTGAGTAGCTTCGGAGCGTAGTCATATTATCAATCAATCGATCAGGAACTTAAGTCTTGATTGCGCCACCTAAAACCGGAGAACGTTTGGTCTGCCCTCCTTTCTTTCTGTCTGCCTTTTGTTCGACTACGCCTTCCGGCTAAAAATAAAACAAATGGTCAAGAAATGTATACATAGCGAGAACCCTTCCAATGTGCCAAACATACTGATATGAGTCGTACATATCGTCATTTTTACTAAAAGCAATAACTGACACACATTTGAAGTGAAGGTTAAAAAAAGCACTGTTCCCCACTGGAATCACTCTTCCAGATGCAGAAAGCCGGGCATTACATGTTTCTTCCCAAACGACTGCTTCCGCCTTGTGAGATTCAAGACCTCCCAGGTATATCTTTACCTAATGCCTATTGAGATAACAGATTGGCAAAATACACGCGATAATCAGTGGGACCGGGCGAATGTCGGAGTTCACATCGCTTCGCCTTACCACACGTGTGTTTATGCATTGATAATTTATTTTATTGTCAAAAGTTCGTTAGAAGAAAGTTTCTCTTTACCATAGGCGCAGCGGTGACAAAAGTGGATAGATACATTAAAAGGGGTGCAATTTCCGGACCTTATTTATGTATTCAGAACGGAGAGATGCACAACTTAAAAGTAAGAATAGGCGTAGCCCGAACATCTGCGGACCACACACCGGTCACCAGAGCGTCAAATTACCTCTCTTACTTGCTCTCCCTCTCTCTTCACTCTTTCTTCGCTCTTCGTCGGGCTCTATGATCCCGAACTGGAAGGTATGGGGTGCTGCCTGCTCCGCAAGTAACCATTATCCTGGTAAACTGAGAGCCAAGCCAGATCGTTCGAGTTAACTCTGGAAAGGCTCTTTGATACACAAACAGCACTCCCTCTGATCTGTCCACATTGGTTTAGTAGTTGGCCGACACCTCATATGGCTTGTCAAAGCAAATTTCGGCTCTAAATTCTCTGAAGCTGCAGAAAACCAAAACACGGCGGCGGTCAGGGCAACGCTACAGCAGTGAGTGCTTATCACTATTACTAGATCAGCCATCTGACATAAAATGGGGTATTATAGGGTGAAGAGAACATCGAAGAACTGGAAAGCGCTTCCAGGAGCGGACTAGGGGGCATATGTTGTGCTACACAGGGCTCTGAGAGAAGTAACAAGGAGTAAGATTCTTATACCGTGAAGAATTAGTAGCCAACCATAATTATTCTTCAGCATTACCAAAAGAGCCGCAGCCGATGTTTTGAAGCTACAGACGTATTACAGGTTAAAGATAGTACAGTTCTATGCGCCAACAACTAGCTACGATAACGAATCCGTAGACATTTTCTACGAGGATGTGGAATCATCAATGAAGAGGGGAACAACCCACTTCAAGATTATGATAGTAACTTTAACCCAGAAGCGGGTAAGAAGCAAACGGAAGAAAGGTGAGTGGAAAACTTTGGTATCGAGAATAGCAACAGTCAAGGGTGTATACGGGTGGGATTTGGGAATAAAAATAACCTGCAGTTGATGAACCAATTCACGTACAAACGAATGAATAGGAAAGTGAACACGGGAAAGCCATTATGGTGCAACAAAAAATGAAATTGACGTGATTTGCATGACAACCCAGGTATTGCGCAGATATTGCGCAGGTAAGGGTCGGTTCAGCGCTGATAACATGGTTAGATGCAAGGTAAGCTTGAAACTCGAAAGAGAACGAAGGAAACTCGTGACAAGTAAGAAACCCAGCATGGAGTCAGTCACCGTTAGGACGGATTATTTAAAATAACTCTCTACAACACATTTGCGCTTATAGATGAGGAGACTGAAAATAGTGTAATATAACAATGGGAATCGCAGAATAAGAAACAGCTATGGGAGAAGCAAAATGTAGGAAAGAAACTGAAAAACTGACTAAGAAATATAGAAAACCAAAGAACTAATGGCTAAACGTAAGAACATGAAGGTGTGAAGTGTGGTTGATCGAATGGAGTTATCATAATTGTCTGAATTGATCTTTCGGAAATGCCTGATGCATGAATTGCTGTATTTACTCAGAGACAGAAGAACGCATGAGGTGGTTGAGGAATTGTATATTATCAATGTGGCCATGATGTTCATAAACTGCCCATCAATTACGCTGAGCGAACAAGAAATAGGATAATTAGATAAAGCCTAATGGCCGACTCCTGCTGGTTTGCAGTTGTCTGCCACGCACACATTAGTTTGTCATAGAATAAACACAATGTGTTCTACAGTAGTGTTAGGTTTGAGACACCACTTTCTCTATTTTTTGTTCGTTCCTATTCTGCGTGCGCTTTTAGTAGCAGTTCCCAGCATCTTGTACACGTGGTATCCAAGAAAATGTAGGATGGGTCTTACGTTCGGTCATTTGTTTGGCTCGTCTTACCACCTTCAGATGCCAACGTAGTGCCTCCTGGCATGTCTCGTCCTCTGGTACCTTGCGTCATCTCATCCAGTGCTCGAGCTTATGAACAATGGAATGACCTGAAGCTCGTTGGAAGAGGGGTAGCAGCCAACGCTACAGCTACTTGTGAAGTTCTGGCCGGTTTCAAATCGGCTCAGTTTCTTCAGGAGCTGCCTGCACACCAGGGGCATCAGTCTGTCTTGGCCGATACGAGAAGGCGCAAGGTTGTGTTGATTTATTTATTTATTTAAACAATACAGCAGGCACGGATTAGGCCCAAGCAGGAGTGGGAAAGTGATTACATAATATAACAGCCAAAAGTAATTATAGAACCTCTAAGAAACATAAGGAAAATGACAGATAGAAAATTACTACACATACAAAAGCTGCTCAATGGATGCATACAAATTCGGCGTTGTAAATACAGTGGCAGGGAGATTGTTTCATTCAGATGTTGTTTGCGGAAAAAATGAATGTTTATAGGTGGTTGTGCGGGCGAACAACGGGTTAAATTTAAACAGGTGGTATTGCTCGTAGGCCGGGAGGAAAGAGGGGTAAGAAATAATGCTGGGTCAAGGCGTAGTTTGCGGTTACAAATATCGGCGAGAAAGTTTAGTCGATTGCTTCTTCTCCGAGATTTCAGCATTGAAATTTTGTTCTGCATGAGTGTGGTAGGTGAATCATGTCTTTGATAGTGGTTATAGATGACGCGAACAGCTTGCCTTTGAGTTTGCTTGAGTTTGCCAATATCTTTTTGTATGCGGATCGCAGACCACTGAAGCGTACTGAAGGCCCAATCGAATAATGTGTTGTAAGCCAAAAATTTGATGTTGGATGGAGAGTGTTTAAGTTTGTTTTATGAGTCCCAGTCTTCTTCTAGCCGAAGCGCAACTATTGATTGACTGTAGGGTTTAACGCGCCGACGCAACGCAGGTGATTAGGCACACCGTAGTGGAGGGCTCCGGATTTATTTTCACCACCTGAGGATCTTTAACGTGCACCGAATTCTCGTACACACGGGTGTTTTTGCTTTTCGCCTCCTTAAGAAAAGCGGCAGCCGCTGGGAATCGAACCCGGGACCTTGTGCTCAGCAGCGCAACGTCTTATCCACTGAGCCGCCGCGGCCAAAGTGCAAATATTATCACCATGAGTCTACCAGGATCGGATGCCAGTAATTGTCACACCGAGGTATTTAAAGCTAGTTGTTAAGCTAACAGGGGCGTTGTTCATTGTGTTCTGGTATTCAAGAGGATTCTTTTTGTTAGTTATACGCATGAACACAGTTTTATAGGGGTTAAGTGTCATGCTGCATAGTTTGCACCCGGTGAGCACGCCATCGAGACTTTCGTTTACAGAAACCTGATTGTTGACGTTTTTAATACTTTTGAATAGCAAGCAGTCGTCTGCAAATACGCGGATATTAACGACCTGGTTTATACAAGTTGTAGTATCGTTTACAAAAACAAAGAGCATTAACGGCCCTTGTACGCTTTTTTGAGGAACTCCAGAGATAACGGGGACGGTATCAAAGTTATAATCATTTAGGTCAACAAATTGTTTGCGCAGTTTAAGTTACGAAATAGTCCATTATCAAGCGGGGAAGGAAAACTGAGTTTGTTTAGCTTAAATATCAATTCAGAGCTAGAGATTTTGTTAAAACGTTAGCTACAATTAAGGGAAATTACGTCAATTTGGCGTGATGCATATATCACAGAAGAAAAGCAAGGGATAGTGGAAATTTAGTTGAGTGGTGCCTGGAAGCCCCTGCGGAAGCCGTGCTGGTAGGGGGAGAGACTGGTGCGCTTATCAAGGAAATAAACGAGGTAGAAGGCGATTACGTGTTTCGTGAGCTTACAATTAGAGCTTATCCTAGATATAGGCCGGAAATTTGGCAGCAATGCGTTATCTCCCTTTTTAAACAGTGGTGCAACACGGCGATGTGCCACTCTAGAGGGACAACGCCAGTTGAAAAGACAAACAAAAATAGCAACAAGAAAGCGAGCTAAAAATCTAGCATAGCGGCGTAGAAAGCCGTTAGGAATGTTATCCGCCCGGCACGAGCATTTTGAATCTAAGTTTATAAGCATCGAAAAAACGCCTTGAAATGTTATAAATTCTGTGCTCATGTCAAACATGTTAAAACTTGATATGTTACAAGAAGGGCACCTTAAAAAAAGAAACTCAATGGAAGTATAAATTGAATTCATTTGCGATTTCCGGATTGTCCCGAGCGACCTTTTCACCTATGTAATGCATTCAATAGTTTTTTTTTATAGCTGAGGTGGCGCCAGAATCTGGATGGATTAGTTTATAAAAACTGGGAGAAAGTATTGGAGAAGTTGAATGCGTTGCCAGCGTGTCTACAAAATGTTCCAACGATATTCAGGAGTACTGCATTAGCACAAGGGGTGTGTGCGTCACCAAACTAATCATGAATGCTTGCATTCAGCTGTGAATATTTTGTTGCTGCAAAATTTGTTCATAGGAGAAAATATATCTGGAATACCTGCTGCGACTTCGTAGATTCCATTGCAGGCAGTAATGGCTGCTGTTATTGTAGTATCGTGCAAATTGGGAATTCTCTGTTAAAATGTGATATTTTTTGCAAGAAGGCTTCTCATGCATTTTAGCTTACCGATGGATCGACGCTCCCGTGTTGTCTTGGTGCCTTGGGTGCTTCCTAGCAAAGCAAGTGCATCTTCTTTAGGTCCCCCCAAAAAATTCGGCACATATGAGCTCCCAATATCATTAACAAGGCACTAGGCCGTTAGTACACAGCCCTAACACTGTCCTCCATTCAGAAGAACACACTTTGAAGCTTTGGGGTCGAAGAAAATGAAACGCAGTGTCTGGAGTGCCGTCCGACGGCACTCCATGTGATCGCTGCAGGCATAGCTAGATTGCCGTCCGACGGCATCTTTTCAAAGCGTCTGTAATTTCAGTGTAGAAGAGGTCATTATACAATCCTTTACGAGTCACACTAGTTAAAGGGGTCCTGAAATACCTTCCGCCGATGCGTGGATATACGTGTAACCAAATAAAGCAATGTATTAGCAATCTCCTCCCGCAAGAATATTGTTAAAGCGATGAGTATTAGCTGAGAAATCGTAAATCAAAAACCGCGCATTATCGTCGCGCCGTGTTTACTCCTCCTTTCAACTTACTCTCCGCTGTTGACGGTGAGCGCGCCTTCCCTCCCATTATGCTGGGCTCCTCGGCGGTGACGTACTTCCGCTATTGCGCTGCTCACGCTGCCGTCTACTACGGGCAAGCTTTGTTGACACCATGATTCCCGCACTCCGCTCAAGGCTGGAAAAGCGAACGCAAAATCTGGCCGCATGTGTGCGGCGGCCTGGCCTTGCGCTTTCGCGGTGCACGTTGCTGCAGACTTTGCTATCGGTGGCACGTGACTTTTTATCGGCGGCGAACTCGCACCCGCACGGGGTGGATCGTGCGCTCGCTCCCTTGGATGCACAGCGCACTGTTAATCCAAACAGCGCCGTATCAGATGTGGCCCCGCGGTGCCGGGTCTCATTTTGTGGCGGTGGTAATTCCTGCCGGCGGCATGTGAAAAAGACATTTTAAACCGATAGAGAACCCGTGCACAAAACGCCAGTTCAGCTTGGGGCGACGCGTGGTGGAGAGCGGCAGCGTTGGCAAAACATGCTCGGCCACGGCTCTGAGCTTTCTAGCGCTGGAGCGACCACCATTTCTTTGACAATGTCAAACATCGGTTGCCCTGGCAACAAGGCCCAAACCACTCTAGAAGTCAGTTACGGTTGCGTGATCCCGGTTCAGCTTGGGGCCCCACCTCGCGGCATATGGGCACTGCAGGCATACTACTCACTCCATTTGGAAGTGCGAGATGTGTTTGCCATTACAGGAGGCGATGGTGTGTGTGTTGTGGACGCCTTGATTTCGCGATGACATGCGACGTTGTGCTTCTGCGGGTGGATAGTGCTTCCCATGGTCTGGATTACCTTTCTCGAGCGGCGTACGACTCAACCTCGCATGGGGTATGTGCAGTGTGCGTGGCTAAAAGCCATCTCCGCTTGTGCGCCAGAGTTAAGTGACTTGCTGTTCATCCCCGCAAACAGCGCGCGAGGTGAGTGCCTAATTTACGAGGTGCAGAAGGAGGCAGCCCATCATCTGTCAATCGCGGTTCGGACTTGCAACGCATGTTGTGACGTCGTGTTCGTTCGAAACGCATCTCTGGATTGTTTGGAAGTTGAATAAAATGTATGCGTCAAACCCGGGCCTTCGGCGCAGGGCGTTCTCTGTGATTGCAACAAAGAAGTGCCACGGGGCTTCAACGATTTCTTTATGAAACGTACTCAAGTAAGAGAATATCCATGTCGTGTTATGGCCCTGTTGCATTCAATACAAACGGTTACGCGTTTGTTTACACTTGTTTCGTTTGTCGTAAAATGTCCAAGCACTCCGGCACTCCGCTGGCAGATCAGCCGCCGAGCCGACGCTGAGCAGACGACTCACCTCTTTGCCGGAAGTGCGTTAAAAAGCCGGCCAATAGCAGGATGTCTAGTTCATGACGAACATCTGGGAATCGATGACGTAGACATGTGAAGACGGCGGCGTCCAAAAACACGAAGGGAAGGGTGAGAAAAAAACGACAAACTTTGCAACAAAAGTGTGAGCTTTCCGCTGCGCTTAAAAGAGTAATACTTGGCACAGATGATGTTGACGACCCAATCTAACGATTGCGCTAGTCAATTTAGTGTGCTCAAAACGACTTTCAGGGCCCCTTTAGGTACTCTAGCGGGAAGCGTGCACGTAAAAATATGGTGGCTTGTACAACCTCACGGAAGTAGCCTTTCATTGCGCCAAAAGAAAAAGAAGCTGACGTTGCAACGAAATCAGGAACCGCTCTGGCCAATCACCTGACACACATTGCGCAAAAAGGGCTCCTTCACATCTCGAAGAAAGAAAACAAAACGATTCACCACTTGACGCAAAAACAAATGCGATAATGACAGACCACCAAGAAGCACCCGCCGAGACAGGTTCGTACGGCTGGTTCTCTCCCATGACGACTCCCAAATCAACACAGCAAAAACTCGGTGCAAGGCCTGTACATGTCCCCGCAAACAGTGCAACACCTGTAGAACGTACCACAGTTTGCTAATTAAAACAAATTACACACCGAGGCCCTCGTAAACATTGAAAGTCCGCTACCCTTCCATTTCTCGGCCATTTCCCGCAGTCGACCGCTTGACTGCGCCAATAAGGGTCGCTGTTTAAATAGGTCTCGAGGGGCACTCCCAAGTACTTCCCTGGCGTCGTCTGCCAGCTGATACTATCTTTTTTATTCATCTTTAAATTGAACTATAACTTTATTGCTTAGGTTAGTTTTGATGTTTTAAATGGTTTCTTTGTGTGCGTTAGGTCATTTTATGTTATGTTTATATCGGTTGTCTACCTTTACGTTATCTAGAGCCATGTAGTGCAAGACGCGTAATTTTTGTTATGAAACGCCAGTGGACGTCGATACAGTGGACTGCTTATAATACCGCAAGACGGCACTCCAGACACGGCCAAAATGAAATGGTAGATTGCATAAGTTGAAGGAAAGATAGGGAGGTTGGATGGTAGGGTGGGCCCGTGGGTACGAAATCGAAGCGAACCAGTGAGGGCAGCAAGGTTTGCGGCATCACAGGAGCTTTTTTTACCTCGACGGAGTGATTTGTCAGGTCAGCATTTCTATTTTCATTACGAAGGTAGAACGACCACGTAAAATGGTGGTTTCACTGAATAAAAATTTCTATGAGCATCAAATTTTGTTCAGGCATACGTTGAGTCTAATTTATTTAATATGTCCACTGCATTTATAGTTTCGTAAAAGCCATATTGTTGGATTACAAAACTGGCACAAAACCCCTCGGTACAAAGCCCATACAAAACGCATACAAAACCCCTCGGTAACATCAGAACAGTACGCCTGCGGAGACTTTGAAAATAAAGTATAGCAGATATAGCTAAAATAATTGTAACTGCGATAGTCTGGACAAAGTAAAAAATGGACATACCAGCAACATCTGAACAACGTCAGCAAAATTTGTCTACATACCGTCCACAAATGAAGCAGCAGCACTATCGAGAGTACGTCTTTAGCATAGTTGAAAGAATATCCGACATTAAGATACCAGCAACGTTATCTCAACATTCGAAAATTTTCATAAAAATATTGCACGTTGTACGAATGTCTAGGAGAGATACTGCTGCTACATGTAAGTTCGGATCTTTTTGGGACGTCGCAGAGATGTTAGTGGCTGGCTGGGATAAGACAATTGCTTTGCGTCATTTAGAAAACTCGCATAGTTGCAAGCCTCCGCATCATTTATTTTAAAAGGGCGCAGCTCATTATGCTGGATAATGAAAACTGAGAGCGCTTGGCTTCCAGCCCGTGTAGGCTAACATGTGTAGGGAAAAATTATAACCTCAAAACAAATTCCATAATCCCAGAACTTGTTTTCAATGAAACATTTATAACTGCCTGTTACCAAAAAAACTTATCAATTTACTTTGCAAATTGTGACGGCGTGTTTAAAAAAAACTGTGTTGAAAAAATGAAAACCTATTTACAGAATTGTGTGGATATTGATTTGTTGTCTAAATGTATCAAGATATTTTCGGAAGTTGTTTTCAAAAAAAAGTGTGCAATAAGTTTTACTTTTTTTTCATTTTGTAAGCATTCTTAGCATACCTTTAAAACCTACATGCTATAAACCAATAACCTTCTCTACGTCATGGAGCCCACGATGGGTATAAAGTAAATTGATTAGAGGGTTTGGTTGCGAGTTTGCAGAGTTCTGTGTATGTTGCAATTGGCTTTGTTCTGAACTTTTGTAGTGTTGATTTTCATTCTTCATTAGCACACTGTATATATCATGTGTCCTGTCGACCCGTCTGGTACCCAATAACAGCGGGTAGTAGCTGTTACTATGTTAAATAAATTATCATTCTTAAGTGCGATATAGTTCACTGTAAAGAAATAACTGTTGGTTGTAGTGCTATTAGATGCAGAGCATCTGATTCACTCGCCTTGTCCCTCCGGCGTCGTCGTCGTCTTCATCGTCGTCGTCGTCGTCGGCGTTGTCCACCCCTCCTCCATTCTCCTCGCCGCGCCAGCTGCGCTCTCCGCCGATCACCCCCTCTCCTCTCCGATAGCGAACACTCTCTCGCGAGGGGCATTGGATTGGATTCGATTGGAGTGGATTGGATAGGATTGGCTTGGCTTGGTTGGGACTGGATTGGATTTGGATTGCATTGGATTGGATTAGAGTGGATTGTGTTGCGTCATAGCCGCGGGACGTTGCGTCATAGCCGCGGCAGAGGCGCTGGGGCCGGCGCATGTGCAGTACTCTCTCTTCCGCGGTTTCCTCTCCTTCGGGCGCGCTGCGCATATAACCGGTGTGCCGTTCTCCGGCGCAGCAACATCCACGCTTGGCTCAAACACTTAGAGACCACGCCGCTTTACAAGTACGCCAACGTCGTCATCGGCTGGGACCGGCTTACGCAGTCCCCTCAACGTTATGAGCGCTATAAAACGCGGTCCCTTCGCCGCTCCGCCTATGCGTCGCATGTACACAGGGGTTCCCGCGAGGGGAGGTGGGAGTTTTTTCTGGCTCCGTAACAGACCAGTAGCTTGACACGACAAGGGCAGGCAGGGCGCTTTAGTAACGACGATGGTCTTCTGAGAAAGGAGAAATGCGAAAACACTGGTTTGTTCGAGATTTCGCTCATGTAAAGATCCCCAGGTAGTCCACGTTAATTCGGAGCACTGCACTGCAACGCGCCTAATCGCCTGTGTTGCTGCGGAGCCTTAAGTGATATTATCAATGAAGCGGTCAAAAACAGCAGTCTTCATCGCGCTACTTAAACGGGAGAACATTTGGTCTGTCCTGCTTTCTGTATGTCTGTCTTTGGCTCGACTAAGCCTTGCTTCCAAAAATAAAACTATTGGTCAAAAAATCTATACATGGGAAGAGGGAGCTGGTTTAGGCCTGTTGGTAAAGCATAAAAAAGAATTGAAGCGCTAGGACAATAGACAAAGGATCCAACACACACACACACCGCTGAACCCTTCCATACAACCAAAACTGGTGATCTGATTTATACGTGTCCTCATTGCTTACCGCAATCAATAACTTACACACATTTGAGGAGAAATAAAAAAAACTATGCTGCCCATTGCTATCGCGCTTCCAGACGCCCACAGCCGGGCGCCAAGTGTTTCTTCCCGACTGACTGCTGCCGCCGTGTGAGATTCAAGTCTTCCCAGGTATAGCTTTACTTATATCATTTTGGGAGCAGAGAGATGGGCAAAGTACACGTGAGAATCAGCAGCGCCAGCCGAACGTCGGAGTTCACATCGCTCAGCGTAGTTTCGCCTTACCCCAAATGTGTTTATGTATTCGTCATTTATTTAATTGTCCAACGTTCGTAAGAAGACGCAGTTTATTTTTACTATGGCGAAAGGGGATTGATTAAAGCGGGTTCAATTTCCCCACCTGATAGACCTATTCAGAACGGTGAGATGCACAATGTACAAGCCACAATAAGCGGAACCTGCGGCCCGCCACCGGTCAACACAGGTTCGAATTACCTCTCTCACTCGCTAACCCTCTCTCTTTCATTTTTCTTCGCTCTTCGTCTGGCTCTCTGATCCCGAACACGCAGCTATTGGGGGCTGCCTGCTCCGGAAGTAACCATTAAATCGGATTACTTAGAGATTAAGCCAGATAGGTGCAACCGTTCTGGGAAAGCTGTCTAGTACACAACAGAACTCCTTCACCTGAAAACGATGTAGCCACCATGGTATAGTAGTTGACCGACACCTCCTATGGCTGGTCCAAGCAAATTAAGGGCTACACTAAGCAGAGGGTGTTAAGAATTCCTGGGTCCGGACAGGAAGCTTCTGCACTTGACCCTGTCCACGTTCAAAACACGAACCCTGACTCACGGGGCAAGCTTAGCCCTACAACTAGGATAGCACCCTTAGATAAAACGGGATATTGTTGGGTTAAGCTAAGCTTGAAGAACAGGAGATGGCTTCATAGAGCTCACTAGCAGGCATATTTTGTGCTACAGAGGACTGCTCGAGAAGAAACAACAAGGAGTAAGATTCTTAGTCTATGAAGAATTAGCAGCCAACCTGCAATAATTCTTCAGCATTACCAAGAAAGCCGTAGCCGTTGTGTTCGAGCTAAATAAGCGCTAAAAATTAAAGATAGTTCAGGCCTCTGCACAACTAGCTACAATAACGAAACCGTAGACATTTTCCACGAGGACGTGAAATCATCGACGAAGAAGGGAAAAACACAGTTCACGATTATGATGGCAACTTTAACGCAAAAGTGGGCAAGAAGCAAACGGGGAAAGGTCAGTGGAAAACTTTGGAATAAATAATCGCAACAGTCGAGAATATACACGGGTGGGATTTGCGAACACAAATAACCTGCAGTAGATGACACCCTTCTTAAACAAAGCAATGAATAAGAAATGAACCCGGGAAAGACCTTATATGGTACCACAAAAACGAAATGGACTTCCTTTTAAATGACAACCAGGTATTATGCAGGTCGTAGAGGTGGTACGCAAGGGTCGGAGTAGCGCTCAAAAGATGGTTAGATGCAAGGTAAGCTTGAATCTCAAATGTGAAAGAAGAAAATGTGCCCACCTCCCCTCGAGGGGAACCCTGTGTAGATGCGACGCATCGTGGGTTCACTTGGTGTTTCCGTTGGATTGATTCTGAAATCGCGTGAGACGTGTCGGGAACGCGTATGATTATTATGTTTGATAATTATTATTAAGTTTTATTGGCCAATCTTTTGCCAATCTCTCTAAGTGGTATGCTTGGGGCTTCGCTTCACTCCTTCACTCCATCTCCCCATCATTGTTGCTGTAAGCGGGGGCTTCTTTTCTTTTACTGGAAGTGTTAATCATTGCCCCATCATGCGTTGTATCAGTAGCATCTTGACGTAGATAGAATGAGTCAAGGATGTAAGTCGCGTTCGTAGCATTTGATTCTGTCTCGGTTTTGTGGCGCAGTGGGAAGAGCACCGTGTACCTCGCGTTCCGCCGACAGGGTCGTGGGATTGAAACCGGCCGCCGCTAACCATTTTTTTATAGTGTAGGGGGAGGGGTGTGGACGTACAACGCCGTATGAAGGGACAAGGCGAGTGAATGAGATGTAGTCGCATCTAAAACTCGTGAAAGTTCAGCTACCCAGCAGGGAGTTAGTCAGAGCTATGACGGAAGATTTAAAAGCCTCTCGAAAATACATTTGCCCTTCTAGATCAGGAGTCCGAAGGTAGTGTAGACAGGGTAGATGACAATATGCCATCGGAAATCGCAGAATATGCAGCAGCTGTTGGACAAGAAAAATGTAGGAAAGAAACTGAAACAGTCACGAAGAAAACGAAGGAAATAATTGCGAAACGTAAGAGCATGAAGGTGTCAAGTGTGGTGGATCGAATAGAGTGAGCAGACGTGTGTACACTGATTAAGCAGAAGTAAAACAAAAGGCATTCGTGCATTTAACATGACATTGACTGAGGAAACGCTGCAAATAGGGGGAAGGTTGAAGGCATCTAAGAGGGAGCTCGCCATTGGCAAAAACATTATGTATTTCCTCAAAGACGAGCAGGGTAACATTACGCACAAATAGACGACTTACGAACCGTAGGAGAGCGACTCTACAGAATATTGTAGCCAGTGAGGTTAGATCAGATAAAACTTCTAGGAGTGCAAGCTTAACCTACGATGTCCCCCTAGTCGCAAAAAGGAAGCAAGAAAGGCTCTCAAGAACATGAAAAGAGGACAAGTTGCATCACCTACGCCATAACAGTGGATCTTTTAAAGGAGGGAGGAGATATAGTACTGCAAAAGCTTGCGTCACTATTTTCGAAATACTTAAGGACTCACAAAGTACATATAACATGGAAAAACACCAATAATATTCTTATTCATAAAAAGGAAAATACTAAGCACTTTAAGGGCTAAGTACCCTTCATTCTACCCTTGGTTGTTTACAGCGATTTACAAAAGTTAGAGTAAACCGCATTGGAGACAACCTGGATTCCAAACAACCCAGAGAGCAGGGTAGTTATAGGAAATGATATTTACCCATTGGTCCCATTCATGTTGTCATTAAAAGCATGAAACAATGCCCAAAACAGACTAGGGTCGTTTACACGTCATTTATAGACTATGAGAACGCATTTGACTCAGTACAAACCGCAGCCGTGCTAAAGAAATAAAAGGGCCAATAAATGGAAAATACCTTTATAAGTCTTTTAGGCGGCATATATAAATAATGTACTGGCCGGGTAACACGTCAAAAGCCAAGCGATAAACTGCCAAAACGGATGAAGTGAGACAACAAGACACCGTGTTAATAAACGGTTCAAGGCATGTGTGGATGGGGTAGTGTGACCTGCTGTTCGTCCCATCAAATCGCGCGCGAGGTGAGTGCCGAATTTACGACGGGCAGGAGGAGGCAACCGATCATCTGTCAATCGCTGTTCAGACTTGCAACGCATGTTGTGACGTTGGTTCGTTGTAAACGCACCTCTGGATTGTTTTGAAGCTGAATGAAATGTATTCGTCAAACCGGAGCATTCGGCTCAGGCCGTTCTCTGCGATTGCACGAAAGAAGTGCCACGGGGCTTCAACGCTTTCTTTATAGAACGTACTCAGGTAAGAGAATATCCATGTCGTGTTACAGCCGTGTTGCATTTAATACAAACGATTAAGCGTTTGTTTACACTCGTTTGGATAATCGTAAAATCTCCAAGCATACGGCACTCGGCTGGCAGATCAGCCGGCGAGCCGACGCTGTGCAGACGACACATATCTTTCACGGAAATGCGTGAAAAAGCCGGCCAATAGCAGGATGTCTAGTTCATGACGAACATCTGGGAATCGATGACGTAGACATGTGAAGACGGCGGCCTCCAAAAACACGAAGGGAAGGGTGAGAAAATAACGACAAACTGTGCAACAAAAGTGTGAGCTTTGCGCTGCACGTAAAAGGATAATACTTGGTACAGATGACGTTGACGACCCGATCTAACGATTGCGCTAGTTCGTTTAGTGTGCTTGAGCCCTTTAGCCCTGAAAGAGCTTTTGGCGATACAGGGGTCCTGGCATTTTCAGGTAAACCAATTTCGTAGTTATCGCCATGTTGAACAATTTGGTTAACGGTTTGAGTGTTGGTGGAGTTATTGAAAATCAAAACATTGCATTTCGCCCGCCCCGTGATGAACCCTCGTTTCACCCACCTCCTCGCCCACATACTGTGGGAGTGCAGAAGATACCTGAGCGAGGCAAGTGCAGCAGAGACGTTCGTGCCGTACCTTGTCAGTGCGGCGGCGTGCAAAGACTACGTGATACAACACATGACCGTCCAGCAAGTGTCGGACGCCCTGGAACTTCAACTCCCGAAAGTGTCACCCCCACCCGGGGGTAAGGCATAAGTAGGTGACGGAAGCCGAGTGGCCGGCTGACACGACGTGAGGCCGCGTCGCGTTTGCAGGACAAATAAAGATGTTTTATCTTTCTCTCTCGCACTGCGCGAGGGTCATGACCCATGATGATTTGCTTCTCGGTTACGTCTGCAAGAACATCCCGTTGCGGCGTCGTCTGCTACTTCGATATTCTGCGCCGTAGCCTCGTTCAGTAACGGGGCCTTCTGCCTTTCTGCGTTCCGTTGGGGCCATTTTTTATCTTTTTACCTATGAATCCTATAGACTCCTCTCACGGCTGAAAAAGCTGATCGAAGGAATGGCTCGGGACATACGGGAGTCTGAAATATCTACGCGGATGTCTAATTATTCGCATCAAAATTTGTTACAGTGAGCACGTACATGCTTTCCGAACCGTCGCCGGTTTGTTTATTTTTTAATTGGCCGCTCCTTCGTGCCAATGGGGCGCCTGGTTGTGTTTCGCAGACGCCATGCGCGCGCGTACACAGGCAGTTGTAATATACCATTCGAGTTATTCCGATCGGTTCGAGACGTTTATAACCGTAGCAAAAACAGGAGGAACGGTTGCCCGGTACGGTACAGGAGGTATTTTTAGAGTGAGTCGTACATTATATTTACCATCCTTCCCCCCCTTACGTTTCGGGAAACTCCTACGCGACTCTGTGTTTAACAGCTGCTAGACAAGTACTCCATAACAGATATTACGAGCGGCCTCGGAAGAGTAGAGTAAGTTGTAAGCTCGTGCGCGCCTGCCTCTTTGTTCGACTGTGCACAAAACAATTGCACAAAACACTTATTCGACCCTGGCGCTTTCTCCTTATGGCCTGGGGCACCTGTTATCTCTATAAAGGCCGTTAGGTTGTTGTTATGCACTCAGGGGTGCCAGCTGCGATATATGGAGGGTTTGGTTGCCGGCCCCAGCCCTGAATTTCCCCCCCCCTCTAACTCCCCCCACCCAATCCTATCTTGGGTCTTGTTTAAGTGAATGGGAGGAAACCATCATGACGCTATATAAAGACGTACCAATTTTACAAAAATAGCCACTTTGGGATTTTGTCGTCTGAAAGAACAATTTCTCTTTTATGTATGCGAATCGTACCTACATGACCTAAAGGATACACTGACATTTCATATGGTGATTGGACAGTTCAACGAAAATAAATTTTTTTAAATTCGAAATACGCTCCCAAACCATGGCACTTAAAAGGCAGAAAAAATAGAAAAAGCAACAGCCTGCCGGGAGTAGAACTAGCGGCTTTCGTTGAGCGGCCGCATGGCACTAGTCCACTGATCGACAAAATAACCGGATGCGACGCCAAAATAACCTGTATTCTACTTTGAAATGCACCCTTAGTGTCACATCGATGTTTTCCTCATGATTTTAAGGATTCCTGGCTCGTTAACTGAACAGTTCTTGAATAACAGTAGTGCAGTAAGGTTCCTTAAAGGCCCCACCATAGCTGACTCCGGCAACAGCACTGCTCCGGCTGCGACTGAGATTTCGCCCTGCGGAAATTGTACTTGCCGTGATTTGTATTACGTTTTACGATAAAACGTTTAGTAGATATTGTTCTCTTATTATCTAATAAATAGTCCGTACCTCCTCTTCTGCTAATAACAGAGCTTATGTTTCAACAAGCGTCGCTGGTCGCACCCGAATATGTAGTTTGCCACTCTGGGAAACGAATGGTCGCCAAACGAACTGACGGCGTGTCGTAATCCTAAATACGGATCGCACGTGTTCAGCTGTATGAACGTCATCTATCTTACGGTGTTAATTGCACTCTAGGAGCTAACAGAACAGAGATGGGTACTATTGTTGTCGAGGTGCAGTTTTCGCACCTAGATGGATTCCCGACGAGCAATTGGCCAATCAGTAGTCGTAGGCGTCTTCAGTCGGCGAGCCAGTCACACCTCGCGGACATTCAATCGGCCGACGTGTTCGTGTCGACGTCGCCGTCGTGTGGCAAGGCGGTTGCTAACTCTGAATTCGTCGTCTTATCGTCGTGACGGCCTAGCCAACGCGCCTTAGCGAGAAGGGTGATTATAGAGTAAAAAAAAAGAATACAGACGAACACAATAGCGTTAAGCGTGCTGCAGGAAGCATAACCAAAGGCGGCGCCGCGACCAGTCAACGCTGAGCAGACGACGCTTCTCTTCGCGGGAAGTGAGAAACAAAGCCGTGCAATTGCAAGATTTCTGCTTCGTGACCCGCATACGAGACTTGAAGTACCCATGAGAACAAGCGGAGCCCAAAAACATGCACGAAAGGGTGGAAACGCGGCACAAAACCTTGCAACGAAAGTATGACCTTTCCGTTGCATGTAAAAATGTTAAACTTCGAAAAGACGACGTTGACCATCCAACCTAACGATTGCGCTAGGTCATTTAGTGTTCTCAAAACGCCTTTCAGGAACTGGCTTAATTAAACGGTGGTAGATAACGTCATATTGGGCAGGGCGGGCGCGGGGTGACGACTAGGCCTTAGGAGGTCATCTGTTCCCGTTCAGATACGGGACAGAAAGTATGATATGATGTGGAAGGCGCACACAATCTTTCCTTCGTATAGGGGAGTTTGAGGTAAACATTAATGCAACAAGTTCGCTCGTGACGAGCTTTAGAAAGTTGTTCCATAATGCCTCACGCTCAAATTCGGTTTCTCTGATACTGGAAGGTCGCTTTCACTATTCCTTCCTCAATGTTTCAACCCAACCTCATTCCCTTCCTCACATTTGTAACTTTATTTTTACATTCAGGCAGGCAGAAATAAAGCTGTGTGCGGGCGCCTGCGTCGATTCAAGAGTGCAGGCAGCAGCAATGCGGCCGTCGGTCGCGGCGTCGCACGGAGACGATGGTGCCGGCTCCCTCCTTGGTCGGTCGGTGCAGAGAACGTTAAACTTGGCATTTCAAAACATACACAGTTTATTGCATATCGCAATGCATAATAGGGTAACCGAGTTTTGGTCCTTCCTTAAAAGTTAAGGAAACCGAAATGCAACACGTTCACGCGTACGAGTTTTTGAAAGCGTCTTTCCAACAGCTTACAGCCGTCGTGGGTGGCAGGGATAGGCTCAGATATTTGGAACTTGAGGCTTAGCACCGTATGAGATATTTGGTTCCTGCTATCACTAATATTGCGAATGATAATCCCTAATACAGTTTTTAACTCCAATAAAACCAACTTTCTCTAATGTGGAAATATTTTTACGCTGATTATCATATTAGCGGTCAGTGCTGGGTTGAATCTAACACCTAGGTAGCGCCTTCCTTCGGTCCCTCGCCGCATCGCCTGCTCTGGCTGGTACTGGGGCTGTGTCCCTCAAATGCTCCGCGGGCGGTCGGCGTAGAGAAGTGTCGGCTTACAATCGCGGCACAACTTCTATCGCCCCATTCATATCGGTTCACAATCCCTACACAATTTTTCGCCACACTATCGTCAATTCTCTAGCTTGTTTACTTTCTTTTTCACGATTCATTTGATTCTGGGTCGAAGCGACAGGCGGTTGCTGCCACGGGCTGCGCCAGTTTGAGTACCTTAGTGGGCCGTACGGGCATGTTCGGCCGGCGGGTGTGCGGAGTGCTACCGCATGTGGAAAACGCTTCACGCTTTCAAGCTTTATTAATTTCTTGCTAACGACGCGCAAATTCTTAACACTTAGCTTAGCTATCGTCGTAGCCTTCATGAATGTTGTTTGGAAAAGGAGCAACACGTTTGGGGAACCCAGAGAGTTGCGATCGCTGAAATTTCTAGTGGATGAGGAGCCCCTCCATATTTGTTTCAGCCGCCGCTTCAAGAACGGAACACCTATCGACTTGGCCGCCCTCGAGTATACCCGTGAAGGCAATGCAGAAGAAACGGGTGCTCGGGGAGAGAGTGAGATAGAGAGAAATCTTTAATGAATACAAGCGACGTTAGCCGAGCCGTCGCGCTGGCTTGCTACGGTAGATGATAGAAGAACAAAATAAAGGAATCAAGAAACAATAAAGGAAGACAACAAAAAAAGAACTATAAAAATAAAAAGATGTCATTTGACGCGTCCGAAATTTAAATCACAAAATTCGGGCGAATTCTGTGCTCCAAAAAACTCCAAAAGAGCATTGATTTCACGTGCAGCCTGACTGAGACCCAAACAGTGTCCCAAACAGCCCTCAGTTCAGGTTCCACACCAAACTGCCTGCACAAAGATAATATATGAGTTTCTGTTTGTACAATGTACTTCCGGCAGACGCATATACCATGACGAATGTGTTCTCGTGAGCCACATGTTGAACAAAAAGTGGAAGATCCGTGCTGGATTTTTAGATGCAATGTCCCGTGTGGTCCACATTCACGCGTGGCCTACGCACAATAGCTTCCTCGCGCTTGCTTAGCCCAGGTGGCATTCTGAAGGTGCACTGAGGATCAATCGCGTGCAGAGCTAGATACGTATTGCTGCCTTGGTTTAGTTCAGATATATATCTGCGCTTTCCATGTGCTTGATGAGGTAGAGTATTGCCGCATCCTTTCTCGTGAATGTGATCGGCAGAGCTTGAGTGCAAATACTGTGGGCACATAAGACGGCTGAGTCAGCTGCGTCGTTGCCGGCAACTCCGCAGAAGGCAGGGAGTCACTGCAGATCTATGCTGTATCCCCTTTGTATTGCTTGTGGTAGGAAATCTCTGGTGTGTAGGGGTAGCTATATGGAATCACATGCAACACACCAGCATTTTTGCTGAAAATGCACGCATCGGCAACTGAATACAATAAAGGTTAATAAAGTGTAAAATGCACGCCCCCTGAATAAGAAATTCCCCCACAAAACTGGGAACCAGCGGTGTAGCCACGCACGCCCAATATGACGTTACTTCCGGTCGCTGACACTCGGTCGCTGACATCAGTAGATTACCTCGTGTATTTTCCATTTCAATTTCGTTATTATAAATAAGCAGCAATTGCTTCAGTCACGGCAGTAGAAGGCACTTTCAATTTTTTCGGTCTGCACGTTGTTTGGATCACACTTCTTCACATAGCTGCCAATTGCAACAACGGTATTGTTAAAAGTAGCTGCTTGTTTGGGGGCTGCAGCTAAGTAATTATTTGTTAGGCGGCGTGTGAATCAGGTGCAGCAATTAAGACAAGTCCCACAGCAACAAGTTGGCAGAAAGCCAGAAACAAAAGCAAGAATTGTGGCACTTACGGCTGCCCTTGTTGGAGTTGAACCAACGACAATTTTACCTCCGTAATAGCGGAGGGCGGCTTTGGTGGCCTTTGCAACATCCCCACACATCTCACAGGATATCACAGGTCTGCACTGCTGTCAGCGGTCGTCTTGCACAACGAGTTCGCTGCGCTTGACGTGCCAGGAGTGACATCGCTTGTAGTAATAATTAGCATGATGCGGCTTGTCTGTAAGATGGGCCCGTGACAAACAAGCGTTATCAAAGCCAGCGACGCATATTCCATTTAAAACGTGGCTACCGTGGCTTGCAGAGAAGAAGTCCGAGATGATCTGCGAAAGCTTTTCTTGAGTACATACGGTAGTTTTCGCGAAATCACTTGTAGCACAAGTATATTTGGCCTCGGGTGCAAGATCGGTGCGTCACAAACAAGCGTGATAATTGTCATAATTTCTCAAATGCGGTCGAAACTAAACGCAAGCGACAACAATCACTGAGGACGAAAGTTACTGTATAAACTTCTCGCTTATTTACGCATTCTGCGCGGTAGCTCAGTGGTTAAATGCTCGACCTTCCCCGTTTCGCCTAAAGAGCTTGTAGTTCGAATCACCATAAAGGATTGCCTTTTTTTTTGCACTGAGTGTTTTATTATTTCTCCCCCTTCTTTTACCCCTGCAAGCGCTTGCCACCCCCTACCTAATCCCAGAGTGGAAAAGTTCTCTCCCTCAAGAAACTACCGTGAACTAATTAAACAAAGAAAGTCAACTTTCTTTTTACCATCAGCGCAAATTTCCCAGGGTAATTTCATGCGTATTTACTTTTCCATCTAAAAATCTCAAATGTGATATTTAAACTGATTATATCTGTTAAAAACAGAACGATTATTACCAATATTAGCGTACGAACATGACTTCTGTTAAAAAGGGAGCTGTTATTACTGTAGTCTGGAAACTACCTCTCACTTTGTCTTTGTTTGTTTGTTTGTATGTATGTGAGCTGCCGGTTGGTGGCTCGTTTTGTTCGGTTTTATAGTTTTATTTCTCGACTTTTATGTTAAGTCATCTTTATGGAATTTTAACAAGGTTATGTCTGCTCTTCCGACACACGCGCGTGTTGGAAGCACGGGGACGGGTAGAACGCAGGTATTACGATCATCGCCGTCTGCTTCACGCGTCAGTGATGGATAACGTTTGCATCCGAACCGAGTGTGCTGTTCACAAGCTGAAGACTGCAGTAAAGAAGGATTTTGCGTTGGAAACGTCGTTTGTAGTAGGGTAAGTACTACGCGTTTTTTGCAATGAGTACTTGTTTGGAAGTTATGTTTGTTATTTGTGGATCAGAGTTCACTAGACCCTGACCCGCCGCGGTGGCTCACTGGCTAAAGCGTTGCGCTGCTGAGCACGATGTCGCGGGTTCAATTCTGGCCGCGGCTGCCGCTTTTCTGATGGAGGCGAAAAGCAAAAAATGCCCGTGTGTACGAGATTTCGGCGCACGTTAAAGATCCCCAGGTGGTCAAAATTAATCCGGAGCTCTCCACACGGCGCGCCACATCGCCTGCGTTGCGTCGGCGCGTTAAACCCTACCATCACAGAAGGCTTAGGTGAGCCTGCTGGATTGGCCGGTTCAGTTACCGCGACAGTCAGCAACAAATCATGCTGAAGCTGGACCTTGACTACGATAATGGCGCCTTAGTACAGGTCTACACTTTATTTCACATCAGGCGATGCTTTTTAACACCGGGGCATGTGTGTGTAGCCTGTCTATTCAGGATTGACCGCGGCTGCGGATCGAAGTCTAAATTTAGCGTGGGCTGGGCAACGCCGTGGCCACTACACCCGGGTAGACAGCCGCGGTAGATTAAAAAAATAACTTGGACAGGAGGTGCCCCAGAAATATTTTCGAAAAAGCTACACTTGCGTCCGTCGGAAGTAGCTTGCGGGGAGTGTGGGGTTAGTTTTTAAAGGGACCTGTACCGTTGTAAACTAGTGCAGAAAGTTAAGCGAGTTTGCAAGGTACCATTATCAGAAAACAGCAGGCCACACAGAAACTAACAAGGAATACTGTAGGCGCTCACTCAACTCAAGATTTATTGTTAATAATCGAACCTAAGAAGACAAGGAATGCAATGGAGGAGCCTCTACCAGCACACCCCAGCCCCTAACGAAGGCTAGTGATACCGATGGACTGCGTGTGTCAGGTGGGCTCGTGCACTATTGGGTGAATAAGGCCCACCTAGTCAAGGCTGTCAGCTATGAAGTGCTCAAATTTTGGCTGTGTAAAGGAAAAATAATACTAACTGGTGCCCAAGCACTTCCTGCTGTAACACGCTGGCTTCACTCAACTGTGCACGAGTTCAGCGCAGCTGTTTCTCTCCAATTGCAATGTGCTTCTTGGTGTGTCGTTCATAACGCGCTACCCAGCACGTTCTTGCGGCAGTGTGCGTAGCTGAAGCCAACGGTTTGACATATATGTGAGCATGAAGGGGCCGCTTATGTGTCAAGCAATCGTCAAGTGCTGCATCGACGTTGCTCACCACAGGATTTCGTGGAATGCAAAATTTTGTCAGCAGTTCCGCATATTCGGAAAGACACTTAACCTTTTCACTGCCATGGTTTTCTTATAGCTGATCAATTATGAGAAATTTTACAGTAATGCAGTATGATTCTTTGCAAAACGTGAACAATCTATTCAAGGTTGCACTCAACTAGTTACCGAATAATTACCTGTTAATTAGGACGTCAAGATATTTGGAAACGTTTTTAGTGTAATGTTTTTAGTAATGTACCACACTAAGAGGCAGCTGGCAGCTAACACACAGATAGCAAGGCTCCCTTTGGTGTTTTCGTCGTATCTGACTCGCCATTGCCAGTGCGGCCTGCCACTGAGGTAAGACAAAGTAATACCCGTGCTACACGAGCGTTTCGAAGGCCTTTGAGTCGAATGTCATTTGACTCAAATGACACCTTTGAGCTGCTACACGACGTTTTTCAGTCATTTGGTTAAAATGGCATTTGAGTCAAAGGAGGACAACAACTGACATTTGAGAGTCTCAAAGGCCTTTGAAACACGAACGGTCGTACCCTCGGGCTCAGTTTCTGCAAGCCGTAATCAAAACCAATTATTTACGAGTAAAACTTGGTGTTTGAAGTGCAAGATCTTCACAATTTTTTACTTGTTTTCGTTCATTGTCACTCGCTCTACGATTACGAGGTAACTTTGTACTCTCAATACCAGAAGTACGAAAAAAGACAAAAACTGGCTGCATTGTGCATGCTTTGGGCGTGCTTGTAGATTGCTATCAGTTTGTTCACGAATAATTGCTTTTTTGTCCATTTTAACTCTAAAATAAATTTTCGCCAACGAGACATGGAAACCAGTGGCGACACCAAAACATAGCGGGCAAACGGGGAAACTTTCAACTGACTTTGAGAATGGTCATGTGGATCGACAGCACTCCTTCCAGTTCGAATGACATTTGAAATTTCGAAGGTCATTCGACTGAAATGTCCTTCAAAACGCTCGTGTAGTACAGGTATAACCCGGGTGAAGAAACATCCGATGCAGTTGTCTGAAATTTACCTGACACGGTTTATGCATTTCTGTGGGATATCAATGGATGGCACGGCACCACCCACAATATTTTTTAAACGAGTTGTCTAGAAGTGGCAGGGAGTTAGGTAAAGAGGCAACACAGGTACACACGGGTGTACGTGTGTGTTTGCCCTAATTATCGTTGGAGTGGCAGTGAAAGGGTTAGTAGTGTGTCCGTTGCTAGTTATTGCCAGCGTGTGAATACAGTTTTTTCTATTACTTACCAGTTGTGCCAGCTCAATCATTAGTATACAAAAGTGCATCTTTTAGCCCATGTTAAAAACACCTCATGGTATCAATAAATCCACTGCACTCTGCAGTACATCTTACTGGATATGTTTATAGCTCCAGTTCACAAGCCCCAAATTTGACTTCAAAACCACAGCACTTTGACTTGACTGCAGAATATTCCGTCACATGAAGGCTGACAAGACTGTCATGCTGCATCGTCTGAGATGGCGCATGCCTTTTGTAAAGCTTATGCAGTGCATTTTTGCATACTTTCACATCTCCATGCCTGTCTTTTTCCTCAGTTTCAGTGATCACCCTGCGAAATAACCGCGACTGCTGCAATGTGCCACATCAAAACACACCATGTTGGGCTTGTAACCAGGTGCGTACAATTGAGGACCGTTGAATGCATGTTAAAATGCATCAAAACAGATAACTGGGTGAATTGGTTTAAATTCATGTTCACTGGCACAAAAAGACCGATTAAAAGACGGAGGTAAACACAAACCGGCCGCCACTCACGACTGGGATTTACTTTAAAAAGAACAAACATATGTACACATTCTCGGCGCATGTCAGGGGCGGATCCAGGGGACTTTGGAGGGGGGGAAGGCACAACCAAATGCCGTGATTCGTTCTCACTTGCTCAGGAGGTGCTTGTTGATCAACATATTTCAGACAACCGTGTGACAAGTTTAAAAAAGGTTCCCTCCACGCTGCTGCACTCAACTATTTGAAGGGAAAAATTGTTTGTGGGGAGAAGTGATTAGCACGGAGTGGTTGCATTAGTTACAACAAATGAGGGGTGCTTTGCTCGCCGTGGATGGTAATGGTTCACACTGGGGCCTAAAAAATTACACGTGCCGAAAGATCACTTCCGAGGGAGTGAAAGGTAGTGGGGTAAAGTAGCTGGTGGCTTTGAGTTGGGCGGTTGGGTGGGTGATTGCCCTCCCCTCCTTGCCCTTGGATCTACCACTGGCGCATGTCACACATTGATGCTACGAATTGCACCACATTTTCTTACCTAAATGCGCTAGTTCTTGCTGTGATAGTCTTACGGATGGCTGGATGATGCATTTGTCAACTCGTTTTCTGATCGTGTGGCCTTCAAGTATTTCCTTGGCTCTTTGATCTTTATGTTTGTGCAAGCAAGTTGCAGTGCCAAACTTTGCCGTGTATTTATAGTCATCACAATGGGCGGCCAGGTGTGAAAGGCTGTCTTTGTTATTGATGGCACGCTCGTGTTCCTTTTGTCTTACATTCACACATCTTCTCATTTGTCCTACATAGCTCACTCGACCAACAATACAATATCAGAAACCACCCTTGGCTGAGACTGATGACGCGTTTGAGGGGTGATGGTTATCCAAAATGCGCACTCACGCTAGCCTGCGAAAAAAATGGCCAGATAGGTGAAAACAGGTGCATGAATATCCAGCTTGCATCAGGAAAAAGAAAAGAATTCGGAATACGTGTTGATTCCGAATGCACACAAGCTGAAGAATGTGGCGTCAAGATATGCGTAAGGGTGGTGTTTAAGGCACCAAAGAAGTTGGGAGGCATATTGCAGCCATCAAAAAGAAAGCTCAAGCAATGGGTGCAACACAAAGAGAAGGCGGTGGCATAAAACCTCAGTCCCAGCATATCACATAGGCCATGGGGTGGTTTATGATATTGGATTATCGGTTCAGTGAGCTATCTAAAACAAATGGGAAGATGCATCAATGTAAGACCAAAGGAACACGAACAGACTGTAGTGGCGTGCACCTCATTTTCTAGCAGCGCCACTTTCATCATCTGCATCATCCCACGATCATCATCAGTAGGGCTTGTCCGGGCTGCGTGGGCAGTCCTACGCGCCACAGAACACATCGAACGTCGACTCAGCAGCTGGGCGGTCCCTTGTGCTGGCCGGGCCTACGCGACCTAAATAAATGTAGGAAGCCGCATCAGCTTCACGCCTGCTTCCTACAAAGTGGTGACCCGGACTTTCCGCGCCTATGACCCGGCCAGCGGCACACCGACATGGCGACGTGGGGGGACCCGCCCATACCGGAGTTCGAGCCGCGCAACCTCCGAGGTTGGTTTATCAAGCTTGAGGCTACGTTCTCGCTGAAATACGTCACAATACAGCCGTTCAAGCACTCCATCCTTTGGGAGACGCTTCCGCTCGAGCTCCGCTGCGTCCTCGCCCTACCACCGCCCAGAAAAACCCCCTACAACGACCTTCGCGTTGCCGTGCTCGCGCACTACGGCCTCACGGACGAGCTGTTTCGGCCTGCAGCAGATGAGGTACCGGCACGGTCCGCTCACGCTTCGCCGCCGCCTGCAGCACACGAGGTGCCCGCACGGCTCGCGCATACTACGCCGCCACACACGATACCCTCAGTGCAACCCAGCACAGCGATGTTCGCTCCCACCGACGCCAACACCTTGGTCTCCGTCTCCAGCGCGACAGCTGCACCATTACTGACGGGACCGGCCGACGATGACACAGTGGACGCTAACCAACCACAGCCTGCCTTTTGTGCTCCTACCACATCCCTTGTGTGCTCCGACCAACAGCGATCATTAAGCGTCGACCTCGCCACTATGCACAGCGCACACGATCATCATCTGCGTCATCCCACGAGCATCATCAGCGGGGCTTGCCCAGGCTGCGTGGGCAGTGCCACGCACCACAGGACACATAGAACGTCGGCTCAGCAGCTGGGCGGCCCATCGTGCTGGCCGGGCCTACGCGACCTAAATAAATGTGGGAATCCGCATCCGCATCACGCCTGCTTCCTACAAGAAAATCACGAACAAAGGCAACGTCTTACAGTTGGCAACCTATTTTGATGAGTGTAAATGCACCGCACAGTTTGGCGCTACCACTTGCTTGCAAACCTAAAGATCAAAGAACCGGGAAATACTCGAAATGCACAATCAGAAAACAAGGCAACAAATGCGCCGTCCAGCCGTCCATAGCACTCTCACAGGAAGACGTAGTGTATTTAGGTAAGGACATGTGATGCAATTCATAGTATCAATGTGTGACATGCACCAAGAGTGTGTATATATGTGTCTTCCTTTCAAAATAAATTGTAGTGTGAGTGGCACCCTGTTTGTGCTTACCTCCATCTTTTTTTTCTGTGTCTTTTTGTGCTTAGTGAACATGGTTGTTAAACGGAGGGCTGCATTTTGTGATGTCACGAATGTAGATTGGACGAGACTTCTTTAAGGACTCGTGGTGTTCCAACATTGCTTAAATGAGTGCTAATAGGATGCTTACTTCAAAAATGTCATTTTTGGACCAAACTTCTTTAAGGACTCGTGGTGTTCCAACATTGCTTAAATGAGTGCTAATAGGATGCTTACTTCAAAAATGTCACTCTAGGGGTTGTTGTACCACATGCACCTGTATGCCACGTGCTCGTCGTGAGAAACTAGCTTCCTCACAATGACAGGCACATTTAGTGAAAAGTGTGAACAGACCTCTCACATAAATCTTTTTCTATGTATATGTAGCCTGACTTGAATGAGAAGTCCTTTTTCAAGTCGCATACCTTGAGTGTGCTATTCATCTCTCCACAAATATACAAGCTCTTCTTGCCTACACTGCTGAACGGTGTATTCACTGGGCTTTTACCATGAAATGGCACTACCTGCATGGCGGCTCCAACGCCATCAGTGCAGTTGCACTCTGCCGCACGGGCAGCACATTGCCCAATGCGAAACGTGGTTTCTGGCGGGGTGTTGGCAAGAACGTTCGTGTGGACAGTGTGTTTTCTGTGTGATCCGTGGGTTCACGAATTCTTTGTCGTAAGGAGTAGCCAGCATTGTTTTGGCTTAGAAATTTCGGACTGCACTGTTCACGCCTCCTAAAACTGCAGATGCTAAGCAGGCCGCACAACAAATACCAGCATGCCATTTTTTTCATCCTGTTTTCTTCCTGAATGTTAGGGCGGTGGTTGGGAACTTTGCGCAGCGAATGCAACTGTCAAATGGTTGGACATACACAGCGGCGCGGATAACGCACCTATTTCGTGCTATCTCGGTATCATTACTGTGTGCTGCTTTCCTTATTTCTTGCCTTGCTTCAAACCGTACCTCGAGTAAGGCAAATTTCTCTGTCCATGTCACGATATTTTATGTGATGACGGCGTGTAAGATGAGCCACCCAGGCATACTGCACGCATATTGAATAGGGACGATGGTGAGGTGCTGTGGCGACAGTGTTCTGGTGCGTCGCACGCATGAACGTCCTCCAATAAAGCTGGGCTTTCATGCACAGGTTCTGGATGGGCACAATTGCGAGGTAACTACGTGATAAAACTAGTTGCAGCAGTGACGGCAGATTTGATTAATGGATTTCAAGTGTTTTCTTTTCGGCGTAGACGAAGCGGAAGTTATAAGCCGAACAAGATCATGGGACACGCTTTGACTACTTCAAAAACAGCACAGAGACAAGTCAAAAATAAACAGCGCGCTAGTTTATCACTCCATACATCTTCGTATAGCGCTGTTTTTGAAGTATTCAAGCTGTGCACCCAGCGTCAAGTTGTAGTGTGTTACCTCTAAACACCCTTGGTCATTAAAAAAGAGGCACAAGCGACAAAAGGGTTAGATGCCCACAATTACCTGAGAAGCAACATTGAACGCATGTAGGCGCGTTCACCTCAAAACGCTTGCAGTAGCCTATGTTAAGGCTGCGTGCCCAGTCGGGTTCGTCTCACCCATGAAGTACACCGGCTACCTCAATTTATAAATATTTTAGCACTATGTGATGTTTCAGACATGTGACGAGGCGCGAGGTGAAAGCTTAGACGCGCATCGTCCTGGGGATCAGCTGATGAAACGGGTGCAACAGATTGGGGGCTGAATAACTTCGTTGCGAATTTGTCGAATGAAATCGGACCGTCTTCAAACACACCCTTAGGGTTCACTTCAAAACAGAAAAAAATAAAAAGAAACGGCTTGTTTGTTTTTGTTGTGCGGCCTGCTTAGAGTCGGCTTTTGAAGGCGTTTACAGCGCAGCCCGGAATTTCTAAGTGTGTACAATGCTATTACAAAACAACAGCCAACACTGCGAAAAATTGTTGATTCAGAACTCAATAACAAGGAATTTAAGAATTGTGTTTTACCAAAGGAACTTCCCTGTGTAATGTTACGTGAGAAGATGATTTAGATCGCAGGCACCGACTGAAAGCTCTTCGGGTTGCCGCATGTTAGTGAATGTCTGTAGTCTCTACGCATCAGATATGTTACGGAGAATGGAATAAAAAAATGTTTTCGTGGAAACACTGAAAAAGCTCCTGGTGAAGAGAAGTACAACTCCGTTTCAAATTTCGACCCGGCCCGAATCCTTCACGTGTATTGGCGTGGTAGCGGCTTGAAGCTTCTCCCGAGATGCTTGGCATACATGTCAAGACGGCTACATTTCTTGCAGCAACGAACCGCAGCACCGCCAAAAAGCCTTGTTGTTGAACAGATTTTCGATGAGGCTGTCAAGCAAGTGCTGACTGAAATTGTTGACAACAACCCATATTTCATGCTTTCTTGGATGCGGTCTGCATTCAGCACTGGATTGACAGCCATGGCAGTTCGCTGAAGGTGGGCACGATGGTGTAATGAGACTGCATATTCAGACCAATTTTAATGTGTGGTGCACATTAGGTTTTGTTTTGCCCGAGCGAAGAGGGGTGCTCCAGCTGTAATACTTGTGACGGACACCGAAGAGGAAACGAACATCCTGCTCTAAATATTGGCCAGCAGCGTCATTCACTGGAGTATCGCCAACAAGGCACACTGGGCCATCTTCGATGAATTTCTTGAAAAATCATTGGAGCGAGCCCGAGAACATGACCCCAATGGCGAAGCCATCTTCACCTTTGACAATGCTTCAGCTTATTGACGGGCTGAAGTGGCGACTTTGGCCATGACCCCAAGACAGAATTCAAAGACTGCCGCTGTATAGCCTTTTCTTCCATCCTACCAAAGTTTTTTTCAAAATTAAACTTGAATGTGAAGGCTTACCTAGATGAAACTTGACAAGCACTCGTAAATGGTTCAGCAGGTGGGAGAAAATGATGGTCCATGCTTGTGAATGCCACGGAAGAGGCAAAATGCAGCATATCAGCCACATTGAGTGTGCTGCATATGGGAGGCATGATTTTTCGGTTACTAGCGCTTCATTGAACATGTAGAATATGCAAGCACCTTCACTGTGTCACTTAAAATGACCCTGGTTGCAGTCAATAAATGGCACAGGACTGTTGCTTATTCCTTGTTTTCCTAAATAAGGCTTGTTCGACGCAACATTTAAAAATCCTGCTGTAATTTTTAACTCCCAGTTAGTGAGAAATTTCACTAAGCAAGTCACAGTCATGAACACGTGATTCTACAAGACAATTATGAGTTGGTAAACCAAACTTTTTTTAACTTCGTCTTTGGAATGCTACCTGTACTCTAGAAGGTGCTTTCTTTAGGAATATAAATGTTAAATTGTACTTAACGACCATGCGGTGTCATTCAAAGACCTAATATAATGGCAATATGTGAGTGTGGTGATGCGTCTATCTCATAGCTGCAGTGAAACACTTTATACTTGGGTACGAACTAAGAACAGCAATAGCTCATGTGGTGTATCACTCTACCGAAGTCACAGATCCAGATGTCAACCTGCGCTCTTGAAAAGCAATTGGCTCATACACGGCATCGTCTGCTTTGGCTGGGTGAGCTCCTGCGGCCCATTTTATGGCGATGAGCTCATGCTAGCACAGTTTCGAGTCTGGGTGGGAGCTTGCTAATACAGACTGTTGGCTGATGGGTATCAAAGGATTGTTGGTCAAGCGACATCATTGGCCAAGAAACATGTTGGCAAAGAAACAATGGACACATTGGCCAAAGGAAATCATTGGAGAACATTGGCCAACAGCCTGTTGGCCAGTGGATATTAGGGTAATGGGCCTTGCCATTTTTTTGGTCTTCAGCTGCACGCAATGCTGAACAAATACCCTCGCAACATTCCATGTTAACAGTGAACCAGGGCACATAGCTTTCCATAATTGCATACTTTGCACACCAGCTTCAGACATTGCGCCATTTTTCTAAAACATTTATTGTGGTGCTACCTACAGGCATAAAGAGCAAGTAACCACTTGAATTTTTTTTACCTGCAGTATTTCTGGAAAGCTACATCTTATTTTTGCCTTGTTTTGTTTTACTTTTTAGGTGCCAATGGGAACTTGAGTACAAAGGAAGACAGGGGACGTGCCTGGAGCAAGGTACATCGCAAACAACAACAGCTCTACGCGGTTTATGGGCTCCTGTTTTTGGATCCTTCATAGTCGTGAAGACAGCCTTCAAGCAAGGGATCTTCGAATACGTCTGCTGCGTTGTATATAATAAAAATGAAGCCTGTGTGCATGGATAATACAGTTCCATGTCAACGCGCGAGAGTTGGCAACATAGAGATGTCCTCTGTAAAGATATGAAGAGACAATAAAAGGGAATGCAAATTTCCGAAATATCCTGCTGTAACTAGTCCAGCTCCAGCGCGCTCGAATTTCAGCGCCAGCGCGCGCAAATTTCAGCGCCAGCGCGCGCGATTTTCAGCGCCAGCACACGCGAATTTCAGCGCCAGCACAAGCGTTTTCGAGCGGGCAGCGCACGCGTCTTCGAGCGCACAGCGCCGCTGGAAAACGCGCGTGCTGGTCCGGAAATCAGGCGCACGCTGAACGCTGCCCGCCAGTGCGCTGCCTTTTCGGATAGGGAAAGCTCACCGTATTGCCCCGCCGTTCACTCGATGGCCTATAATGGCTGGCACATCCTCCTGCGAGCAATGTCAAAAACAATAAAATTTTACGACAAAAACACACTAAGATATACATAATAAATTAACAAAATACTGGCGTAAACATTTGCGACAAACGATACTTACATTTTTATGTTTAATAAGTAGGAGAGGTAGCTTGTGTTCAACGGTTATAAATTGTATTGTTTACGAAAACAGGGAACGAACCAAGGCACGCGATCTCCAGTTTCGAGAGCTGTATCTTGTCGAAGTAGGGATGATAAGAGTATTAAGAAATCCTTTAAATTACACTGACAGAAGAAAAACCAGTGCATAAGTCTGTAGTTATCGTGGTGTTCAAATCGAATTATGTTGAATTTTTGAAATAGTTCTTGATTCCTAACGTTCGATCAACACGATCTTTATGGTGTAAAGCTGCCTTTTGAAGTACAGTAATTGTATCGACATTATTTTTTGAAGTCGAACTCGAGACGACACTGCAGTAGCTAGCGTGAGATTCAAAGAGACCATAGTATACTGGTATTTTGACATTAACCGGTAGCAATTGATCTACTGCATGCTAATACGGCCACCGCGACAGACCGGCGTCGACACAGAGATTGCACATGACTATTTCAACTCAGACTGCGAGAAAATGTAAATCCGAGGACCCTATATTTGTCAACAAGTTCAATGTCCCTGCAAAAGAACAATATTTTGTGATGTAAGGTAAACTTTTTATTTTAGGCCTGAAAGACTACCTGTTGTTTTTAGTGTATTTATTTTAATAGTGTTGGAGTTAGACAATTTTGTGTAGTTTCTGCAAAGTGTTTTTTAATTACTGTGTTAGGAAGTGTGGGTCACTTACACTAAAAAACCAGGGTGGTGTGATGTGCATATGTGTAGTAATGAGGAGTGACGCCAATATTGACTATATAATTACTATAAATGTTAAACAATAACGGACCCAGCACACTACCATGTGGTACACCGCATCGTAGTCGGAGAGACGATGACTTTTGATTGCCTATACATAAGCATTGAGTTCTATATTTTATGCAGGATTGTAATCAAACTCAGGGGGCTGCGGCGCATGCCATAAAACGAAAGTTTATTGATTGAGATATCGTAATTAGGGAAATGAAACGCTTTGGTAAAATCGATAAAAATGCAATGAAAAAATATTCCAGAGTTAATATTTTGTGCTAGGCCCTCTTTCAGTGTGAAAAAGGCGGTTTGGGAAGATCTTCCCTTCAGAAAACACACATGCAAAAAAAAACTGTAGCCAGCTGATTGATCTATTTGATGAGCATCTGCAATTAGACAAAACACATGATCGGCTTAGCACTCAGTCCTGGGACACGTTCACGGGAACATTACATTATATTACGGGAACCTGAAACATTACATAGAACGGCACAGCCTTTAGTCCCAGGAGAGCATCAGTCTTAAGAGTGTGTAATATTTACAACTATTATTACCATGTAGGGCAAAATGTCTCCGAATAACCTTATTTCGGCACCGTGACAAGAGGAGTGCTGAATCGTCCAACGCAGAAGACCAAAAAGTCTCGGCTTCCACAAGCAAAGCGGGAACTAAGTAAGACGAAAAGAATCGACCTAAATGTTCTAGAGAAACCAGGAAGTAACCCTAAAGCTAAGCCACAATGCAGAACATAGCACGTTACATTTAAAGTCACTCCTACGAAATAGTCCCTTCTTATGACCACGAACTCGAGTCTTACAATCGCGAAGTACCGGTGGCCTAAAGGAAGCAATAGCTCAGTTCGATGATGATCAAGTTCAGCCTATATGCAGCCACGACGCCGAATGCTACCGTCAACAACGTGAACGTGCAGTCATGTGTAACGTCGCGGAGAGCACAAACATTATTTAAACTCGGAATCACCAAGATCATGTAATGTGGAAAAAAACAGCACTAAGCATGGACCAAGGAAAGAACGCACAGCCACGAGCGCTGACTTGGAACTGAGCAGTTTTAATTGACCCAGGCAATCATAATTATTCTAGCCATTTATAACTAGCCCGAGTAAACACCTTAGTCGGAAGCTCTTGTAACGTGCGTGACAAATCATCGTTACGGTTACACGCCACGAAACCTCAGCCACATTACTGTTTTGCGCCCGTGAAGGAATTCCCATTATTCAGGTTACATATGGAGAAACACCAGAGCTACAAAACGGCCACTGTATATAGTAATATCGATAGATGTCGCACTAGAATAATTTTCACAACTTTCGGTACAATTCACTCACGCTGAGTCCCTGTTGAAATTTTTATGGCGTGGTGAAATTGCTGCCACCGTAATTTCTGAGTCCTCTCGTGTGGCTTTAAGTACCATTTCGGGTTTGTAACCGTGTCTCACAAATCTCAAAATTCCTTGGCACTGTCTCTCGCCGTTGCAGGGAACACCGTATCATATGACGACTAACACCATTGCTTCGCCTCATTTGAAAAATTCTCTTAGTTGCATGTCTACACATCATTTATTTTCAAGTGGAGCGGCACCTATGCTGGATAATATAAACGGATAGCGCACGGCTTCCAGCCTTTGCAGACCAAAATGTGAGTGAAAAATTATTACACCAAACGAAGCGTATAACCGCAAAAATGGTTGTCATTAGAAAATATAATTGCGTACCTGCTATATACTATCTCATTACTTCACAAGTTTTAACAAAACGTTTTTTAAAAAATTACTTCCTATTTATAGTACCTTGTAAACCCTAATTTCCGTGACAACGCCCTGAAAAACTTTTCGCAGGTGCCGTACTTACTTAAAAAAATTGCAACCATTTTTGTCTTTGCTTATGTTTTAAACCCCGTAATTCGCATTAATTTAACGCGTACGTAAATTGGAAGGAACAACTGTGGATGGTGTCAATCAGAAGTTGGTTTAAATTTACAAGTAAAGTGGTTGTGAATTTTGTGCACACTTCCTTGCGTGTTGCAGTTGGTTTTTTGTTTGCGAAGTTGTGTACGGTTACAGCGGGTACTAGCGGTTAACTACAGCGGGTGTACGGTTAACTACAGCGGGTACTAGCTGTTACTATGTGTAATAAATTATCTTTAGCAAGTGCGTTGTAGTTCACTGCAAAAAGATGACTGTTGGTTATAGTGCTAGCCTGCGCTCCATAACAGATCGGTAGCTAGAAACGACGCGAGGAGGCAGGCAATACTAGCCAAAACTGAACCATAACAAAATAACTTTTTCGAACGCGAGCTATTACGGACGCGCCATTTTATCTATTTGACACACTGATTCGACTTCATTTAGATAACTCCCATTGTTGTTCGCTGCTCTGGATTTTTTTTGTTTTTTGCACAAGCAACAGTATAAAAGCAAGAGAATAAATAAAAATCTATACCTCGAATTTCGGCCGCTGGAGGTATAGATGTTTAATTATTATTTATTACCATCTAACCAAGCGTGCGAGTGTTCAGAATTGGTGGTGTTAAAAGAATTTAGAGGCTATATCATTTATTATAAAACTTAGTAGTTCTAAAAGCAAAGCCATGTAAAGGCGTTTGTGTATTTTAAACTTCAATTGAAAATGTTTGACAAACTGCACAACTTTCTATGTTCAAACAAGAAAATTATTTTTCTCTGCTTTTTGTTACACCCTTGTAGAATTTTTTTCAAAAATAATTTAATAAGACGACGGTTCAAAAACCTCCAACTCGGCAGCTCCGAGTTCTTTGTTGTGTAATTGAGGTACAATTCTGTAGTGTAGATGAGAGTGTTGATTTCAATTAGACTACTTTCTAGAAACGATATCGCTGGGGAGCTTAACAAGGGGGAACGGGGCTCGTGTGTGAGAGGCTTCGTTTGAACTCTAGAATTCCTGGGCGCGTTCACTTTTAAACGATGGCGGAGTTGCTGCGACAAGGCAAGTGTTACGGGGAACTGGGGCAGGTCTCTTTCAATTTCGGCCAGCCAAGTCGGGCGAGCTTAATTAACCCAAAACACCAAGTATTGACAGTCTCGTATCAAAACCCTGTATTAGAGCGCATAAACGCACCAGCAATGGAGTACGTCATTACGTCAATGGAGTACGCGCATGGATACTCTAGGAACAAGGTGCAAAAGTAAAATCGCGCCATTGTGTAGTTGTAATCTACCTAGAAGCAGGCAGCACCCTGTGGGATGCCGCGAAACTAGAAAGTGAAGAAAGGTTGCGCTAAAGCAAGTGGCACGTTTAAAACATAGTCTATTAGATGCGGTGCAGGACAGACGAATTGAATGTCGCAATATATATGCACAAAAGTGAAAGATTACTTGCGACAACTAATTGCCAGACATCAACGCTTATCAGAAAAGAAAAAGACCTCGTCTTTCTGATTGCAGCTGCCGGCTTCTTCTGCAGCAACTCCAAATGAAGCGGTACAGTAAAAAAAGGCGCGCAACACTGCTGCGACCATGCGCCCCTGACAAATCAACTTCTTTCAGTTTATAAGCCGTTTATTCCTGGCCCACCCGCTTTTTCTCTCTGCACTATTAAGACCCAACTCCGCTTAGTCTGGTCCGGCTGCGAAACCCGTCGTGTTGGGACGAAACTGCTCCCAACTCTTTGGCAACATGGATTCAGCGCGCGTACGGACGACGCATGCGGAGCGAAGCGTAAATTGGAGCCAGCCGCCTCCATCGTCAGGCACAACACCACTGCCACCATGCACTGCTCACAAGTGTTGTTCTTTTAGGTCAGCTACTAAAACCGTGCTGCATGTGCCAAAACTAGCAATTACTGTTTTGTTGGTATCATTGCCCATTAGAGCTGACTAGCGTTAAGAAGCGCATGTACTGTCATGTTCGTTGAGTTTATATCTTCTTCCCTGGTCAACTTGATTCTCATGTTATCGGGAGATGTAGAATTGAACGTTGGCACGTGGGCCCCTCGGCTGGTCTGCGAGCAACATGCCAAATCCGTTTCTCGTTTTTGTACATTTCCTGCTGCTCGGTATATCATAGGAGGCCGGTGCACAGCAAGATGCACCATGTTTAGTCATCGCGGCAGCGTAAACGGAAGACGCCTGCGCACATGGACCGACTTTCGCCGACAACCGCTGGTGGATACCGCCTCCTGGGCGATCGGCATCAACGGAGCAGCATATAAGACCGTCCACATCCTACCGCTTGAGGGGGCACGTCAGCTGGTCTGAGAGCAACATGCCAAATCAGTTTCTCTTTTTTGTACAGGTCAGTAACAAGCATTCCACTGTCAAAACCTGTAATCGGTGTTTGATTCATCTGACGTGCACACAAAGTGGCTTTTCGGCTTTGTTTGGTCATTCGGAATTTTGTAGTGTCGTTAATGATGCTATGTGGAGACATTGAGTCTAACCCAGCCCCTGCTGTTGAGGAACTTCTTGATGAGCTCCTCGCCGGCCAGAAAAAACATTCAAACAAGGCTTGACGCGATAGAAGCAAAATTAAAGCAGGTTGAAGCTGCGGCCTCGGTCATTAAAGAAGTAAATGCGAAAGTGTCAAGCCTGGAAACAACTGTCCGAAATTTGGAACACAAATTGATTGACTTAGAAGACCGCAGAAGTCGCAATAATATTATAGTGTTCGGTATACCTGAGGATGAAAAGGAAACCGCGGATGCCCCTGCTAATACTATTGTTGAAAATGTGTTTAAGGATGTGCTTGGCGTACCGCTGAGCTCAGTAGAACGAATGCACAGACTTGGGCGCAAGCAAGCAAATAGAAATCCACCGGTCATATTCAAATTGTTTGATCACCGCGAAAAAGCGGAAGTGCTAAAAAACTGCTTTAAGCTTAAAGGTACTGATATATGAGCTGCCGAAGATTTTTCCCTTGCCACAAGAGAAAAACGAAAAAAAACTGTGGGAAAGCACTTACGAAATTTGAAAGCCAGGTGGAAAAGTTAAAATGAAATACGACAAAATTAAAAATTGATGACGAGCTGTTCGGATGTAATGACGCTGAAAACAAAATAATTCCCCTGAAGAAGGTCGGGGGTAGCCAAGTACGCAATAAATGAAATAACATTGAAGATGGTAAACCTACAGTATGCCTGAACCTAAATCCTCGTAGGGTCATGAATAAAAGGGAACATTTATAGAGTACTGTAATGACACATCACCCCCATATATTGATAATCACAGAAACGTGGTTAAATTGGGATACAAGCGATGAAGAAGTAACACCACCAGGCTACAAGATTTATCGAAAAGATAGAGACACTCGTGGTGGTGGCGTTGCTATTGTGGTAAAGCAATCATTGCACGTTGTGAGGCAAACCGATATAGCGGGCGTCGAATGTGTTATTATCAAACTGTATTTACACGAGGTAAGTTTGGCTGTATGCGCATTCTATCGCCCTCCAAATAGTGATAACACATTCTTGGAAAAACAGAATGAGTTCCTGTGTTCCAGCAGATGTTACACAAGCAATGTGTTGTTAGCCGGATACTTTAATGTTCCGTCCATTAACTGGTCCGGTGATTTTCCGGAGCCACTTGTATTTGCGGCGGAACCCATTGTGGACCTTATACAATTTCAGAACTTAACGCAGTTAGTCAAACAGCCCACGCGCATCGAGAAAGACAAGAGCTCGGTCCTGGATCTCTTTATTGTTAGCCAGAGTATTGCAAGTCGAGACGTTGATATACAAGTAATGGACGGAAATTCAGATCATAAGATGGTTGTCTCGTCGATCACTGGAAACCACATCACCAAAACAGGGAAATACCGACGGTTGGTTCCAGTTTTTTCACGTGCTCAAGATGTGGACATTATTGACGATCTAGATGTATCATTCCCTACATTCTGTTCTCTTTCCGAGTCAAACGATTGCTCTCTGGCTGACGTGTGGCACTTTTTTAAATCACTTGTTTTGTCATGCAATGAACGATTGGTGCCGTTCAGAGAAATTGTCAGCCATATGGTTATTCCATAAATAACAAGGGAAATAGTGCGGATGGGACGAAAGACGAAAAAATTAAGAAAACAACATCGCCAGTATCCATCGCCAACTAACCGCGAAAAAGTTGTGGCAATGCGCAAACGCCTTCAAGGAAGCATTAAAAAAGCTAAAGAATTTTACCACAAAGTAACTATAAAAATTTTCTTCTTTCGTCTCCTGAAAAATTTTGGCGTCATTTTTCTTCAAACAAGAAGTCCATTTCTAACATTATAGTTAATGGGGAAACCATCACTGACCGACTCACTATTGCAACGTCTTTTGATGACTTCTTCTGTTCAGTATTCACGAATGATGACACTTTTACACCTTCAGTCAATAAGTGCGAGAACATTTCCCCAATAAGCAACATTTGGATATCCTAGGACGGTGTCCTTTCTCTTTTGCTTCAAATCGATCCTAAGAAAACACACGGAATAGACTGTATTGATAACCATTTCTTGGTGAGGTTTGCTCAATGGAGCTCGCATTATCTGCATCTTATATCTGATAAATCTTTATCCCAATCTGAGATCCCAGAGGACTAGACATACGGTAAACTTATGCCTATACCTAAATCGGACACTCCACATTTGGTTAGTTCATATAGACCTATCACCCTCTTGTGTACATGCGCAGAAATATCGGAACACATCATCTTTAAGCACTTATCAACGTTGCTAGAAGAAAATAAACTTATTGACCCCAAGACAACACGGCTTCCAGAAAGGCCTATCTACCGTAACACAGCTATTAGAAACAGTACATGAATTCTACAAAACTGCTGATAGGCAAGGTCAACCTGATATTATTATAGTGGATTTTGAGAAGGCGTACGATCGAGTGTCACACCAAAAGCTACTTTTAAAACTTCAAACTATACTGAAGAACGATGCACTTCTGTCATGGATAAAATATTACTTAAATTTAAGACGACAATGCGTAACAATTGATGGTACGTCCTCTCCAGCAGAGACAGTTAGATGTGGTATTCCTCAAGGTTGGGTGCTTGGGCTACTTTTTTTCCTAGTTTTCGTTATTGACATAGTGCAGGATATATGAATTAAAATGAGACTATTCGCAGATACCTGCATCCTCTATTGATTGATTGTGAGGTTTAACACGCCGACGCAACGCAGGCGATGAGGCGCGCCGTAGTGGAGGGCTCCGGATTAATTTTGACAACCTGGGGATCTTTAACGTGCGCCGAAATCTCGTACACACGGGCGTTTTTGCTTTTCGCCTCCATCAGAAAAGCGGCCGCCGCGGACGGGAATCGAACCCGCGACCTTGTGCTCAGCAGCGCAACGCCTTAGCCACTGAGCGACCGCGGCGGGTCTGCATCCTCTATTATGAAGTTCAAAGCCCCTGCGACCAAGTTCTTTTTGAATTCTTCTTTAGCGAGAATACAAACTTGTTGCTCAACGTGGCAATGAGTGTTAACAAGACTAAAACAGTAGCTATGTCAATTACGCGTAAACAGCATCCCCTAAGCTTTCCATATTCCATAGATAATCACAGTCTTTCCGTTGTAGAAAGGTACAAATATTTAGGCGGAATTATTACCTCAGACCTTCGATGGAATGAACAAATTTCGTTCATTAAAAATAAAGCCATGCGTAAACATGGATACATTCGAAGGTCATTGGGAAAATTAACCAAAGAAATGAGAAGAAAGCGTAGAAAACTTTAATTAGGCCCTCCCTGGAATGTGCATCAGTTGTCTGGGATCCGTACACAAAAGACAATATTGATAAACTAGAACTTGTTCAAAGGAAAGCTATCAGGTTTGTTCATAATTCCTATTGGTGACGAGTATCTGTAACTTCGCTCTTGGCTGAGTCAGAACTGGATACATTGCAAAAGAGACGTCAGCTTGAACGACTCAAGTTTTTGTACTCCCTTTACTATGATGAGCTGGCAATAGACAAGAGTAATTTTATCGACCTGCTTAGTAAGCGCTCGAGGCGATCACACCACACGAAAAAGATAAAGGATTTCAGCTGTAAAACAGACACGTTTAAAAACTCTTTCTTCCCGAGAACAACGCGCGAATGGAATCGAATTTCAACCAATGGTAATGATTGCAGTACCCTAAATTCCTTTGCCAAAGCATTGTCAGATAATTTGTAGTTTTTTTTTATCTTCTTCGTAACTCCGCTTTCCTAGTATCGCGACACCAACAACTGACATGTGATTGTGAAACAATAATGTCGCTCTGATGAGTTTTTTGCCTTACATTCTAGCTCTGCTTCTTTTTTGCGGTGCACCTCGGTGCTGTTACTATTTGCAGTATCCTCATTGTACAATTAGGATTGTTTCTGCTCTTTCCATTCATGTCTTGTATATTATTAATTATTCTATCAGTATAGGTCTGGCTTGGTACCACATGAGTTGCTTTTTTCGTTGTTGTCGAACTGCCGACTGTCTTAGTTTGTAGATACTGATAGTACCTGCTGTTCACTTGTTGATTGCGCAATCCCATATTTTTCATTTTGTTCCTGCTCATTGTTGCGGTTGGTTTGCATGTATCATGCGTATTTTTCGCATTGTTTTATTTGTTCTGCCCGCTCCTGTCAAAGGCCTTTTTTCAAAGGTTGGCAGTAAATCTGACATAAATAAATAATAAATAAACACTTGCCTAATTAGGAAGGCAAAGGCGGAATCTTTTGAATCGGCCATAAAGGTAACTGGAAAACAGCAAACTGGAATTAAGTCGGCTTTGGTTGGCTCCAACGGTATCAAGGAACAACAAGACGCTACTAATAATGAAATTAAGAAGCTTATTTCGCGAGTGATTGCACTTGAAGCAGGTACAACCGAAGCTACTCCTACAGGAGGGGCTCCACATCAGAACACCCTGCAAGGCAGTCGAAGTCAGCTACAGAAAAGTACGCACAGATATGATGATACAGAAAATAGGTTAAGAGTTTATAATTTCTTATTTTTCGGTTTAGAAGATGACGAAAAGGAAGATTGGGCAGCGTTTGAATAAATGATAATTAGGTTTTCCAGAGAAAAACTCGAACGGCACACAACCAGTACATAGTACGAATTCCATTTTTATTCTTTGCTAGGCGTGTTACGTCCACTGTACTACGTTTTTTAGGAACGGAAGCGAATTTGTGGGTAGTGGGTCGGAAACGAGAAAAAGGTTTTGGATTCTTTTGTAAGAAGATTGGGGACTTGATTGATTTGATTGATTGTAGGGTTTAACGCGCCGACGCAACGCAGGTGATGAGGCGCGCCGTAGTGGAGGGCTCCGGATTAATTTTGACCACCTGGGGATCTTTTATCGTGCGCCGAAATCTCGTACACACGGGCGTTTTTGCTTTTCGCCTCCATCAGAAAAGCGGCCGCCGCGGCCGGGAATCGAACCCGCGACCTCGTGCTCAGCAAGATAGGGGACTTGGAAACCACCATAAATGGTGGGAGATAAATTTTAAGGTGTCTTTCGAATGAGTTGTTCAGACTACCATGACACGAACGTACACTGCTGTGTATTTCGCCAACCTGCTCGGTGCATATTTGTTAAAAGGGCACGCAAAGCAATGGTTAAAGAACACCATGCCGGAATTACCCCACAAGCCTATTTAGTTCTTTCCTACTAATTTTACGTTCCGCTGATCCTCAAATAGGGCGAGCATGTTGCCGTTTGGGTTTATGTTTTTTTTTCTCTCAGTATTCCTGAGGGATTGCTCCCCGTCTTCTGGTCCTGCACAAACCGAAAGTAGAAAGTGGTGGCTCTTGGGCTCTTTTGGCTCAGTTCCCTTTTCCGTCTTTGCAACAGGTATTTCACGACGACAACAAGGAATTAGCTAAATTCTTGTATAGTGAGCCTTACATCTTCCTGAAACTATGCTAAACAGAAAAGTAGCGGACATCCAAAAAATATATTTGTTCATTACTGAAGACTTTAAAAGAGTACTGACACAAAATTTCAAAGCTGAGATAACTATAAAAAATGCTCCCTTTTTATCAGGAGATATCTCCTAGCAAGTTTCAACAGAACGCGTTAAGCGTGACACATTTTAATTCATTTTAATCTTCGCCCCCCCGAGAAAGCATAGAGCGGGCCGACATGACATCATCTGCTACTTGCCCTAAGCTTCTGACGTCGGTACGCCCGTGACGAAGCCGATGCACTGGCTGTGTTTGGCACGCGCTGCACCGGCGTGGGTACACTTCATGGTTTTGGGGTTTACATCATGCTCCCCGGGAGTGTGAGGATAGTTAGGATCTTGGCCGGTCAAAGCGCGCGAGTGCGCTCGCTCGCGCGCGCGTCCAAAGCTGCATCGGTACAGCAAGAACGGTGACCTCACGTGATACCTGCTGTCATGGCGGCCGTTCGGCGTTCGTTTTGTCGAAACGGAAACTGACACGAATAAACGACGCAGTAAATGACTTTTTTCGCTGCGCTCGGCCTTCTAACGTGGATTCTGTCATCAGTGGGCTGGTAGGCATGCATATAAGCGACAAAACATACTGCTAAAAATTAATTGGCGCTAAAACAGGGACGAGAGGAACACGTAACTCACAACACGGTGCCGAACTTCCAACGAGAATTTATTGAAAAAGATGCTGCTTATATACACAAAACTAAAAAACTAAAACGAGAAGCAATTGTCACGTCTAAATGCATCACGTGTTTAAAAAAGCCACTTCTTTATCAGTCAGCGATAAGGACGGAGTACTCACGCAGTTATCCCCTGCCTGTCTAATAAAAAGAGCTTCCATAATTTCGCGCTCAAGCCTTCCTCGTGCTTTGCGCAAGAAGTTTGTCCTATCTAGCCGGGGGCTACACTTGCATCGTTTGCAGTGATCAGATAGGTGGCCACCAGCTTTATTTTCAACTGCCCAATTGTGCTCCCTTGCCCTCTCATTGAAGCATCTTCCCGTTTGCCCAATATACACTCTTTTGCAGCTCAGGGGAATTTCATAAACTACACCCATCCTGCAGTCGGTCTAGCGAACAGCGTAGTTTTTTGCACAGGGTTCAGATTCTTTCTTCGAATTTTTGCTCATCATTGGGCAAACTTTTGACAACGTTTCCGGGGCGCTGAAAACGACATTTATCCCGTACCTTTGCGCCATTTCCTTTACATTATGCGAGACCCTGTGTAAATACGGTATGACGTGCACCTTTTTTCTTTTTGGCAGCCTATCTAGTTCGTCAGGGCTATCTTTCCGCCTCACCTTTTGTAAAAGAGCCTCACACACGCTCGAAATCAGCGAAGAAGGGAAATGGGCCCGGCTTAGCCTCAAAATCTGATCGTGGAAACTAGCTTCCACTTTGTGAACGCACGATTTTTTCAAGGCTTCTTGAATACACGTCATCGCTACACCCCTTTTTACTAGTTTTGAGTGCGCACAATTAAAGGGAAGAAGCTGTTTTTGCGCCCTCGGGCTGTACTGCCAGCAAACATGCGTGCCTCCTCTGAACGAAAGCTGCAAATCAAGGAAGCGGATTTTATTATCACAAGGCAGCTCACACGTAAATTTGAGAGCTTTTGACGCCTGACTGAAGGTGTTAATCACATTTTTTACTATCAAATCTTGATGCACTAATCCCCTATTCACTACAATAAGATAGTCGTCGACATACCTACAAATGGTGAGGTCAAGCGAACTATCTAAAGACAAGCTCACACGGCTGTCAAAGGCACTCAAAAACGAGTCGGACAAGATGGGGGCAAGGGAAGAACCAATACAAATTCCACTACGTTGAGCATAGTGTTTGCCCTCAAAATTAACCACTGTGGAATATAGGTAAAAATCCAAAAGTTCCAGGAAATTGTAGCTAGTAACTCCCGTCACGCCATTGAACCTTATTTCACCATAATCATCAATTTTTTGCCGCAGGACACTGAACAGTTCGTCGTGAGGAATATTGTAGTAAAGGTCCTCCACGTCAAGTGAGAAGGCATACACTCCACTCCACGTACCTTCTTCCAACTTCTGGATGACCTCGGTAGAGCTCCGGACAAGAAAAGGATCATCCAGGCGCAGCTGTTGCAGCTGACGTTGCAGGTAGTGCCCCACTTGAGACTGCCATGTGCTCTTTTCCGAAACAATAACGCGGAAAGGACACTCGGGCTTATGCGTTTTGCCGGTGAAGAACAAATCTAAAAGCCCCGCTTCTTCCTTACTTGTGGCCTTTCTAAGTGAATCGAGATTTAAGTCCGCAAGTAATTTCAGGCCTTGGATTTCTGTTTCTTCGGATCAAATGCCACTGTCTTGAAATTCTTCTGAATGGCGCCTAGAGCTTTCTCTCGAAAGTCGCCGTCTGGGAGGATCACAAAGCCACCTTCTTTATCCGCTTGCACAATGGAAAGGTTGTTATGCCGATTTTTACTGCAATTTGTCCTGCGAGGTATTTAACCAAGCAGCGTCATCTGTACATCTAAGGTTCTTTAGGTATTTGTCATTCACCCTTCCGCCCACCAGCTTCCAATCCGCACATTTCTCATTCACCTGATTGATCATGTGAATAGGGTCTATTGTCGAATAGCCTTTGCGAAACCCTGCTTGTTCATTGGGTTGACTAAAACAAAGGGGCCAAATTTTGTTAGCGATTAGCTTGTTAAGTTCCTAGTAGACGACTGACAGTAAGCTGATCAGCCTGTAATTTTTCAAGTGCTGCATTTCACCGAATATTGCTCGCATTCTTCCAACAATGGAGTTCACTCGCAGCCATTAGGAATTGCGTATACACCGGTGCCAGTTTTTCTAGTACAATTTGCCCAGTATCCTTCAACAGGTCACCTGTTTGATTCTCACCAGGGGCTTTGCCACATTGCATTTCTTTAAATGCCTTCGTAACTTCTACCGTCGTTAATGGAGGGATGTTTACATCCTGTGAACTACTTCATCGTTTGGTATCATCCTAAATGTCCCTGCAACTGTACAGATCTCTATGGACCTCCTTGGCTACTATGGCATTTTTATTCGTATTTGTAATGACATTAGCTTGCTTGTGTTTAAGTGCATACATATGGTTTTTCTTCGTGCCCAGAGGCCTCTCCACTACTTCCAGGTTGCATTCGTTCTTGACCGCATGCTCAATCTTCTCCATATTATACTTCCGCATATCAGCTGTCCTAGGCCTATTGATTAACTTCTAAATCTCCGCGAGTTCTATTCTGTCACCTGAAGTGGGCACTGTGAAGCTTTAGCTTTTCAAAAATAAATGTTTCGCCGCCTGAGAACGTTTACCAGTATCCTATCCAGCAATCGTACCTCGGACTTCGACTTCTACTGCATACTCCGTGGAAACGCTTGTAAGCTTCTCGCTCGCTTCCTGTGTTGTAAACTTCTCTTCCTCTGTTATAGCTTAATGTCGGGTATACAGTGCGATCATGAATTCTTTCACTTTCCTTTTTACTGTTACCTTATTGATCGGATTCTTTCCTACAAGCTTTATACGGTCAGCTCCCCATGTAATAATACACATAAAAGCAGCTGCAGGGGTATGTCGGAACAGTTCTATCAAATGAACGCGCGAGCGCAAAAGAGAGGCTGAAACTCTTTATTGAAGAAAGTAATGCATAGAGGTTTATCAACATCGTTGTCGTGTTGCTGCAGTTGCCCAGCAGGAAGTGGAATGGGAAGACTAGATATTAGTAAAAACAATAGTCCTAGAGGCAAGCAGAGAAAAGGGGTAGTGTTTAATATACGGTCATTGGATATAGCCTGGACTGTCCGCAATAGGATGGGTTGTACTAAGTGACGCCAATATCATCAAGGGAGCTAAATAACGTGTCTTGAACATTACGTTGAGAGGAGGTTAGTGACATGGTCTAGGTATAAGGCCTTTCGTAATTGGTCCAGGAAGACGACAATGTATCCTCTGCTGTGGCTGCGAACAGGCCCTTGCGTCCGTGTGGGCGAAGCACTCTAGGAGGACATCTTCGATTGTTTCAGGGCAGCCACAGTTTTTCAGTATGAGTTTGGACGTCTGCATTCGCGATGTAAGTAGGTATTAATAAACGCCGAATTGATTCGCAGTCTATGAAACAACGTCTCAGGTGAATAAGGTAGTCTTTCTGACTGCCTCAATCCCGTGTGTGGGCCAAAGGGAGACAGAAGAGCGTGATGATGCTGGGGAAGGACCCATTAGCGGTTTTTGAATGGTCATAGCTGAAGCATCGTTGTTTGGGAAGGAAATGTTTCTTTTTTGTTATTTCTAGGCGATTGCATGCAGCCTCATCTCGTGGCTTATGTGCCAGTACACCAGTGTCTGAGGAGCCACTGAAGAGTAAATCAATGGCCAGCAGCATACCCAAGATGTCGAAGGTAAGTTCCTTCGCGATGAGTGTGGTCGTGAAATATGCAGCTGGAGGCCTGTTGGATTCTTTGTAGGGCGGCTTTCGAATCGGTGAAAATGGTTAACTGTATCAGTGGCTAAAGAACGGTGTACCGTATGGCATCTTTGATTCCATATAGCTCAGCTAGCGTGGACGAAGTACCACTCAAGCCGGTGTGACAGTTATCTCTTAGCTGACGTAATAGCTGATGTAATAAACACTTCGGAAGAATGACACTGAAATGTTGCTGATTCTTTTATAAAAATTTGGGCTGTTGCTGAGTAAAATTTTTGAATGTGCTCAAGTTTAATCTGAACCAGGTCATCTTGAGATATCCACTTTTTTTAAAGTATTCCTGTAATGGAATATTTTATGGGAACAGGTCACGGAGTCTATGGCGGAAGATACATGGCCTTGATCTGCAAAGCTTGAGTTTGCACAGCCGCAATTATTGCACTTATTGTTCGTCCAAAGCTGAAAGTGTCTCTAAACGCAATACGATTGTGTATCGCAATCGTATTGCGGATCAAGACAGTACGAGCCGGGAAATGGCTTGTGACATCCAAGCTGTGCCTGAATGATTAATAGCGTCTTTTGAAGCCGTAATACACCCACGCCAGCGGAAGCGGAAGTAGGCAGACAGCTTCCGGAAAATTAACCCAACGTGGCCAGCCGGCATGAAGGCCAAGTCCGTTGCTCTTTGCCGCTTCAAGCTGTTATCTGCTAATCGGGCACAGTCTATGCAGGATGGGAAGGCTGTAGCGCAAGACACCATCGACATATGCCTGGACCGACATCGACATATGCCCTGACCAGAACCGGAGAGTTACAATCACTAGGCCAGGGAGTGTGGTAAAGATGTACATTTATTTGAGGTACTGTTTGTGTTTGCGTTCGTAATCGTTTTACTACTGGGGACTACAAGTTTTTTCTGTGTATTTTTATGGCAAGTTAATTTTTGGTTGGTGGTCGAAGCAAAGATTGGACACTGACGATTCCTGTATGTAGGTCTCTGCTCTTGCGGTGAACGACATTGCACCTTTGTTTCGGGGGAAAGATTGATTCTTCAGGCGCTAGGTATACATATATTCTCGCAAGACTTTTTGAAGCTGCTGCTGTGTGATTCGGCACAATCTCGATACACTCCAAACACCGACATCGGCGTAGAGTGCGACCTTGACGCTTCGGGGGATAATGTTCTTTGGGTGAATAATGGTAAGATTAAACAGTGATAGACTCAAGTCTGCCAATTTTGTGACTCCGCTTTTCCCATAATAACACGGCGCTTGGGTTTCATCGGTGTATATAAAAAAAGTGTCCATAGTCCATGCATATAACCTTTCTACTAAGCCAAGTGCTTTATAATGCACTATAGGTACATTAAACAATATACCAGGTCAATGATGCTATGAATGGCTATCGATTCTCTCGAAAACCATTCAGTTCAGGTCGGTACCATTTTTTGGCATCAATGCCAACTCATCCTTTTCAAGATAATTTTATCCATTAGGTTATCCAACGCAACAGACTAAAGCAATCGGTCGAAAGGAGTCTTAGTGGGTCGGTGGTTTACCGCGCTTCCAAACGGAAGTAGATTTCATGCGAAAAAAGCCTTGCGTTCAGCTGTCATACCCTTTAGACGGACTGGTGCAATATTTTTCCTTCTCATTTTGCACAGTCATGGATCCTCTCTAAATCCAAGTCGTTTCGGCCGTGTGGGAGTGGTGCAATCAGTAGACGTCGGCTTCATGACTCGAAGGACTGAGGAGCGATTACGACCGCGGGAGGCCTTTTAAAACAAAGCTTTCTACCTCTACCAGCCAACGGTTTTTCCATTGCGGGCGCACACAGAAGCTCCCAACCAGGCTAAATAAAGGTACTGGCACCGCCAGGGATCTAACCTATGCCCGATGAGCAGCGGAACGAGAGCCCGTCGTCTAAGCGACTAAGCTACACACCCACACTTGGAGACGGTGAGACCGACACTGCGGCGCGGGGAAAGGAAGAGCACTTCTTGGAGGTGGCACATGAACAAGAGTGAGGAGAGGCAGTGAGAAAGATGAAGCAGTAGCCGCGCATGCAGCCCTCCTCGTACCCTTTGAATGACGCTCCTTCGTGTTTTTTTCCCGCCGACGCACGGTCGCGCTAGAGCGGCGGCATTGACCGCTCCACCGCGGCTATTGCCGACGCCGCTGCGTTTTGGACGCAGCCGTCGTGAATCCCAGTTAGAATCTGTGCCCGATTAGAAGCGGAGCGAGAGCCGAAGACTAAGCTACGCCCACACGTGTAGTCGGACCGACAGACAGACGGTGGTTTTTATTGAGCTCGTAGTTTGTGGGAGGCTCTTTTTGACACGAACCCCTGGTAACGGTTGGCAAAATCTGTGGTTTCGCTATTTGTTGAGCGACATGTGTGAATTGAAGTGACGTTGCATAAGGATTATTTGGGAGTTTTCGGTTACAGCTTTGCTTTCTGACCAGTTTCACAGCGTGGATTTCAGCCAATCTTTTTGTTAAAAATGGTAAGAAGACACCCACACTGCAGCCATAGTTATTCTCTTCTATGTTTTAATAAAATAGGAATCGAGAATGGCGTCTACCGATACCCGACATACTTTGTATTTGCTCGGGACATCAAGTGAGGCGCAACTGGGCCCGAAAATAAAATTCAACAACACAACAGATCAAATGTGTTGTGCCTCAACACAACTGAGGCACAACATATTTATATTTAATATAAGTATTTCTTAGCTGACTTTATTAAAAGAAGTTTTATATGGCTAGGTGCTAAAAAATCCGAGGTTCTGCTGTGTTTGGAAAACTCTTCCAGGGCAACGCAATGCCCATGCGCGATAAAAACAAGTTGAGGAAGATTTATGAGTAAGGGGGCGGACATTCACTGGATTTACAGGAGAAGTAGTTACACTCACATTACAGTAATCGGTGAGAAATAACTTTGCTCGGAGGGAGGGAGAAGACTCTGTCTCAGTAACCGGCGCTCGTGGCGAGCTACCGTTTGGCTCACCTGAAGTAAAAAAAAGGGTACTGGCAGAGCGGTGCGGGTGGCGCCGCCGGTTAAGGCAACCATACGATATCTCCGACAAGTTCGCTCCAGCAGCCCTTTCTGCACAGCGGCTCGCCGAGGGGGTTATATGCTGTCTCACCGGCGCACCACGCACTCCGGCTCCGCTAGAGCTGTCATATTAGCCTGGTTGGCACAATCACGACTCCACTGACGTGAGTGCAAAGCTTCTGCCTTATTTTTTCGTTTGTTCATGTGTGCTCGATTGGAAAGCGTTTGTTGTGTGCTTCTGGCCTTGTAAAGCCGCGAAATACATTGGCACAAACCGTTGTAGTTGTGAGAGCTGTCTAGAAAAACTAGCTTCACCTGCTAAGACAAATGTTGCTAAGTGTATCAGTATAGCTCTTGCGCGAGACAGGTGCAGCGTAATGCATCGTATGTTATACCCGGGGTGAATTTTCGTGCAAAGCACAATGTTACATAAACAGGCTGCCTGCCGACGCCTGCGCAACTGCACAAAGGCAACATTAGGTTAAGACTGGCGGTAGCTGATTTTATTATGCGCACGCGCATATCGCAGATTGCTTGAGTTTATGAACTGTGTTTAGATAGCCTTTTTTATCATCGCTAGGTAGCGACGTCAGGATACTGATAATTAAAACTGAACAAGCCGCGGATCTTCCTAAAGGCCAACCATGAAATGCTATGGGGTGAACGGATCTGAGAATACGGTGAAGCTAGAAGCGCATGTTTTATACCGCTGCATCAACAGCCACTCCTCTCCCAACATTTCGCCAGTCAAATTGACATGTGCAGTCGTAGAACACCGCGAGACACTGCGGCAACCCATTATTTTAATGTGTTCCGTACGAATTGCAATCAAAGGCCACAACAGTCAAAAACTTTGATGTAACTACACAACAACTCTTGTGCGCTTACATTCAGCCTAAATTTGAAGCCACCCCAGTTAGCTAACTGTAGGGAAGCTTTCAGTGAAGTGGGGGGGGTCGGATCGCCACAATTATGCAAATATTTTGAATGACTTCAAACCGAACAGCCTCATCAAGAGAGCCTACGAGCGAGCCCCAGGAGAACAATCGTTACCTCCTAACCAGACATACGGCGCATTAGGTGTGCACAACACCCTTGAAGAACTACGTGAGGCACAAAGCACTGCGCACGGACCTCGTATCTCCAATACGGCCACGGGGAGACATCTAGCTACCAGTTGTATCGTACTTGGCTTTCGCGGCGTGCAAGCCGATAACGAGCCCCACTGTCACACCCTCTCCCTTCTCTGGCTGCGCATGCGGCTATATAAGCAAGCCCACTAAAGCTGCGCGCGGTCTGCTTTGGCTGAGCCACTTCATGTGTCGTCTTCCTGCCACCCACACATGATACATGGTGTCAGAAGTGTCAGAACCGCCAACGCAACAAGCATCAAGGAATGGACGCCATAAAGCCACCGGGACCACTGCAACTGTCTGAAAACATCAGACGCAACTGGGAGCTCTTCAACCAACGACTCCACCTGTTCCTGACGGCGACTTCGGCGGAGAAACCCAGGACAGAAGCGGTCAAGGCAGCGATCCTTCTCAGCACCGCTGGCGAAGAGGCGCTGGAAATCTTCAACAACTTTACCTTCCATGAAGGTGAGCGAAAGGACGACTTCCCCACGCTGGGGCGCAAATTTTATGAGTACTGTGTCGAGCAAGGGAACGAGGTTTACGAGCGACATCTGTTCCGCGTGCGGGTCCAAGATGAGGCAGAGCCTTTCGAACGATTTTCCCGAGAGTTAAGGACGCAAGCTAAGCTTTGCTATTTTGGGGGCCTTGAAGAGTCTATGATAACGAACCAAATTGTTTTCGGGACCAAGAACAAGAACACCAGAAAAAAAATGTTGCGGGACAAGAACCTGACTCTACAGAAAGCAGAAGATATGTGCAAAGCAGCAGAAGTAGCGGAGCAACAAAATACTGCATGGGCTAGTGAGCGCGTACAGGTTGACCTTGCCCGGCGGAATGAACGCAGCAAAAAGCAAAGAAATCGTTGCACGCAATGTAGTAAGAGCCATCAGTCATGCAGTGTCTAGCTAACGAGAAAGTGTGCTACGCATGCAACAGGATGAATCACTTTGTGTCCTGCTGCAAGAACAAACAGGTTAACGATATTCAGAACGACGCGGACGATCATTTCGACGTGCTTGACATTAGCATCTGTGGCATCAAAAACAACGCAGGAAAAGATTGGACAGTACGCGGTAAGGTGTACTGTTGCGAAATTGAACTGAAAGTAGATACGGGTTCTCAGGTGCACCTTATTCCGCTCAGCGTCTTCAAACGCATGTCAACAACAGCGGCATTGCAGGAGAGCAACGCAGTGTTCACCGCCTACAATGGGTCCATAATCAAACACCTTGGCGTAGCGACCACAGCACTGGAGATAAACGGCGCAAGGAAAGAAACCAATTTCTTCATCGTTAAGAAAGGGCGGCAAGCAATTGTTTGCCTGAGCACTTGCCGTGAAATCGGCCTTATCCCGGCAACCGTCGATACTATCGGACGAAGCGGAGCAGAGGCGCCCGAGACAGAATTCGCGCACCTTTTTCGAGGCACTGGTTGCGTAAAAAGAAAATACAAGATGGTTCTTCGGCCAGACGCTGTTCCAGTCGTGCAACCAGCAAGGAGAGTGCCACTGGCTCTGAAGGAACCATTACGTGACGAACTCGCCCGCATGGAGAAAGCAGCCATCATCGTGAAAGTAGAAGAACCAACTGAATGGGTGAGTCCACTGGTTTCTGTACGCAAGAAGAACGGGTCGCTCAGAGTACGCATGGACCCAGGAGAAGTGAAGAAAAATATATTACGTGAGCATTACACTATGCCCATCCGCGAGGACATTGAAAGTGAGTTGTCAGGGGCCCAAGTCCTTTCGCGTCTACATGCAAACTCCGGATTTCATCACATACCACTTGATGAAGCTACATCGCGGATCTGCACGTTTGCAACACCGTTCGGGCGATATCGCTTTTTAAGGTTGCCGTTCGGAATTTCATCAGCCAGCGAAGTATTTCAGAAAACGCTGTCCGAAATTTTTGAAGGTGTACCTGGAGTACGCGTGTACATAGAGGACGTCCTGGTGTGGGGAGCTGACAAAGCTCAACACGACGAACGTTTGCGCGCCGCTCTAGAAAGGGCAGAGAAGGCAGAGCTGACCTTTAACCCAGAAAAATGTGTCTTCGGTGTGAGCGCAATAACATTTTTGGGTGACGTGATCAACGCACAAGGTGTGCTCCGCAGCGCCGACTTGATCAAAAGCATCCGAGCTATGCCCGCTCCAGAAGACAAAAATGCAGTGGGGAGAATGATGGGAGTCGTAAATTACTTCCGCAAGTACATGCCCCGACTAAGCGACAACACGTTATTGTTGCGGAGCCTCGTAAAGGGCGATATCATTTTCGAGTGGACTGCAGCTCACGCGCGCGAGTGGGAAGCCGTATGCGAGGCGTTAACGTCTCCTCCGCTGTTGGCTTTCTTTGACGAGAAAAAAGAGACAAAGCTGGCAGCGGACGCCTCTGCAATCGGAGTAGGTGCTCTGATAGCGAAACGCGATATTCCCAAATCGAAAAAGAAACGCTCGGCACCGTGTTCGCGTGCGAAAAATTCCACCAGTTTTTATACGGCCACAAGATTCCTATCGAGACCGACTACAGGGCGTTGCTTGCCAGTGGGAAAAAATATCGGCGAGATGCCACCAAGGCTACAGCGTTTCTTTGTGCGCTTGCTCAAGTACAATACTTTGCAGTTCGTTCCTGGCAAGGACCTGCTCCTGGCTGACATGCTGTCTCGCGCGCCTGCCTTCGCTTCGGAGCCGGCAACAACCGAAGACGTCGAAGTCCACGCAGTTCAGGTCGTCTCCGGAATAGTAAGCACACCAACGAAGCGACGTCTTCAAGTTGAAACTGTGGCGGATCCTTACCTAAGTTTGGTGATGCAGCAGCTTTTCGAATGTCGACCTGTTGAAGGGGAATTACGCCCGTTTGCCGCCGAGCTATCAGTCATCGAAGGAATATTACTTAAAGGATGCAAAGTTGTCATACCTTTGTCCATGACAGCTGAAATGCTAAAGAAAATCCACGCCGGTCATCTCGGAATGAACAAATGCAAGGCAAGAGCGCGTGGATTAGTTTTCTGGCCTGGTCTTGACGGCAGCATTGAATCGATGATTCGTTCATGCAGCGCATGCCAGAAACATGCGTACAAGCAGATGTCCGAGCCACGTGTTCTTCGGCCAACACCCAGTATGCCGTGGTACAGAGTAGGCATCGATATCTTTTCCTTTGCTGGTGACGCATACTTGACAGTGTACGACGCGCACTCCAACTTTCCTGAGGTGGAAAAGCTAGCTACCACGACAGCACGAGAGGTAGTAGAGAAAACTTCCGCTACCTTCGCACCCTATGGGATCCCTGGACAAGTACGTACAGACAATGGGCCTCAATTTGTGTCAAAAGAATTTGCCGACTTCGGAAAACGGTATGACTTCGAGCACATCACTTCGAGCCCGCGATTCCCTCGGTCCAACGGATTAGCGGAAAAGGGGGTGCAGGTAGTCAAGCGAATCTTGAAAAAGACTACAGAGTCGCGTGATGATTTTTGGCTAGGTCGGCTGTCGTATCGGGTATCTGCATTAGAAGATGGCCACTCACCCGCACAACTATTACAGGGACGGCAACTGCGCACCAACATCGCGGAATACAGAGCGGAGCTCGGAAGCGCCGTAGTAAAGCATAAGCATCAGGACAAAGGCAAGGGCATCTGCGTTTCACACCTTTCCATTGACATGCACCCACATTACAACGGGAAGCAGAGAGAGCTGCGATCCCAGGAACACAGCCACGGGGAGCTATGGTTTCGGCCGCCAGTGACTGCTCTTACAAAATTCGCACTCCCTGCTCCACTCGAACCAAACACTCGGAGGAAGGCGAAGAACTGGCATTGCGCTAGCCGTAGCAGCAACCCAAGCGCGGAAAATGACTAGCGATTCCAGCCAGTAATACTCACCTTTGCATAATGAAGAATGTCCATCAGTAGCGTGGAAATTTGGGCTTGTTGGTTCATAACTTACAAATATGTAGCGCAGAAGACGAGAGACACAGACAAGTAGACACACACGGTGCTAACTTCCAACACCTTTATTGAAAACGAAAACACACATATATAGGCAAGAATCCCGTGACGTACCACACATGCGTACATCAGCGCGAACGCAAGTAGGCAATCAATTTTTCTGATAATTTGATAGAAGTCGAACTTACACAAGAGCTTCCTAACCTGGTTATCTTTTCCGCCTCAATGATTTCACGTGTAACGCATGTACAGATTGCAAACCATTCCTTGATAAATGTGTTATTATTGGTAAGAGTAAGGACAAGTGTACACGTGAAATCATTGAGGCGGAAAGGATAATCAGGTTAGGAAGCTCTTGTGTAAGTTTGACTTCTATCAAATTATCAGAAAAAGAGATTGCCTACTTGCGTTCGCGCTGATGAACGCATGTGTGTGACGTCACGGGATTCTTGCCTATATATGTGTGCTTTCATTTTCAATAAAGGTGTTCGAAGTTAGCGCCGTGTGTGTCTACTTGTTTATGTCTCTCGTCTTCTGCGCTACATATTTGGAAGAATGTCCAGCGTAGGGTGTCTTTACACGCCCTAAGACAAACTAAAACACCACAACCACCTTGATATGGACCTCTCGCACGTATGGCACTACAACGCAGTGAATAGGTAAAAAAAAACTGCACGTGGTCACACCCACCCAAAGCCCCAGGCGCACATTCCACAGGCAACTCCAGATATCGTGTCTATACATGCCCAGGCGTGCTTGACCACTAAAAAGGGGAAAGACGAAGCCACTCGATAGCCGATCGTTCACTCATCAACGTGCAACAAGTGGCGTGGAGACACCTGGGATATACAGTTATCCTAACCTAGCCCTCTACTGGATCTTCCACTCGGGGACACACAACGGCGGTTGTTAACACTGCCCCAAGCTTGCAAGTTTGGTTTACATGCTATGGAAATGCCCCCGTATACAGAGACGTGACTTCGAAATTTCTAAAGGTACATTCATTATCCGCAGTAGGAGCAATAAAAACCCGTGCCTCCTGGTTGTATACTTCCTAGAATTTTTCAATCCTGAAAGTTCCGGTCGACAAATTTTGATTTCCTTGCACCTAAAGTTAACACTAAATGAACATTTGTAGGTCTGTATAGATGCGTGTGCTAAAATTCACTTTTATGTATGATTTAAGACAACCTATAGCGCTATAGTGTTAGCTATCTGACTCTGTTTTTGTAACGGAGAAAAGCATACAAGATGGAAGGTTACAGATGTTTAAATGCGAAATCAATAACAGGTCCATTCAGCACATGAAGATCCCCCCTAATCAATACCACCAAAACAGATCGTAAAACGGCTTGCGGCCTACAGAAATAAAAAGCAAAGTAATAGAGTTAAGAATCAATAATGAAAAGTTGGCATGAGATTGGAATTGTATACTGGTGTCTTGAATTGGGTCCAGTACGTATCCCCGACATCAGTGTGTTCTGGTTCCAGGTGACGTTGGGCCTGGTGAATGCGTTGAGGCTCTTTACTTTGAAAACGGGGACACCCCGTATGTGCAGCTCAATTTACAGCGATTTTTGACTTTGCTGGCACGTAATGAGGGTCAACAGAAAGTAGTACCCACGGGGTAAAAGTGTATATTAGCATGACGACGTACTAACTCAGAATGATTAGCCAGCGACGACTACTGCAGTAATCAGAAGAACACAGCTGCTTCACCAAATTCCATTTTGCTGCAATTTCGCATACCCTCCCACAATTCTCCCGTTCTCGCTCAAATGGCGTACCAATGACGATGACCGCTGTTGCCAGAGGTTCATGGGAAACTCAGTCACTCTGAAACAACAGCCAAAATTTAACATACAGAGTAGGACTGGCGACTGATTATGAAAGGTGATGTCAAAGTTCGCAGTGAATTGACCAGTTCCTCTTGGCTCTGATGGCAATATGCCCGCTCGAAGAAACACTCTGTGGCATTATTTTTTTATCGCACAACTTGGCCACACGGCAACAAAGTAATGGAGGGATAAAAAAAGAATGTGACGGTATGCCAGTGGCTTTATGCACTACAGTACACTGTATGGGCCACTCTCGGCAAGACATTTCAACAGATGCTTCCAGAGAGGGCCATGCCTATAATTCGACGCTGATTCTTTTGTATTCCGAAGTCACAAGATGTGGTTAGGTGTCCTCAAACTTTTACTCTTCTCACTTGCGATTAATATATTTGGACACTTGAAGAGATTTCAGTAAAACCAAATTTTCGTTCTTTGACATACACCTACAGGGTAAAATTTATTACCCTGAGGGGTCATTACTAGTAAAAGTTCTATGTGCGAATATGTTTGGACACTAGAAGACATTTCAGCGAAACCAAATTTTTGTTCTTTGACATACACCTACAGGGTAAAATGTAGTAATGGGAGACGTCATTACTAGTAAAAGTACTCTGTGCGAATATATTTGGACACTAGAAGACATTTCAGCGAAACCAAATTTTTGTTCTTTGACATACACCTACAGGGTAAAATGTAGTAATGGGAGACGTCATTACTAGTAAAAGTACTATGTGCGAATATATTTGGACACTAGAAGACATTTCAGCGAAACCAAATTTTTGTTCTTTGACATACACCTACAGGGTAAAATGTAGTAATTGGAGACGTCATTACTAGTAAAAGTACTATGTGCGAATATATTTGGACACTAGAAGACATTTCAGCGAAACCAAATTTTTGTTCTTTGACATACACCTACAGGGTGAAATGTAGTAATGGGAGACGTCATTACTAGTAAAAGTACTATGTGCGAATATATTTGGACACTAGAAGACTTTTCAGCGAAACTAAATTTTTGTTCTTTGACATACACCTACAGGGTAAAATGTAGTAATGGGAGACGTCATTACTAGTAAAAGTACTATGTGCGAATATATTTGGACACGAGAAGACATTTCAGCGAAACTAAATTCTTGTTCTTTGACATACACCTACAGGGTAAAATGTAGTAATGGGAGACGTCATTACTAGTAAAAGTACTATGTGCGAATATATTTGGACACTAGAAGACATTTCAGCGAAACCAAATTTTTGTTCTTTGACATACACCTACAGGGTAAAATGTAGTAATGGGAGACGTCATTACTAGTAAAAGTACTATGTGCGAATATATTTGGACACTAGAAGACATTTCAGCGAAACCAAATTTTTGTTCTTTGACATACACCTACAGGGTAAAATGTAGTAATGGGAGACGTCACTACTAGTAAAAGTACTATGTGCGAATATATTTGGACACTAGAAGACATTTCAGCGAAACTAAATTTTTGTTCTTTGACATACACCTACAGGGTAAAATGTAGTAATGGGAGACGTCATTACTAGTAAAAGTACTATGTGCGAATATATTTGGACACTAGAAGACATTTCAGCGAAAACAAATTTTTGTTCTTTGACATACACCTACAGGGTAAAATGTAGTAATGGGAGACGTCATTACTAGTAAAAGTACTATTTGGACACTAGAAGACATTTCAGCGAAACCAAATTTTTGTTCTTTGACATACACCTACAGGGTAAAATGTAGTAATGGGAGACGTGATTACTAGTAAAAGTACTATGTGCGAATATATTTGGACAATAGAAGACATTTCAGCGAAACCAAATTTTTCTTCTTTGACATACACCTACAGGGTAAAATGTAGTAATGGGAGACGTCATTACTAGTAAAAGTACTATGTGCGAATATATTTGGACACTAGAAGACATTTCAGCGAAACCAAATTTTTGTTCTTTGACATACACCTACAGGGTAAAATGTAGTAATGGGAGACGTCATTACTAGTAAAAGTACTAGGCGCCTACACAAGTTTACCACGGAGAAATATTTTTACGGAAAATTACAGGCTTATATATCGTGGTGTACGGCTGACAATAAAACCATTCAAATTGAAGGCCTATGTTTCGCCACTTGATTGGCAAATCATTTCAACGCAAAAGGTGTTTTAGCTTATTCCTTTGCATTAGACTAGCTCTTTTGAATGTGTACTTCTCTGGCAGTGGTCCTTCTGAATACAACATTTGACAATTAGCTCAGCTGTGGAAGATCAAGCTAGTTTTATGGTATCTGCAATTAGTATGGGGACGCAGTTTTGTGTTTAGTTCTGTCGCACCGTGCTGTCAACAGTATAAGCTTTCTATATCAAGTTTTCCTCACAGGAAAGCCAGAATGGGATGTGCACTATACATAACAGGCAAGCCTGGGATGTTTTTCTCCTATTTCTACCGTTTTGTATGCTCCATTTTCTATACACGATATAATCACTTCCTAGCACTCATCTGGTTAAACAAAAAAGTAAGCAGTGCAACAGCAGATAATGTTTTCATTCTGTAACACAAATCTGCAGCAAAAATAAATAAGTGAAGGCAACAAAACAATAAAATTAGATTCTACTAGTCTTCCCCAAATTCCCCAAACTGTAATGAGACAGGCGCGTCCTGACTACTGATGCGATTGAGAGCGCAAAAATGAAGTTGAAAAAATAGCCTGTTTTACAGCATCAGCAACCCAAACAACAATTGTGATGTTCCATGCCACCCTGCATGGTCATTAATTGCATGCAGCTGACAGATTTTTGTAACGGAACTTGTTTGTACTAGCACCTGGTGCACCAGCATACTTCGAATCCTTCTGTGCACTTTATTTCTGGCCTTCACTCTTTAGCGCTGTGAATACCGACGGGATCGAGGTGAAGTTCAGAGCACGGGAAGCGCTTTATTGTTTTTTGACATCACCCACGGTCATCATCTTCAGAAAAAGTTGGCTTTCCTGCAGTGCATTTTGGGTGGTCTACAGACACACCAGGGCGACGCTAGAAGTTTTGCTTTATTAATTGAAACTTGACTAAGTACAGTGTGTGCATGAAGCTTAAGCATCGTACATGAGCCAAGCCATTACGAAAGGATTATCGGTTAAATCCTGGCCAAAAAACTAGAGAGAGAGAGAGAGAGAGAAAACTTTAATGAACACTAAAGAGGTTAGCCCCACAAACAGCGGGGTTTGCTACTTCAGATAGGGGTGAACATAGTGAGGTGAAAAAAAAAGAGGGGAAGAAGTGCGCACCAACAATGCATAAGAGGGAGAAGAAATTAAAATCAGTTCGGAACGTAGAAAAAATTTCAAGTACTAGGAGAAAAAATCTGAGGATCCCAAGTTTAAAGAACATCGGTTAGTCCCGTGTAAGACAGTAAAGTTTAGAGAGCCTTTGTCCCTCGCGCCACGTCAGCGTGATTTTGCCACGGACCAACAAAGTGACGCAGCTCTAAAGAGTGTCCTCATAGCAGTTGCACTAGAGTTCTTTTAGCTGTTTCGCGTTGAGTTGTATGCTGCGCGCAGTAACACAAGACATGATGTCTGTCTTCACACAGAGCACAATGGCAAGTCCTCCCAGCCTATCTTAAAAAGAAAACTACCAGTGAAGGCAACGTTCATGCATATTCGGTGAAGGACACCCTCAGTTTTCGTTTGTAGACCTCGCGGAAACTGGGAATTGCACTGAGGGTCAATCGCTTGTAGAGGCAGGGGTAACTTACGAGGGTCCTGCCAAGCTGATAACTGCTGTTTCCATCCAAGCGCATTCACGGCCGTACTTTCGTCTTGTCTGGAATACGGAATTCCAATAGACACAAGCAGATTGTGCGCCTCTTTCGCTCCCGCGTCAGAGATGACGTTCCCCTGGATGCCGGAATGACCTGGTTGCCGTTCAAGCGAGATGCGGTGCCCGTCTCGTAGCCCTAGTATGTGCAATGCGTTAGGCTTACGAACAAGTTGGCTGCAGCGGTGGGATGGCTTCATCAGTGCTTGCAAAGCAGGCCGCGAGTCGTTTAAAATCAGCCATTGTCGAGCGGGACTATTGGTGATGTGAAGGAGTGCTGCCCTAATAGCAGCTAACTCAGTGAAGGTGGACGGCGTATGGGTGACTGAGTTTCTCTTTCACAGTTAGTCCCACCGAAGGAATCCAAACTCCAATGGCACACGAGTCAGACTTCACGGATCCGTCTGTATATACATGAACGTGGCCAAGTTAACGCGAACTGATATAATCCAGCGTGTAGTATCGCAAGGCTGGCTCAGGCAGAGATGATTTCTTGCCTATACCTGGTATGGTGAGGCCTATATCCCATGGTGCAGCTTTCCATGGTGCAACGGCAGGCTTGCTTGGGCGTTCGAGGTTGCCGGTAAGAGGCTCCGTACATGCGGGGAAGACAGCTGTGCTAGAGGATGGTCAGCACACCGGGTTACGTGATGGAGGCTGGTGCGAAAGAACACTTGGGCTTGGAGTGTCTGGGCGGACATACACCTTGCTTCGCAGAGAGTTGCATTCGTGGATGTGCACCTTGGAAGGCCCAGGCAGATGCGCAGAACTTGCGCCTGTGCACACTCTATCACTCTGAAGTTTGTCTTAGACAAACCAATCAGCGCTGGGAGGCTGTGCCGCAGAAGGCCAAGGAATAGTGTCTTATAAAGTCGTAGTAGCGAAGGCACTGAGCAGCCCCATGTTTTTCCTGTCAGCATCCGGAAAATGGGCACAAATAAGAAGGATCACAAAAGCTCTAGTTCAATCACTCAGGTTGTAAGCTTGTATAATCTAAACTTGACGTTTTATTGTGACCCGCCACGGTGGCTCAGTGGCTAAGGCGTTGCGCTGCTGAGCACGAGGTCGCAGGTTCGATTCCCGGCCGCGGCGGCCGCTTTTCTGATCGGGGCGAAAAGCGAAAACGCCCGTGTGTTTGAGATCTCGGTGCAAGTTAAAGATCACCAGGTGGTCAAAATTAATCCATAGCCCTCCGCTACGCCGTGACTCATCGCCAGTGTTGCGTCGGCGCATTAAACACCACAATCAATCCAATCAACTTTTTATTGTGGCAGTCGTTCATGCTAAGAGGAGGCGTGGTAGACAGACGTGGGAACCAATTAGCAGAAACGGCCGTTAGCAAGAAGTTGATGTGTTTATATAAATTAAAATATTTAAAAAGTAATGGTATGAAATTTTCGTGTTACGTTTTTCTCATTGCTGTGAGTGCCGACGAGCCCAGGAATCATAACGTGGAACATTGGATGGTAAATAATTATTTTGAGCGTTGTTTATTCGTTTTAGTTTTGGCTTCTACAAAACGAACACGAAGGCGGCCGCCATGCGAGAATGGCACTCTTGATGTCATGGTTCTCATTTCGTCATGGTCAGTGTGGAAGCACTGGCTAGATTCAGCAAACAGGGCTAGGCTGGCTATTGTCGCACGCGCCTGGGCAGCACAATATCAGTCCGAAACGTGTGACCTGATACACAAGGCAGTGGAGCGTGCGCCATCAGCAGCCAGGGTGTTTGCTAAGTCACTGACGCCCTGGTGTCGGAAGTTTGGGACGAAGTGCATGGCGCTGCCTTCCACGCATCATGCTTCACAAAGGGTGTTCACTATGAGCTTACTCGTGCATGCAAAGATTACAATTGATATAAAATGTTTTTAGTGAGCGTTTGCTAATAACATTTCATATTGCCGCGAACCATGCAGTGGGTTTGTTTATGTTTTGTTTTGGCCGACCGGCTGTGCCGGGCTGTGTTTATTTTTATACCACACGTGTTTTCTATTTTGATTGGGAGAACGTTTCGAACTAACGTTAACAGCCTAGAATAATCTCCTTTGATCTACAGAGTTCTGGATGAAAAAGAAGGTTCGAGAAACACTTGCGGCCAAACAAAGTACCGCCGGACAGACGGCGTGGGGTGGAATTCGCCGATGCTCGACTGGGCACGTCACTTTGTTGGCTGCTACTTCACCGCCTGTGTTTTCGTTGAGTTGTTTTGGGAGCACAACTTCACTTCACTACACTTTTTTGTCTTGAAGACAACTGCGTCGTCTTTGGCATCGTGACATCTGGTGGAGCTGCTGGGTAGGTGCACCCTAAACGCTCTGCAAGTCGTCAACCAAGCCCAACTCAGGGCAGCCACCGACAGCAAAGCCGAAAGCCAGAGTTTGGACTACCTGCAGATAAACGGAAGGCGGAAGACGTCACGACCGGTGCCATGAACAACCCATTCACGATGACCAACGCATCTTGCACTCCTGTAGTTCTGCAGCAACCCTGGTAACCAACATCACTTCATGGGTCACCTACGGAAGACCCTGAGGAATGGCTGGGGCATCTCAAGAGGATCCCAACGTTTAACCGATTGGATGACGACTAAACACTCAAGCAAGAGTTATGCAGACAACCTGGGAGTTATTCAAGACCGAGCTCTCGAAAATGTTCACGTCTCTGGTACGCAAGAAACCGCCAGAGCAGCTGCTGCAGACACGCACGCAGCACCCCAATGAAAGCGTGCTCGTGTTCGTTGAGGATCTCAAGCGAATTTTAGCCGTGCGTTCCCAGAAATTAGCGAAGAAAAGAAACTAAGGTTCCTGATGCGAGGGGTTAAGCAAGAGCTCTTTGCATGTCTTGTCCGTGACCCCCCGAAGACTGTGTCCGAATTTGCGTCTGAGGCGGCGTGTTAGAGAAGGGGCTTGAAATACGACCGAGGCAGTTCACCTCCAAATTTATGCGCTGGTTTAAGAGTTGATTGGTGCCGGTGCCATTAACTCCGACACACTACGTGACATCATCCGTGCAGTGGTGAGGGAGGAGCTGTAGAAACTTTTTCCGACGACGCCACAACCTGAAGTCGCTTTCCTGACTGCCGTGATCTGGGAAGAAGTCACACACCCTATGGGAACTGCCCGTCCGAAGAAACCCGCGAGATACAGGCTATAACCTACTATGCGACTGTTCGATACCCCGCCCTGTTCGATCCCGTCGTAATGAAGCTCCGCCAGTACCACCGCTCACTGTCGCCGCCGTCCACCATGCCGCCGTCCGCGGCCCAAATCCAGACGCCCTGGAAGACTGACGTTTGGGGAACCACCGATTATCGTCCGCTTTGCTACCACTGCGGAGAGGCCGATCACATCTATGGTTGCTGCTCATACAGGACACTCGGACTGCGTGGTTTCTCCGTCGACGCACCTCACCCTCTCCCCGGGCAACGACCACGTGAGATCGACAACTACCTAGCTCAAACGAGCCGAGGCCCTGCCCGTTTCAACCATTCGCCGTAGCCCCGCCCATACCAATCGCCGAGGCCACGTAGCAAGGCTGAATTCGTGTGTGGAAGGTCCTCCAGCCCACGTAGGGCAGACTAAAATCACCAACTTTTGCAGGAAAATGTACCCGACAGCGGAAAAATTAATTCCCTCCAACGCGACGACTCGCCGAAGACCATATTTCACGACATGCTCTCAGCACGACGTCCCGCTCGAACGCGCACGTGACTCTCAAACACGACGACAGCGACTCGCCACCACGCGTAGCCGACATGGCAAAGCCCAAAAGACGACGATAACGACGACGCATAATGCCCCACCACCAAAACACACAACCCGAGATACTACACCCTGACGCACCCGAAACTCGAGGAAAGCGGCATCCGATGTCCAGTTGGCTATGAATGGGTTTGATGTAGTCGTCCTCATAGACACGAGAGCCGAATACTCAGTAATGAGCGGATCATTCGCTGCTAAGCTGAAGAAAATTACAAGATGGGACAGTCCGCACATACGAACAACAGGAGGCCACCTCGTAACCCCAAGGGGAACGTGCACATCGCGCGTCACAATAGACGGCACGACGTACCCAGCTGCGTTCGTCAATTTCCCTAACTGCTTACACGACCTCATTCTTAAAATGGACTTTTTGAAGGACAACAGTGCAATAACTGATCTGCAGAGAAGTTCGATAACTTTTTCCTCAGATCACTCCACTACGCCGGAACAGAACTCCGAACACCGTGCTGCTGTAAGGAGCGGCGACGATGACGTCACCGTTCCACCCCGCGGAAGCTTGATGATCACCGTCTACTGTGAGGATGCTACCCCTAACATCGACGCTATCGTAGAGAGTGACCAAAGTTTGCTTGTCGACAGTGGTGTCTCCGTCGCAAGAGGCATTGCGCGCTGTAAGCAAGGATTATCCCAAATTTTGGTCCCTAAGTTCACCGAGGAGTACCAGCGTCTAAACAAGTGGGCTGCATTTGCCTTCATCGAAGAAACGCCCCAGAAACAAGTCAGGTGATCGCGGGCGCCAACTTTTAACGCGCACGCGCAAATACTTTCTAGCTTCCGCATTATTTCGACGTGAACCAGGCGGCACAACGAAAAATCGGGGGAAATTATTACATTTGTTGCGCCGCTACAGCGAGTGTTTTCCATCAAACTCAGAATTACGTCAGCCGCACCTAGCGAACCTACGAATTATAACCGAAGATGGTGCCCAACCTACCCCACATTCACCGTACCGCGTGTCGTCGCATGAGATGCTCAGCGATGCTCAGCGACGACATTATACAGCCATCGAAAAGCCCCTGGGCTGCTCCAGTCGCACTCGTGAAGAATAAAGATGGCACATTAGGGTCTGCGTTGACTACAGGCGACTTAACAAAGTCCCCAAAAAGGACGTGTACCCCTGCCACAAATCAACGACGCCCTCGACCACCTCTGCCACGCGAAGTACTCCTCATCGATTGATCTGAAGACAGGCTACTGGCAAATTGAAGTGGACGAGAGAGACCGAGAGAAGACTGCATTTATAACCACGCACGGCCTATACGAGCTCAAGGTGAGGCCGTTCGGGCTGTGCAGGGCGCCAGCAATGTTTTAAAGAGTCATGGACACTGTGCTAGCTGGCCTGAAGTGGCACACGTGCCTCGTATACCTCGATGACGTTGTCGTATTCGCCGGAAACTTCGCCGAGCACCTTGCAAGATTGGAGTCTGTACTCGAGGCTATTCACACGTCGGGTTTAACGCTGAAGACTAAAAATTGCCGCTTCGCGTACGAGGAACTGAAGTTAATGGGCCACGTCATCAACGCCGCGGGACTACTGCGTGACCCTGCGAAAACTTCAGCCATAGCGAGCTTCCCAAGGCCGAAAGACAAAAAGGGCATGCGAAGATTTCGCACACTATGTGCATACTACCAGCACTTCGTAGCAAATTTCGCACGCATTGCAGAGCCACTCAGACGCTTGACGAAAGATAGCACTCCTTTCAGCTGGGAAAGCGCCCAAGAGGAAGCATTCTGCGAGCTGCATGAACATGTGCAAATCCCGCCCGAAATTTTTTATTTCGACAGCCCCGAAACGGAATGCACGCGGATGCCAGTGAAATTTGGGTGCCGTCCTTCGTGCAAAAGCAAAGCAGCTGCGAAAAAGTAATCGCTTATGCAAGCCGTGGTCTATCGAAGGAGGAGAAAAACTACTCAGCCTCTGAGAAGGAGTGCGTCGCAATTATATTAGCGATTTCAAAATTTCGCCTATACGTGTATGGTAGACCATTCAAGGTTGTGACAGACCGCCACGCGCTGTATTGGCTCGCAATTTGAAGGACTCCTCCGGACATTTTCGGTGATGGAGCTCGCGCAATAATTCGACGTTAAAATTCTCTTTAAATTTGCCAGGAAACACTATGACTCCGACTGTCTGTCCCGCTCCCCCGTCGACCACCACCACAAGACTCTGATGAAGACAGCGTGTTCTTCGGAGTCGTGACGGAGAGCGACTTAGCCAACAAGTAGCATGCCGACGCCGACTTTCGAGTCATGATCGACTACCTCAAAGGATGCAACGGCGCCGTGCCTAGAACATTCAAACAGAACTTACCAGCATTCAGCCTCCGCCCTAGTGAAGAATTTCTGCCATGGAAAGAAAAGAAAATATTTTCTTGTCACCCCCGCAAACCTTCGGGAAGAACTTTTTGAGGCTTGCATCCGACGGCCCCCACTACGTCCGGAGATGCCATGACTGCCGGCGACGACCAACGCGACTGACGAGACCCGCCGGACTTCTGCAGCCGATCGCCGTCCCATCGAGGCCCTTCCAGCAGATTGGAATGGACCTTCTAAGGACGTTACCTATGCCATGATCCTAGAACTAGTGGGTTGTCATAGTGACAGACTACATGACGCGCGACGCAGAGACCGCCGCTTTTCTGAGGTGGACTGCGCAAGAAGTGGCGAAGTTCTTCAGAAACCAAGTTGTGCTGTGACACGGGCCCCTGAAGTCTTAATCACAAAGCGCAAAATTGCCTTTACTGCGGAGATTATGCAAGGAATCTTCCGCTAGAGCAACACAGATCACCGAAGAACGAAGGCGTACCAGCCCCAAACGAACGGACTAACGGAACGTCTGCAGAAAACGATCGCGGATATGTGGTTTATGTACGTCGACGTTGAACATAAGACCTGAGAAGAAGTGATCCCGCATCTCCCGTTTGCGTACAAAAAAGCAATATAAGAAACTACGCAGATGACACCGTTCGAGCTTGTCTATGAAAAACGGTCGACTGTGATCCTTGATGCCATGCTTCCGCACGTAGAAGACGACCCCAAGGCAGACGTTCTAGCGTACCTTAAGCGTGCAGAGCAGGTCCGCCAGCTCGTTCGAGTGCGTAGAAAGGACTAGCTGCAGGTGGATACGTGACGCTACAGCCTTTAACACGGAGACGCCGAGTCCCGCGCAGGGGATCATGTGAGGGTTTGGACTTCAATCCAATGACGCGAATTCAGTGAGAAGCTTCTGGGTAGGTATTTCGCACCCTACTATATTCTACGACGTGTTGGCCAACTTACCTACGAAGTGATTCCCGATAGTGATTCCGGCATATCACAACGACGCACGCGACGGGAAGTCGTCCACGTGGTTCGCTTCAAAACTTACTGGGCAAGATGGCGGGGTTCTTTGTTGTTGTTTGTTCGGACTGTCACTTTATTTTAGCATAGGGTCGATGAACCATTAGAGAGGAAGCAATGCCGCGAACTATGAATCGTGTTTGTTTGTTTATGTTTTTTTTTGCTGCCCAGCCGCACCAGGTTGTGTTATCTCTGTTCGTAGCGAAGCGCGTGTTCGAAAGGGTTATCTCATTCTGATACGGAGAGAGTTTCACCGTAACGTCACTAGCCTGTAACAATCTTCTTTGATTTACAATGTTCTGCATGTAAATCAACGGTTCGAGAAACACTCATGCCGAACGATAAAAGCTTTCAGAGGAGCCACCGTGGTATAAGACTCGCCGACGCTCGCTTTCCTGACTGCTGCTTCGCCACCTCTGTATTCTTTTAGTTGTTAGAGGAGCACAGCTTCGCTACAATAAATCGGTTTTACTTGAAGACAACATTGTCGTCTTTGGCATCGTGACAGTATTAAAAAACGTGCTTCCCGGTTTGTGTCATATCACTACTTTAAATAGGCTCTTCAGGTGTTTGCAAAAACATGTGTTGGCCAATACTTAAAATCAGACCAAAATATTTGCAGCCATGTTTTTTCTTTCCGAAATATACCCTAACAAAACAAGCATTATCATCGAAATGTACATTAGACAACCACGAACGTACGTTTCTTGTAGAACAGATTACTGTTAAAAATACCTGAGGACCGATCCGAAATTAAGACTTTTAAAAAAGTGTTTTTTCAGGAAATATTCATGACTGGAGCAGTTTACAGGAAGAACTTGTTGTTGCCTCTCCCGCTTATTCCTTTGCAGTTTTGCAGCGTTTTACATTTAGTGTTTGAAATTTGTTGCTTATTATATGGTTGAACTTTGTTGCTTATTATATTGCTTCCCTATGTAACTAAGGTTCTGTGCTTTGTGATTGTCTAATATAATTTATGTTAATAGTGTCAATGTGAATGAAAAGTTCGGCTTGCTTTCCGGCTTAGATTGGTGGCGGTTATGCTGCGCTGGTTTGTACTAATTTTTATATGGTTATTTTCTGTGCACATGAATTCCACACATGTTGGCTGTCAGGTACTGAGATATCTTCATTGTTTACTTGCATTGTGCAGCGTGTACTGTTGAATTGTTATTATCGACTTTCATTTTTGCAAGCCTAACCCCCACACAATGAAGCTGTATGAGAGGGGCGTAGGTATCCAAATAAATAAAAAACAAACAAACAAACAAAAAAATAAATAAAATAAATCAATAAATAAATTAATAAATATTGTAATAAATAAATAAATAAATAAATAAATAAACTTGTATGTTTTAGGACGGCGATCCATGCCTGCTTGGTGAAGTCGGTAAAGGGAGATGATTCGACGACCAGATTTTTAACTTGTGAGGGCTTAGTGATGGCCGTAGGTTTCGGGGGTGAGCAGTCATACGGAGGTCCTGCTTAGGGCTTGCGGAGCTGGCTTATCGTTCGACAAAGATCTTCCTAGCTTGGTGTGCCCCTAAGTGAGTGAGTGTGCATTGAGTGAGGATAGGTGAATACCTTTGCATTTATGGAGGGCGGGAATAACTAGGAATTGCGATTGCCGGTGGCTTCAGATCCATCGATGCGAAGTACTTCGCGTGGCTGAGGTGGGTGAGGGTGTTGTAATTGATGACAGGGGGTACACTTCCTTTTTTGTGATTTTATTCAGCTGCCGGTAGCCAACGCCGAACCTTAATATTGTGTCTTTGTTTCCTCTCTAGTACGACCGACACAGCCCAGAGGCTTTTCAAAGGCTGCATATGGTCGTCGCTTAGCATTTTTTTTTACTTGCGTCTGGATAGCTTCCCGCTCCTGTGAAGACACGCGGTACGGTGACTGTCGGTGAGGTCGGACTCCATCTTCCGTTATAATTCGATGCTACTATAAAGGTGTCTGAAGTAATTATGAGTTTGATGAAAAACTCGCTGTAACGGCGCCGGAAATACCGTAATTTGTTCCGTTTGTCTTGCGGTAGCGGTGGGTTCACGTCGAAGGGATGTGAAAACTTGATGGCATCATCGCGTGCGCGTTCAATTCGCCGACCGCTATCACATCACTTACGTCTCGCTTTTCCTAGTACAACGCAATTGCAGCGGCCTTGTTTAAGTGCTGGTACTCCTCAATGAAATTAGTGGACGAAACGTGGGATTGGCGTTGCTTAATGTGCGCAATGACTCTTGCAAAGGAGTCACCACGGTCGAAAAGAAACTTTGATCACTCTCTACAAGAGCTTCGACTTCAGGAACCCGCTGCGGTGGCTCAGTGGCTAAGGCGTGCGCTGCAGAGCACGAGGTCGTGGGTTCGAGTTCCCGTCGCACCGGCCACTTTTCTGATCGAGGCGAAAAGCAAAAACGCCCGCGTGTACGAGCTTGTGGCGCACGTAAAGATACCTATGTCATCAAAATTATTCCGGAGTCCCCAACTACGGCGCGCCTTATCCCCTGAATTGCGTCGGCGCGAAACTCAACACTCACTCACTCACTCACTCACTCACTCACTCACTCACTCACTCACTCACACTCACTCACTCACTCACTCACTCACTCACTCACTCACTCACTCACTCACACTCATCATCAATCAATCAATCAATCAATCAATCAATCAATCAATCAATCAATCAATCAATCAATCAATCAATCAATCAATCAATCAATCAATCAATCAAGCAATCAATCAATCAATCAATCAAGCAATTGATTGATTGATTTCAGTAGCAGCCTTTTCACAGTAGACAGTGATCATACAGATTGCGCCTAGTGGCACACTGACATGATCAATGGCTATCCTTACAGCAGCATGGTGTTTCAGTTCCAGTGTCGTGGAGTGGTCAGAAGAAAAAGTTATCGACTCGGGATGCAAATCAATTATGGCACCGTGGTCTGCAAAAATGTCATTCCAAGAAATACGTCGCGGGAGCCGTTGGGAAAATGACGAACGCAGCGGAATACGTGGTAGCGTCCTTTGTGACGCGCGGGGTGCACGTTCCACTTGGCGTTACCGTCACATCTTGTCGCAACTTTCTTCATTGTAGACGGAAATTAACCGCTCATTGCTGTGTACTCGGCTCCCGTGTCGACGAAGCCGTCGATGAAAACTGGACTTCCAATGGCGCCATCCTCGAGTTACGTGTGCGTCGGGGCGTCGTATCTTGGCTTGTGCGTGTTTTGAAGGTCGGCAAGTATGCGTCGTCATGTTCTCGTCTTCTTAGCGGCAAGATCAGTAATGTCGGGTACGCGTCAAGCCGTGTAGCTGTCTTCGTGTTTGGAAATCACGTCAGTGTTAGATCGGGTTGACGGGCTGAGGGCATGTCATGAATCCAATTTATCGGTGAGGTGTTGCGTCAATGCAGGTTTTTCGTCATTCCGCCGTTGTGAAACTTCACGTTGAGAAGTTTCTGCTTTTACTTTTTCTTGCGTAGGCTAGAGGATCTGCCACGCCTGAAGTCTACGGTGCTTCGATGGCTTGCCGATCGACATAGGTAGGACGATGGGGAATGGTTGAAGCGCGCTGGACCTCGGCTGGGGTTGCACAGGTATGCGTCGATCTCAATAGGGTGCTGGCCGCGTAGGGGGGGCGGTGCGTCGACGGAGAACCCTCACAAACAGGGCCTCATGTAGGGGCAGCGGTGGTAGATGAGGGCAGCCTTTCGCAGTGGTAGTCCAGCGAACGATTATCCGAAATTCTCCTTATGGCATAATCCTCGGCATCCGGTTCTGTAC
>CM023452.1:58077784-58321286 GCA_013339765.2 Haemaphysalis longicornis
GGAGGAAACGCGGCGCGACGATAATGCGCGGTTTTTGATTTACGATTTCTCAGCTAATACTCATCGCTTAATCAAAATTCTTGCGGGAGGAGATTGCTAATACATTGTCTTATTTGGTTACATGTACATCCATGCATCGGCGGAAGGTATTTCAGGACCCCTTTAACGTACCAAGGAATAGAGACGACCTACTTACGACTCTTAGACGCCATCTATGAGGAATGCACAGGCAGAATTACACTTCACAAGCAAAGTGATAAATTCACGATCCGAAGGGGAGTGCAACAAGGAGATACCATATCACCAAAATTGTCCACAGAATGTCTGGAGAGTGTATTCAGGAGGCTTGACTGGGAAAACTTAGGCTTACGAATAAGCGGCAAATGCCTGAGCCATTTAAGGTTTTCAGATGACATAGTCTTGCTCAGTGAATCTGTAGAGCAACTCGAAAACATGATTAGGGAACCAAAATCAGAGAGCTTCGCGGTGGGGCTAAAGATAAACATGACTAAAACTAAGGTGATGATAAATGAACATGCTGAACGCTCTTTTTATACTAGGAGACGAAACACTGGAACAAGTACAAGAATATAACTACCTTGGCCAGATGGTCACTGCGGACCGAAACCACGAGAAAGAAATCAGGCGTGAAATAGGACTAGGATGGGGTGCATTCGGAAAGCACTCGGAAATGATGAAAAGTAAGATGTCTCTCCCTAAAAAGAAAGGTATTCAACCAATGCATCCTGCCAGTGATGACCTACGGAGCGGAAACTTGGCGACTTACCAAACGATTAGAAATTAAGCTTAGGTCCGCTCAACGTGCATGGAGAGCATAATGTTAGGTGTAACGCTTAGGGACAGAAAACCAACTACGTGGATTAGGGAACAAAATCGGATAGATGATATTGTCACGAAGACAAGGACGAAGCAGTTGTCTTGAATGAGAAATACGTTTATTGGAGCGAACTTGTGCTCCCCTAACAACTCAAAAGAATACAGAGGCGGCGAAGCAGCGGTCAACAAAGTGACTTGCACAGGCGAGTGTCGTCGAATCGAATGCCCCGGCGTCCGCACTGCAGGCTTTTTATCTTTCGGCGCGCGTGGTTCTCGAAACGTCGATTCGCATCGAGAACATAGTAGATCCAAGAAGATTATTCTGGGCTGTTCACGTTAGATCGGAATGCTCTCCCTATCACAACAGATAGCACATGCGGCACAGAAAGAAAGAATGGAACACGCGCTTCCCTTGGCGCAGAGATAACGCAGACCGGCGCAGCCGGGCGGTAAAAGCAAAACACAAATAAACAAACCCAATGTATGGTTCGCGGCATTACCCCCCTCTAAGAGTGCATCGACCCGATGCTAACATAAGCGACAGTCCGAACAAATGAAAATAAAAGTTCGTCATCGTCTGTAGAAAGGTTTTAGGCGAACCACGTGGACGACTTCAGGCCGCCTGCGTTGTCGTGATGTGCCGGAGTCACCATCAGGGATCACTTCGTAGGTAAGTTGGCCAACACGTCGTAGAATCTGGTAGGGTCCGAAATAGCGTCGCAGGAGCTTCTCACTGAGTCCGCTTCGTCGGATGGGAGTCCAAACCCACACACAATCCCCTGCTTGGTACTCGGCGTCTCGGCGTCGAAGGTTGTAGCGGCCCGCATCCACCAGCTGCTGGTCCGCTATACGAACTCGAGCGAGCTGGCGGCCCTCCTCCGCACGTTGAAGATATCCGTGGACGTCGGCGTTGAGGTCGTCGTCTTCTACGTGCGGAAGCATGGCGTCGAGCATCGTAGTCGGCCTTCTACCGTAGACAAGCTGGAACGGCGTCAGCTGCGTCGTCTCCTGGATAGCCGTGTTGTACGCAAACGTGACATACGGGAGCACTTCGTCCCAAGTCTTATGTTCAACGTCAACGTACATTAACAGCATATCTGCGATTGTCTTGTTCAGACGTTCTGTTAGTCCGTTCGTTTGGGGGTGGTACGCCGTCGTTCTTCGGTGATCCGTGTTGCTGTAGCGTAATACTCCTTGCATCAGCTCCGCAGTAAATGCCGTTCCGAGGTCTGTGATTAGGACTTCCGGGGCTCCATGTCGCAGCACAACTTGGCTTATAAAAAACTTTGCCACTTCTTGTGCAGTCTCCCTCGGAAGAGCGGCGGTCTCTGCGTAGCGCGTCATGTAGTCGGTCGCTACGACAATCCACTTGTTCTGTGATCGTGACGTAGGGAACGGGCCTAAAAGGTCCATTCCAATCTGTTGAAATGGTCTCGATGGGACGGCGATCGGTTGTAGAAGTCCGGCGGGTCTTGTCGGCGGCGTTTTTCGTCGCTGGCAGTCACGGCAGCTCCGGACGTAGTCGGTGACGTCAGAGGTAAGGCCGGGCGAGTAGTACCTCGCCTTGATTTTTCCAATAGTGCGGGCTGTGCCGAGATGTCCGGAAGACGGGTCGTCGTGGCACGATTCCAAAATTTCGTCACGAAGGTCCGCGGGGATGACGAGAAGGTAATTCGCTCTTGTTCCGGGGCTGAAATTCTTCTTCACGAGGACGGAGTTTCTCAGGCTGAATGCTGGTAAGCTGCGTTTGAAGGTCCTAGGAACGGCAACGTTGCATCCTTCGAGGTACTCGATTATGACGCGTAAGTCGGGGTCGGCACGCTGCTGGGCGGCTAGGTCGCTCTCCGTCACGATCCCGAAGAACGCGCTGTCTTCATCAGAGTCTTGTGGTGGTGGGTCGACGGGGGCGCGGGACAGGCAGTCGGCGTCGGAGTGTTTCCTGCCAGGATTTATAAACGACTGTAACGTCGAACTCCTGCAGGCGCAAGCTCCACCGCCCAAGACGGCCAGAGGGGTCCTTCAAATTGGCGAGCCAACACAGCGCATGGTGGTCTGTTACAACCTTGAATGGCCTTCCATACACGTATGGGCGAAATTTTGAAATCGCCCATATAATAGCCAGGCACTCCTTCTCAGAGGCAGAATAGTTTTTCTCCTCCTTCGACAGACCACGGCTGGCATAGGCGATTACCCTTTCGCAGCCGCTTTGCTTTTGGACAAGGACGGCACCCAAGCCTATATCACTGGCGTCCGTGTGCATTTCCGTTTCGGCATTTTCGTCGAAATGAGCGAGCACGGGCGGGCTTTGCAGGCGTTTTTGCAGCTCGCAGAATGCTTTTTCTTGGTCGTTTTTCCCAGCCGAAAGGGGTGCTGTCTTTCGTCAAGCGCGTGAGTGGCTCTGCAATGCGTGCGAAGTTTGCGACGAAGCGCCGGTAGTATGCGCACAGCCCGAGAAATCTTCGCACGCCCTTCTTGTCTTTCGGCCTAGGGAAGTTCGCGATAGCTGAATGTTTTTGCCGGGTCAGGTAGGACTCCCGCGGCGTTGACGACGTGGCCCAAGAACTTGAGTTCCTCGTATGCGAAACGGCACTTTTCAGGCTTCAGCGTCAACCCCGACGTACGAATGGCCTCGAGTACAGACTCCAACCTTGCAAGGTGTTCGTCGAAAGTCCGGGCGAATACCACTACGTCGTCGAGGTATACGAGGCAGGTGTGCCACTTAAGGCCAGCTAGCACAGTGTCCATGACTCTTTGAAACGTCGCTGGTGCTGTGCACAGCCCAAACGGCATCACCTTGAACTCGTATAGGCCGTCTGGGGTTATAAATGCAGTCTTCTCTCGGTCTCTCTCGTCCACTTCAATTTGCCAGTAGCCGGTCTTCAGGTCCATCGATGAGAAGTACTTCGCGTGGCAGAGGTGGTCGAGGGCGTCGTCGATTCGGGGGAGGGGGGTACACGTCCTTTTTCGTGATTTTGTTCAGTCGCCGGTAGTCAACACAAAACCTTAATGTGCCGTCTTTTTTCTTTACGAGTACGACGGGCGCAGCCCAGGGGCTTTTCGATGGCTGTATAATGTCGTCGCTGAGCATGTCGTCGACTTGAGTCCGGATGGCTTCCCGTTCGTGTGAAGAGACGCGGTACGGTGACTGTCGGGTAGGTCGGGCTCCATCTTCGGTTATTATTCGGTGCTTCGCTAGAGGGGTCTGACGTAGTTTTGCGCTCGACGAAAAACATTCGCTATTAGCGACGCAGCAAAGCCAATAATTTGTTCCGTTGTTCTTGCGGTAGCGCCGGATTCACGTCGAAGGGCTGCGGGAGCTTGAAGGTTTCTACGGGGGTGCGTTCAAAGTCGGCGACCGCGATCACAGTCACTTGCTTCTTGCGTTTCTTCGAGGAATGCAATTGCCGCGCCCTTGTTTAAATGCTGGTACTCCTCGGTGAAATTAGTAACCAAAATGTGGGATTGGTGTTCCTTGAAGCGCGCAATGTCCTCTTGCGACAGACACACCGCGGTCGAGAAGCAACCTTTGGTCACTCTCCACGATAGCGTCAACGTCAGGAGCAGCACCTTCACAGTAGACGGTGATCATCAAACTTGCGCGGGGTGGCAGGGTGACATGATCATCGGCTATCCTTACAGCTGCACGGTGTTCGGGGTTCGGTTCCGGCGTCATGGAGTGATCGGAGGAAAAAGTTATCGACTTGGTCTGCAGATCAATTATTGCGCCGTTGTCCGTCAAAAGTCCATTCCGAGAATTACGTCGCGGGAGCAGTTAGGCAAGATGACGAACGCGGCAGGGTACGTCGTGCCGTCTATGGTGACGCGCGATGTGCACGTTCCACTTGGCGTCACGAGGTGGCCTCCTGCTGTGCGTATATGCGGACCGTCCCATCTGGTCATAACTTTCTTCAGTTTAGACGCAAATGGTCCGCTCATTACCGAATAGTCAGCTCCCGTGTCTACGAGGGCGACTACGTCAAAGCCGTCGATGACACCTTGACGTCAGATGCAGTCTTCCTCGAGTTCCGGGTTCGTCGGGGCCGTCGTATCTCTGCTAGTACGTGTTGACGGTCGGGCACTGTGCATCGTCGTTGTCGTCGTCTTCTCAACGGACGTCTCGGTCAGGTCGGGTACGCGTCGCGCCGTGTAGCTGTCGTCGTGTTCAGGAGTCTCGTCAGGGCTGGGTCGGGTCGTCGGGATGAGGGCATGTCGTGAATCACTGTCTTCGGTGCGTCCTTGCGTCGTTGGAGGGTTTCCAGTATTTCGCCGTAGAGCAACTTCACCTCCAGAAGTTGCTGCTTTTAGTTTCCCCGCGTGGGCTGGGGGACCTTCCACGTGCGAAATCAGCATTGCTACGGCGGTTAGGCGACTGGTATGGGTAGGGCGATGGCGATCGGTGTGACCGGGCTGGTCCTCGGTTGGTGTTGGACAGGTATTCGTCGATCTCAGTAGGCCGCTGGACGGGTCGGGACGTGGGGCGTCGACGGAGAAACCACGCAGTCCGAGTCTCCTGTACGGGCAGCGACGATAGATGTGATCGGCCTCCCCGCAATGGTAGCACAGCGGACGATGATCTGGCGTTCGCCAAACGTCAGTCTTCCTCGGCGTCTGGGTTTGGGCTGTGTACGGAGGCACGGTCGACGGCGGCGAGAGTGGGGACGGCGGCGAGAGTGGACGGACGGTACGGTGAGCTTCTTGTAGACGGGTTGGAGCAGGGCGGGGTCGACGAACAGCCGCACAATTGGTCATCGCCTGTGGCTCGCGGTGTGCCTCGGATGGCATAGAAGTGCCCAAAGCGTGTTGAACCTCTTCGCGGATGACGTCAGTCAGGGAGGCCACTTGAGGTTGCGGCGTCGTCGGAAAAAGCTTCCGAAGCTCCTCCCTGACCACTGCTGGGATGGTCTCACGCAGGGTGTCGGAGCTTGTAGCCCCGGCACCGATCGTCTCGGAAACCATCAGGTTGACCGGGCGATCGTACTGCCTCGTTCGAGCTTCCAGCGTTCTTCTCCATCGCGGCCGCCTCAGACGCGAATTCGGCCACCGTCTTGGGAGGATTGCGGACAAGGCAAGCAAAAAGCTCCTGCTTTACCCCTCGCATGAGAAACCTTAGTTTCTTTTCTTCTGTCATCTCCGGATCCGCACGTCGAAACAACCTCTTCATCTCCTCAACAAAGATCACTACCCCTTCGTTGGGGTGCTGCGTTCGAGTTTCGAGTAAAGCGCTGCGTGTTCTTTTCTGACCACGGTAGTGAAGGTCTTAGTGAACTCGATTTTGAACGGAGCCCAGTTGTCAAGGAGCTCTCGTGGTTCTCGAACCACGTGCGAGCCGAATCTTCCAAGTAAAAGAAAACGTGCCGGAACGTTTCTGCGTCGTCCCACCTGTTGAATTTCCGGACGCGCTCCGAGTTTTTCCAACCATTCTTCTGGGTCTTCTGCGGGGGCTCCTCGGAAATGATGGCGGTTCCCGTGGCTGCTGCAGAACGACAGGAGGATTGGCTTGTTGAGCATGGTGCTGGTTGCGACGTCTTTCTTCTTCGTCTTTCTCCGGTAGTAGACCGAACTCGGGTGGTAAATCTTGCACGCGGAGGCTGGCTCTTGTTGGACTGGGTTGGCGGCTTCCAGAGGTTGTAGTGGGCATGAAGGGTGAGTACCCCGCACCTCCACCAGATGTCACGAAGACAAGGACGAAGCGGTTGTCTTGCATGAGAAATACGTTTATTGGAGCGAACTTGTGCTCCCCTAACAACTCAAAAGAATACAGAGGCGGCGAAGCAGCGGTCAACAAAGTGACTTGCACAGGCGAGTGTCGTCGAATCGAATGCCCCGGCGTCCGCACTGCAGGCTTTTTATCTTTCGGCGCGCGTGGTTCTCGAAACGTCGATTCGCATCGAGAACATAGTAGATCCAAGAAGATTATTCTGTGCTGTTCACGTTAGATCGGAATGCTCTCCCTATCAGAGCAGATAACACATGCGGCACAGAAAGAAAGAATGGAACACGCGCTTCCCTTGGCGCAGAGATAACGCAGACCGGCGCAGCCGGGCGGTAAAAGCAAAACACAAATAAACAAACCCAATGTATGGTTCGCGGCAATATCATAGTTCAGGTTAAAACAGAAAAATGGTCTTGGGCTGGTCATGTGGTACGACGAACGTATAACAGGTGGGCCACAAAGACAACAGTTTGGACACCGCGAGACGAGACTACAGGAAGGCCATTAACTTGAAGGAGAGATGAAATAAGAAAATTCGGAGGCAGGGAATGGACACCGGCAGCACAGAACAGAAACGGGTGGAGGTCGATGAGGGAGGCTTTCGCCCTGCAGTGGACCCAAATAGGCTGTTGATGATGGTGATGGTGATGATGATGGGTTATTAAAAACTCTTAAAACTCATTACTGGTAAAGCGAAACCAAGGGGCGCGGCTAGTGCCAATATAAATATTGCTCTGTAGGCAAGTACTGAGAAGCGGCGGGCCGCCGGTATTAATGTGGGATCACAAAGCAAAACACGCTACAATCGGAGAAAAAGTAGACGCGACTGCGAATGGGGCAAAGGTGCGTTCTTGGAATTCTGTATTTACTCTGTGAACTCACGTGTTAACCCTGTTGTAAATGAACACACGGAGACTGCAGCCGTCGTACTTAGGGTCAGGCCAAGGGAAGTGCCAGTCTTTTCCCGTGACCTGGAAGCCGTGCTGCAAATAGAGAGAACGTGCGTTAAAAAAGAAAAAGAAAATCAGAATAAGAGGTGTTCTGGACGTAAATTAGGCAAATGTCACGTTTACATACATATAAACAATCGGGTTATGAAAGCCGCGGAGTTTTTACACACTTGAAACTAGAGATGGATAAGGTAAACCAAAACGGCGTGGTCTACGACCGGAATTAGTAACGCTTCCGATGTACACATTCTTCTGATACAGGTGTACTACGTGTTCTGTGTTATAAGGAGTGATAATCGGGGCGTCCTCTCTCAACACATCCGGGGGTTGATGTTCTGATAGAAGAAAAAAACAGGTCGCTGCCGGAGAATCTCAGAGACCCATACCGAAAGCGGTAACGGTGCGTAATAGCTTTTCCGAGCGTCCCACAAGAAGATAGTCCCACAGGAGTATTACAAGGCATAATATTAGGCTCTTTAGTTAACTTTCTGTGCAATGTTTTCTTCGCCACCAAAAAGAAATGTGCACGGGAAACAGCAACCTGTAGTTGCATTTCAATCCTTATAGCCGGTGTCACACCTCCTCTGTAAGCCTAGGCGTTCCTTCGCGATACCATACCGAGACCCGTTGCGTCGCCCATTGCGCCACCTCACGCCGGTAGCATTTGAGTTAGTACTTGAAAGATCCTAAATATTCAGTAGTTTGGTTATACGTAAGGCTCCTACCAACAACTATACAATTGATACTCACGATATTAAAATGGTTAGTTCTCTGAAGCAATGGTTCAAGATTTGGGTGAGCTTTTTGGGGGCCCTTGATGGAATGTGATCACCGAATATTATCGTTCAACATGAGGCCGGCTCCGTGTTGGATTACGCAACGCAGGAGGCGATTTTGAAAGGTCACGCAGGCTTCTTACCTTTCGCTTGTGTTGAGCCGGCTTCCCTGACTGTTTCCAGTCACTTGCCCCGTGCTGTTTACAGGCCACGCACAGCGCCTCTTTCCTACCACCCCCTTGAACCCACGCATCCAAATGTTTTGTCTTTAAGTCACCACAGAGCATCACTTTATCTCAATCTTATCAAGCTTCTATCGAATCAGATCAATATCCTTCCCTCCTAATAACCATTCTCCTCATGTTATTTCATTTCATATATTTAAACAGTTTTGCTAATAATTCGAAGTTACCTGATAGTCAATGTGTATTCCCTCCCTCTGCCGAAGTGAAACAACGTGTGACAGGGTGTTAAGGTCCATTTTTTCCGGTAGAGGGTTTGCCGCCATGGCTGTGCTTCAACTTTTTCCTGCGATGTAAAAGAATACCAAAGAAAGTTTTAAAAACGATAGTCCTTCTTGGGCGGCAGTACTACAAAAATTTCATGTCTGTCTGTTTGCCTCTTTGTCTACCCCCGATCCAGCCACCGAGCCAAACCTTAAAAAATCTTGAAGGAGGCGTTCATATAGCAAACACTTCCAGAATAATACAGTGGCTAGCGCACTAAAAACTCGTTGACATTGTTCAGCAGATAAAAAATAATACGCATGGCTGAAGCATAACATAGATACATAAATGATGCTCTGGTTTACTGTTAATACAGCAAAAAGGGACGTTCTGAAATTTTTGCAGGAATTCAAAAAGCTCGCCCTCAATCCCGGATCCAGTGTTCGAGCGCTAAGTGAAAGAGTAACAGAGCGCCCCAAAACATGGCGCACCACCTAAAATAAGTGGCGAGAATTTTGAATGGAAATCAGTGAACCTGTATGCGTTATTCACGGGAGGACCGAGACAGGGGAAAAAGAGCGTCTGAGTTTGGCGTGGAGAAATTGGAAGGAGTACCGTGCGAGGAGTTGCAGAGGACTGTACTCTTTCAACGGCATTTGCCTGGGAGCGACCAGATAAACGGCCAATATTTGCTTTTTGTTCACCTGTTTAGATATTACAGTAAAGCCCGCTTATATCGAACAGCGCGAGGATTGTAAAATAGTTCGATATAGCAAAAATTCGATATAGACAGTGAAGAAAAAAAACTTAAATGAGAGCAATATTGCCGACAGAGTCATGAGCTAACTCTGAGCTCTTACCAGCCTGCAGTTTAATAGTGATACGACACTTTCTCGGAAAGAAGACAATAAGTTATTGGGGCGGAAGAACTACGTGAGTGTAGCCTGCTTCTTTGACCGCAACGCCTTGCTGGTGACTGCTTGCTCCACGGTATCTAAAGAGTCGACAAGCACAAGACCGCTGCCGTGAATGGCACTGCAGCATCGCCGTAGCATGGCCACGGAAGCGACGGCTTCGCTGGTGCTCAGAAGCGGTACGGAGTCCCCGGCGTCTTCGACGGAGCGGAGACAGCATGGATACAAGGCAATAACGCTGACCCCAGCGAACCAAACAAGTGGGCGCAGCGAGTGGCGCGGACAGCGCAGCCAGCAGCGCCTAATGTGGCGCTTTCGGCTCCAACGGCATGCATGCGTGAAGCTGGTCCACTCTGCCACGCACAATTTGGTCGCGCCCGAGCTCGCGCGGGAGTCGCAAGCGACTCCCGCGCGAAAAAGCCTCCAGCATGCCTAAGGAGCGCGAAAAATCCCGCGTGGGAGAGTTCGATAATTCCATTGTGAGCAAAATCACGTTCGATATAAAAAGTTCTAAATGCTTATAATTTTTACCATAATTATACAAGGGTTCGATATAGGCAATAATTCGATATATCCGTGTTTGATTGAAGTGGGCTTTGCTGTATTAGAAGCTAAGCTTGAAAAAGAATTGCGGGCCTGAATGTTGGATTTTGGTGAGATGTTAGATGTTTGTTAGATGTTTCTTGCAAAGTAGAACAAGCACATGAGTACGTAATTCCGAGGTAATTTTGGGCTGGCCCCAAAAGTAGCAAGTCAACATATAACGCGCAAGGAATTGCTGTAAGCGCGAAATTACAAATTGAAACTTTAGTGCCGTATATTCTTCTGGAGTCTGATAAAAAAATCACGCTGACACACCTGCAACTATAGTCAAACATCCTAAGCTTCCGTAGGTAATTTCAAATGATGAACTCCGATCGATTACTCAGTGCCAAGTAGGAGGAATTGGGGTGCAATATTAGAATGTCAGACGAACAAAAATTCTAGCAACATAATAACGGCCCTTAACTGGCATAAAAACGCGGGAAACGTATATCTAGAAGGTTAACAACGTCAAGGATTGAAACTTTGCAAGACCCACTGTATGTGTCAGGGCACCGCCCCAGGGGATGCATCAAAACCCCACAAAAGGAAAAAACTCCCTCCACCTCCCCGAAGGGGATCGTGCGGAAATGCGAATGCATTGGGTGCACCGATGAGTGCGCTGCGGCAAGCTGTAACGGAGAGAGGCGTGCGCTCCACTGCATTTATATACATTTTCCGAGCGCAGCGAGCTGAGAGAGGGTACGCGGAGAGGAGAGAGAAACCCGCGCAACCAACACCACATAGTCTAGGTGGTGTTGGCGCAACACGCCCGCCCCGCGCGCGAGCTCTCTCTCCCGCCGAGCTCCGCAATGCGAGCGCCCTCACACGCCCGAGCGCGCTCCTCCTCTCCACTCACTCTCCGCTACTCCGCCCGAGCTCCGCGATGCGAGCGCCCTCACACGCCCGAGCGCGCTCCTCCTCTCCCCTTGCCCTCCGCTACTCCCGCCCGAGCTACCACCTGCTCCGGTTGCTAGGCGCGCCACAGCTGTTGCTAGGGGCGAGGAGGAGCGCGGAGAGATAACACCTGCGGGCGCACGCCGACAGAGCACGACAACCCCCGACTAAGAAATGCATTCGCATTTACGACGACGACGACGACGAAGGCAGAACTACGAGGCGCGCGCTCACGTGCGCTCGCGCTGGAGGAATGCAGGCGCACGCCGACGGAGCACGACAACCCCCGACTAAGAAATGCATTCGCATTTAAAAAAAGGACGGATGGATGGAAATGACTTTATAGGGTAAATCCTGCAGAAGGTAAAGCCCGGTTGACGGGCCGACCTCAACGTGGCCGTGCGTTGCATCCTCTTGGGCAGCCCTACTCGACAGGGACCCCTTTGCGGAGTCCGTGCCTTTCGAGCGCCTTGAGAACCTGCTGGATGGCCCACTCTTGATCCGACTTGTTGGTTGAGGCGATGGCGATTTGGAGATCTGCGGGGTATTCTGTGAAGCTGACGCCGTCTTGTATGGCTGCACAGTCCCATAGGATGTGCCAGCGATTGGCCGTACCTTGTTTTCAGATGTCGCACTGTGCGCTGGGATAATCGTCGGGCTACATGTGATGGAGGAGCGCCGGTGTGAGCACCGACGCAGTTTGGAGGCGTCGTAGGTGTACAGCTTTTCCCTGCTTAGAGATTTGTGGGGTGAGGGGTATAGCTGGCGAGCAGCCCTCATGTTCTTGAGGATTTCTCCGTATCCACTCGGCGAGTCTTCAGCCGCCGTCCACCATTCCCACTCCGGACGGGCACTTGCGGTGGGGGCGCGGTGGGTGAGAGCGCGCGCTTCCCTGTGGGCCGTCTCATTGTGGTTCGGTGCATACGGTGAACAATTTCCCGCATGGGCGGGGATCCATCTTAGTTCCTTGCGTGGGCCTGGCGACATTGCTGTTCGCTCTATAATGCGGGCGGCTTGGGGGTTGATGCGTCCTCTTGCGAAGTTGCGGAGGGCTTGTTGTGAATCACTGAGGATAGTGTCGCAGTCCGGTTCGGTCATGGCGAGGGCGATAGCCAACTCTTCGGCCGCAGTGGCGTTGTTGAAGTGCGCGCCAGGATCGTACCAATGAGTGAACGCCAGCGCCTAAACCCCCGAGGCAGCATGGTCAAATATGGCAGCGCGCTGGTCAACCGATTAGAGAACGCCGCGCAGGAGACAAGATATGGAGCTGGAAAAGGTAAGGAGCCACTGAGAATGCGCCACGAGAAAGCCAAGAGGGGATAAAACCGGGCGCCCAAAGAGAAGAGTACTGTTTGTTTTATGAAATAAACTCCCCCTCCCCCGCTTTAGAGCCCAAAGGAAAGAAACCGAGAGGCAAGAAACCAGGAGGCGGTAGGAGCACCTGCGCTTCAAGGAACGAGCAGGGGGACGCGGCCAGGCCATCAACCATCCCATCCGATCCTGGGTGGGAGCGGGCCGACTTCGCATCGGCACCGTTACCCTAGGTTTCCCACGAACCTGTGTCTTCGTGGCCCCAGCCGCATCGGTCGGGCACCTGCGTCCAAAGTCTACGCTCCGTCGACCATCGCGTAGACGGCCCCAAAAGGCTAGGTTCGTACCGAGACCTACCTGGGACCTCCAGCCGCAGCGGCTACCAGGTGGTGGCCACCGACGAAGCACGCCGCCCAAGGAATGAACGAGCGCATCGAGCGCGGGCATCAAGGACTTCCAGCGGCAGCGGCTACCACGGGTAGCCACCAAGAAAACAAGTCAGGACGCGCGGAGCCCACGCCGTCCAAGGAGTGACCGCGCGCATCGAACGCCGGCACCGAAGCGAGACGAGGACGGCTACCACCGAGTCGCGGCCACGCAAGGGTGCGACACGTCAGCGCCGACGACCGGGGTAGGCCAGTCCAATAGGGACGCAGTCATAAGAGAGAACTAGCACTTCGGACGAGATGAAGTGAGCTGATTTGAACTAGTCCTGTAGAACTTTATTGTAGAGACGTTTGGGCTTTGCTTACAATTGTATTTTGGTATTTTTAGTAAGGGGTTGAATGGTTAGCGGTTTTTGTGCAATTTTCTTGCTTTAGTTTGCTTTGGGGTTTTCGAAGTGTGCATTAAATGTATGTTTTGTTCACCACGTCAACGGCTTTCCTGCGTCCCTCTCACTAAGCTGGTAAAGACAACCTCACCATCCGTTCACGTGACAATAAAAACAATTGGCGAGCCTGCCAGGATAGATTTACCCTCACCAAAGATACTTCTATCAGGCCCAGTCACGTGTCTTGCCAGCCGCGAGAACGGATTTAGTAAAGTGGTTGACGTTGCTTCAAACGCGAGGGTTGAACAACGAGCAGTGTTTTTCAATTGTTGAATGAAGAATCTCGTAAAAAAAAAGGAAACGTCAGAGGTGGAGGAAACCCGCATTTACGGACTCTGGTAGGGTGCTACGGTCGAACGTCAGGATTATAAGTTTGGTTCTAATCTCTTTTCTATCGCGCCTCATTATGATACGTCTCGCTGCCGTAACACCTTGCGCACGGAGGCCTTCGAGGATATCAGCATCCCTTTCATTGAGAAGTTCAACTGACGAGATAACTCCTTGGCAGCTATTGAGAGTACGGTGGGGTGTCATAGTGATCGGTAGATCTCCAAAGCTTGTTTGCTTCAGTAAGTTACAAGACTGTTCTTTACTCTTCACTTCAATCAGCATGTCACCAGAGGTTAGCTTTTTTGCCTCGTAGTTTTTTCCAACACACTTTCTATAAATTTTGCGATCAGGAACACGGACTTGGTGGTGATTGGTGTTTCTTTGTCCACTGACTGCATTACCCAAAAATCGTGGGATGTTCTCCTGGTTTGCGAACACACGGTTTGAAACTGGCGTGTATATGGCTTCGGTGCGGGTCCTCTTGGGGGCCCGATCAGGTCCACAAAAGGGTTTAGAAAATACCATGCGAAATAGTATACAGCAGGGAACAGGGGTGCTTTCTTCTCTTGCCTTACCCTGATAAATGTAGAGGTCCCGGAGCTCGCCGCCCTCTAAACGGACAGGAAGCCCATCGGCCGGAGCTTGACCAAGGCTCCGACAGCCACCGTCTATCCCTCCGCATTTCGACTCATTGCCACGGTTGGCCACAGCGTGAGTGTGGGGGCTCGGGGTCCGCGGTGTCGCCAGTACCGTCACCAAGATTGCTCAAGGTGGCCCGTGCAGGGCGTATTTTAAGATTGACAATGATCTTTGGTAAGCCTGTTCATTTGCAGAGAAGGAGTTCTTACAATGACGCACCGCCCAGTTGCTTACATAAGCTTGTGGATGGCCATTATGTCATTCATCTCCGCAGCGCACAGATTATTGGACAAAGGGGAGGATAACACAGGACAAGCACTCCACCAACTAGCCCGGTTATTAGTTACTTTATGTCATGACACAAAAAAGCGTGACGAGGTACTTCTTTAGCGCAGTGACCTGAAACAGCACTGTTATTATGACTCGCCTTACTATAGAATACCGATTTTGTTTACTCTGTGCTCCACACCTCTTTACAGTATCTGAAGCTTCATTGAATTTCGAGGCATTTCATGCCCGTAGTTCAACTTATATTGTTGGCGACATCCTATGCATAAAATAGTTGTAATGGCTCTCATGTGACTTGCTTCAATCCTGAATAACAAAGTTTAGAACCTAAAAATTTTAATGTTGGCAAATGACGCTGCGAACCTAGCGCGTTTAGGCAATGACTCGTCCACCGACGGAACTCCTTTGAGGACCTGTTCAACGGAACGGGTTGCGTTGGAATAAACTTTGCGAGGCTATTACGGCTGTCCGAGGCCACCACTTTAGCAATATCTGGTCAACATGTCTTGCCTTATTTTTTGCGCACTGAAAAGATTACATAAAATGAGGAGATGACGGTGCCGCGGAGTTGAGTAGTCTCGCAGTATATATTCCGCTATAGATGAGCTAACCAGAAGTTTAGTGTTGCTGCTTGTTGTTTGGCCTAACCATTTTTTCGGAGAAGCTGGCATAAAGAAAAATAAATTCTAATTGCTTGCATGGTCTGTATGAAGTGACCCCTCGCTGTACAGGGAGAAGTGCTTCAGGGGTAGTTGTGTCTATCGTCAAGGCTGAAGCTGATGGCGATTTGCAAGTTTGTTGATATATTTTCAATGTCTAATTGAATAATCAGGCGGAGATTTCGGGTTAATAAAAGCGAGTAGGTTCTTATCCCTTTTCCATCAAGAATATGCTTTTTGATGAGGAATGCCCTTCTCCATCGACATGATGATGCGACCCGAGACTGAATATAATCTATTCATGTTTTTCGCAATTCTCTGGCTTACCTTGATGAAAACGGTAGTGCTGGGAGCACAAAAGTTTCGTGTGCGATGCTGGGAGTGGTCCAAATGAAGCAACACCGTGTGCGGTACAAGAATGACTCTTGGGTCTTTCGGGGGGCCCTTTTATGCATAGTCAAGCTTGGTAGGCAGCGAGCGTGAGTTTGTTTATGCGAGCAGTTTTCCGCCAATGCGAAAGGTTCTCCTGTTGCTAAGCAGAAAATGACTGGCTGCCGCGCGCCGTTAGAAACTGCATTAACTGCGTAGTAGTATACCATTGGCTGCCAAGAGTGTATAGCAACTCTCCTAGCCACATGCAGTCGACCGCAATAGGCTACAGCACCCGGATAAAAACTGCACTAGCCAAGCGACCTAACGCAATTGGCTGCCTCGAGCGTGTAGCAACTGCCACGGGAGTAACTCACTGCTCACCTTTCCTAACGCTGGCCAATACTTGCTGACGTTGTCGATAAGGCAAGTGGGCTGGCGCCTTTGTGCGTATCTGTTTGAACACCTGATGAAAATGTATGCACGTCGCATTTTATGCGCCCTATTCTACGATCTACAGCAACTCTGTTCACTGTGATTCGTAGTGGAATAGTTCTGTTCATATTCTGGGTAATATTAAAAGATTTGTATAATCATTTCACATAAAAATGGTGTCTCGGAATTCAATTACTGAACGCTTGCAAATGGTACACATTTTCAAAACAATGATGCTTTGATAGCCGTGGAATGTTTAATGGTGCAATGCTACTAGTATTCAAGCTATGGCGCACATAGACGCTTCTATGTTTTCAAGACCCTGCACGACGTATGTTCATAATACACAACTTAGAAAAGACTCTTCTTTAAGGGTATTCACGAATTGTGCATTGGTAATCAACAAGGCCTATGCAATTAACAATTTCATAAATGACCGTGATTGAAAAAAATGCGTCCACTTAGCATAAAAACATTCCCTAATTACTCAGCATATGAATGCCAAGCCGTGGTAGCCTTCAAGAAGAGACGTTTCGCTAAGTTACAGCCGCTTATAGTTCTGTTCGAACTCACGGCAATAACAGAACATTTGTATAATCATTTAGAAAAAAATGGAATCTGAGAAATAAAAAAAATTGAACGTCTGCAAATGTTCCACATTTTCAAAACAACGCGCTTTGGTAGCTTTAGAATGTTTAATACTGCAATGCCACTGGTGTTCAAGCTATGGCGGGGAACAGTGATCACACTAGGGAAGCCTGTCAAACTGTTCCGGGATGACGTTGCAGTGAAAGTTAATTTTAGGTTTGGGAACTTTATTCAATGAATAAAAACCTATGTCATTTGATGTCCCATTTCTACCTTCTCGATCTAAGAGATTCATATGTTGCCAATTTACATTAAGGAGTATCCCTCAACGCTAAAATACGACAACCATTTTTTGGCTGATTATGGCCTGTTTTGTTATATTTCTAACGACAAAAACCCTGTCTTAAGTCCCACCTGATTATTGTAAACAACTTATACTAGTAATGGGTAAGGACGCCATACATAAAACATGCTTGTAGCTAGAACTATCAATCTTGCCTTCATGTATTTTTTGAACATTCAGAGGTTGATACTTTATATAACGTAATCTGGATCCACCTAATGTGGATCCTAACCGGAACTCGAGAGGATTCTACCTACTGAATACATTATTATTGGGCAAACCTTATGGTGAATTACTTACACCTAAAAATATATTCTGCTCCATATTTACCACTTCTGGATGCATCACTCATGAGCTCTAAAGCCAATTATGACATGTCAGTAGTGGATCCCTGTCTTTTACACTTAGGTACCACACGCGAACACCTCCCGAATAGCTCATCTCGCTTCAATAATTTTTTCTATACTGACAGCAAGTGTCACTTCAATGGAGCTAGCAGTGACCTCAGACACTGAGCATAGTGGCGAAGTACTTTTGGCCCAACGTTGTTTGTTTTGGTCTATGTATTTACAATCCTGTGGACCTCTTTCCCAGACTTATGTAGATGGGCATAGATGATTTGCATAGAGAGTAGTACATAAGTACAACAGAACTATGTAGGAAGAAGCAGCAATCTTGCACAAAAGTCATCAAAGTATAACAAAAGAACGATACAAAGTATGTTCCCCCCGTGTCGGTTATACAAAAAATTATTAGCTCAGCAAAGATGCATTAATATAGCACCGAAAATGTTACGTTACACACCCGTATTAGAAAAAATTCCCCAGGTCCACTTAACTAAGCTTACGTGTTTACACGAAAGTGTGGTAATACTCATTAACGTCTTTTCTGCAACATCGCATTTGCATCGCTTTCTCCGTTTCCTTCTTTTGTATGTTGATGTGAATTCCTTGAACTGCCGCCTGTTCTGCTACGCCCTTAATGCGTCCTTTTGCTTCTCTTTAGTTCCATGGTCTGATGCCGCGATATACGGCAGTAAGTAGAGCGACACACACCAATTGTCCTTACACTTGACTGGACAGAACCTTGAAAATTCTGGATCTGATTGTCTTCTCCTGATTTTCTGTGTGCGTGTCGCGTGCGTTTGTGTTTCTGTATTTATTTAAGCGTGAAAGCCAAGTTTTTGTCACTTTCACCACATCCGGCACAGAAAGTGAGGCGGCTGGTCTGGCTGACTTCGCCGGTTCATTAAACAGTTTCCTCATCCCCATCCACAGCAACCCTGGATTCAGGGTTTTGTGCGGCTGGTGTGCCAATGTTCTACTCCCGTGCCATCAGGTTCAGGAGCAACGCACCACGTTATAACCTACCATTATTAGGTTTCAAATTCGTTGCTTTGAGAATTTTGTGATGTGGCGTTCTCCGACAACTGGACATACGCCATTTTGGCCGTGTAGCGGCTATTGGCCGACTTCGATTCAGTTGCAGCAGTGAAAGCAATCTATAGCCACTTTAAAAATAGAGCCACAACAGCAAAGCAGAAACGGAAGTCGTATCAGTTCTAACCAGTAAATCACGCAGTGCCGCTCCTTGCTTACGAGAACTTTAGCTTTTCCAGTGCTTCCAAGCACGAAGAAAACAGTGACAGCCCTCATAGGAAGTTTTGCCGAGTCCCATTAACTATGCTTTCGCCTTCATGTGCTCAGAATGTCCAAAGCGTCCCTGTAGTTTTTAACGCTAGAGCTGTTTAGGCCGAGGTTTGTCGGTCGCAACAAAAGACAATCTGGAAGCCTCAATAGAAAAATGCATTCAGCCAGGTCTGCGGAACCGAACCCAGGGCCTCCCTGAAGCCGGGGCCTCTGCGAAGCGATAACACCGGCAACCTGGACCCCAAGGGCAGGAGGGATGCGGGGATAGCAGCCTATAAATAACCTCTGCAGCCATTTGTATGGAAAATATTGCTTCCCGTGGTTGGAATCGAAACTGGGTCTCTCGCGTTGTGAAACTGGCATGTTTCTGATTAAGATTTTTATTGTCTGCTTAGACACAAGACACGTAATTAATATAAACAATAAAATAATGTGTCAGTGAGTTTGCCACCTACGTGTTCACATTAATTTTTCAAGAAAAAATAGCTCATTGAGTACTTGAAGTCACTCATGTGGTTGCGCCTGAGTGCGATACAAATCCCATATTCTAGCGCGCAAGTCGCGCAGTCCCATCAAAAAGATTCACGTAAATTCTTGTTTTCCTATACAATGGAGGGCTAGAGCTATGATCAAGTCGTATGGTGCGCCCCGTAATTATGCGAGAGAAGGAAGCGGATTTCGTTGGGCGTGACGGGTAATTTATTTTTTAGTGTTCATTGTGGTGTATCCCAATGAAATATAAGGTTTCATCAATCATGAATACATAATAACTGGTTTGAGCGACCTGACACAGCCCACAGTTCGTGGTCCAAGGCACAAATACGCCCTTCTCCGCTATCCAGCTTGCAAACTGTAGAGTGCTGCTCTGGTGCATAAGGAAGAACATATCATTGCTGGTTTTATAGCCATTTTATTCAGCCTTTTCAGAACGTACAAGCCTTACCATTTAGAGTAAATTGATTGGTACACCCTGGTCGCCCAGGCGGCTGACATGCTCGGCCAGTAGTTTCGGCCGAATAAAAGTCTTTTCTACTGTACTCCACAGCTGGATATTCGGAACATTGTCAAGTGGTTCTTTCTAGAATTGTTTCCAAGTAACGGAGCACACATATTCATCAGAAAAACGTACTTTAAAAATGCAAACGAAAACGCAGCTTTACGAAAATATCCTCGAACAGCACGACAGAAGACATATACAGGAAACTCGGGCAGGCTACCTTTTATTCCGACTTGTACCACCGTGCGCAAAGATGGGTCTTTTTGATCACACACATAAAAAACATAGACACAAGTCGTCTTAAAAATAAATGGCACAGCCATAGACCGTCGCTCGCCACCGAGCGAAAGAAGTTCATTTGGCTAGTCCGCTCCTATCTAGACGACCAAATAAACACCGCGAATACCCTGTACAGCTTTTGCATACTGACGCGGGACACACTCAATATCTGCAAATCATACCACAACTTCCCGGTGAAAAAATATTAAACAGAGTTACTCAGGAAAACATTGCCAGATCTCGTCCGTTGCACTGTGCACTTTCTCAATCACCTTTTCTCTTTCTTCGTCCCAACGGCTACAGTTTCACAATAGTGCTCAAATGCCGCATTGCGTTATCTGCTCGGTGATTCAGACCATTTCTTTTTTGAAAAATGGCTGTTGTGTTGTTCCATTTTTCGAGCAAAATCCCAAGGTATTATTCCAATTGATAACAGCGACAGCCATTTCGGAGAGAGAGTTCATGACTATCCCCACCAAGCGCACTATACATGGGTCATCACAAAACATAGGTATATTGTCTGGATATGCCACCACCACAACATCGCTGGAAGGAAGTGTAAATGCACTTAATTATACTTAAACACAGCAGCTTTAGGTATAATGCAAAAATCAGTTGTGAATCAGACAGCCTTGCCTAACATAGGACATTTGGTCAATACTTTCACTTAACTCCTTGTTTACAACAATGCCTCTAATGCAGTGTGCATACGCCGTTTTGAGACGTTCCTGTACGATGGTCGGAAAGACTGCGTGTTCGAATGTCATAGTCATAACTTCATACGACAGCTTATTTAATGCCTTGTCTAAGTCAAGTCGCAAAACTGCCACCCGAAATTCAAAGCCATCACAACCCGCCAAGATGCCCCTACCTACGCGTGTATTGGTGATTATTGTGCGTCCTTGTACCAAACGTCTGGGGTAGTCCAACTATTTGCTGGATTACTCACTGCAGGCTTCCTGCCACCACCTTTACTTAAATCTTATAATAGACGTTACTTACGCTGATCCACCTAAAGGGTTTAACAAATAGAAGCTTCACCGTTACTCCATACTGAAGAATTCAAATAATGTGTGTCTGCACGGAAGACAATTGCAGCACCAGTGATTCCTACTCTTCATCAACGGCCTGTTATTAGGAATCTGCAGTTTCGAATTTTAAATGCCGCATAAAATTCCGCATTTAATCCATCTGGCCCGGAAGTCTTGCCGGAACAAAACTCGTTTCTGGCTTTTTCTATTTCCTGTGCCGTAATATGTGCCTTTTATGAAGCCCATACCTGTTCATCTAATGTCGACAGAAATTCTTCCTTAAAACTCTCTTCCATGGAACGCTTGTTCCAGGACCATGCGAGAAATGCATCCTTAATTGTTTCATTGCCGCGTTGTGTTACTCCCGTTAAACTGACCCGCCACGGTGGCTCAGTCGCTAAGGCGTTGCGCTGCTCAGCTCGAGGCCGCCGGTTCGATTCACAGCCGCGGGGGCCACTTTTCTAATGGAGGCGAAAAGCAAAAACGCCGTGTGTGCGAGATTTAGGCGCACTTTAAAGAACCCCAGCTGTTCAAAATTAATCCGGAGCGCTCCACTAACCGGGCTTCATCGCCTGCGTTGCGTCGGCGCGTTAAACCCTACAATAGGTCAATCAGTTACTCCCCTAAAACTGATTTCTTTAATTTCTTTGTGCTGGCACTACCTCTTGTCATTGCGTAGCGCGCGCTTTGTTGGCATTTCCCCGGACCATATGTAATCGGCGCGCGCAGGCGCACGATAGCACCTCTGTATCATTCGTCGTATAGTGCTTCAACATTGCTTTTGATATCTGTTATTTCAAGTATAAGCTCGCCTGGGCGTCTACTCTATTGCTATTGCTAGCAATTGAGTGCGAAGTTTCTTTTCAAATTTTCACATTCAGTGCAGACAGCATTCTCGTTGGGTTCGCAGCACAGGCGTTGGCTTTGGAAATGTTCACGGGTTCTACCACGCGCTAAGGCGTTCTACTTTCGGGGAGATGTGAAAGCCTGCGGAGGGAACGATCCGTGCGTGCCAGTTATTGAGAACTTTCAGCGGCAAGTTCGAAAATAAATGTGAGGTGCAACAGCCGGGTCTCCGACGTAGAGAGAGGGGTAGCCAGCACCGCTGTTTCTTCAGCTTTGCACTACTAGTACAAGCTGCGCCAATTTTCGATTGCTGATAGATTTTTGGAAGCGCCTCGTACAACGCGCATGGTACGAGACACGCCCCCTCGCGGTGGTTTCTGCCACGCGTAACGTCGTAATGCCGTCATAACAATAGGAATTGTCAATATTTTGTATAGTGTAGTACGAAATACACATTTTTTTTATTTGTAGTACAAATTTACGCGATTCAACTGCTAGAACTTTTCTAAACAAACAATTTTTGTTCTTGCGGAAGCAACTGGCGCAGCTGCTGCTGCAGCCGTATCGCGAACATAGAGTTGCGTACCCGAAAGTGGAACGAAGCTCCGAATTTCTCGGGCCAACAACGTAGATAAACCGGTGTTCATACTGTTATAAGTACTCTGAAAACGTGAGAACGTTGCTTGTGATTAAGTATTGCGTGGGGACCCAGCCAGCCTTTCCAGACGGCAGCAAAATGGCCGCTCTCCTGTAATGTTGACCTGCAACCGCTTGGTTATGCTTTGCGTGCGCCGATGGTACCTGCTTACAGTTTCAGCGTACGGGAGACGACGTCGCACAGCCGACTGGACCCGTTCCAACAAGCTACATTTCACGCAAGAAAAGACACCGTCCGAGCGTAATTCTGTGAACCTTCCGATGCATGTCGGCGCGGCGGCATCTGCTTTCAACAGTTTGCCCCACGGCAAGTTGAGAATGCTTAAATGGGTGACCTGAAATCGTGGTGTGTGTTCTCGAAATGAAGACAACTTAGCAGCGCCAAAAGATAATCGGAATGGACAGTACTGAGGACGAAGGGTAGTGGCGGCAACTGATTTTTACTAGGCATATGTGCGCATTGCAATTACGAACAATTGCGCCAAGTCTGTGAAAGGTAATCTTTGGTGTCCCCACACATGTACCGCGTACGTACCAGTACAGTAGATCTCCTCTTCGGAAATATTAGCAACGAAAACTACCGAAAATCGTGAAGTTCTTATTTTCGAGTAGATTGTAGCTTAAAATTTGTTTTACACCCAGGATACGTTTTCTGAGCAGAAAGGTGTTGCGAGCATGCACCACAAGCATCATTTTGCATGATATTCAGCGCTTAAAAGGGTGTCCTGGTAGAATACATGATTCTACTACAATTTAGGACCAGGGTCCTTCAAAAGGTACACTAGCTAGTCGCTTCATCTCATACCTACTGCACCGGTATAACTTTCACGTCTCACTGTATATCCTGTGGTATACGCTATGTTAACCAGACTTTACTGAGTTCATGCTTTCATACAGTACAAGCTTAATTCAGGACGATTGCTGAGGGTTTGAGGGCGCCTCTGTACAACGCGCATAGTAAAGGGTGCACACTTGGCCAACCACCATGTCTAAGACACATACATGCACTCCAGCATATGAAAATCCATTGGTTCTCCGCAGGCTCAATAATCAACGTCAAGGAGAATTTTGAGATGCGCCTGGAACGTGAAATCATCTACGGATTGCTTGTGTACACTGGTATAAGCAGAGAGCACGCTGAAAATGTAATTGATAGGCAAATGTCGAGTCTGTCATGAGGCGAGTTTAATGAAAAGAAATCCCAATTTCAAACTACATTGACGTAATATGGGGGGCAGGAGTGACGTCATATAGACATGCACTATAAACACAGTCGTAAGTATGTTTAATGTACGTAAACACTCAAGGCCCCACTGCAAGCGCCCAATTATCTTTCTTTGCAGTGGATTAGGTTGGTGGCTATTAGTTGCACACACAAGATTCTGTGATGGCATAGAGTAATAGCTGGAAGGTGGCTATGGAGCTCCGAATGCTTTACACATTTTCTGTAATACCAATTGTTTGTTTGAAGTTTGCAAGTCATTTATTAATCTTTTTAATTAACGAAACTTTTCGTGGCCACAAAAGAGTGGTCAATAAACAAATGCTCACTTGCTTTGGTGGCTTGCAACGATTCACTAGAATTTCCCATGGCCAACCCAAGGAATCCATGGCTCGTACACTGCAGGGTAGTGCTAGTCTCCAAAAACATTGGACAGGAGGACTGGAGACTAGCGCAGCCCACAGGCTCCATAGGTGGAAATCAGTAGCCCACCCACGCAGTGCCATAAAACCTCCAATGGAGTGAGTCTGTGCTAAGTATTAAGCAGGTTCAAATGGTAGCTTTTTATTGATAGATTTTTATGGAAAACATTCACTAGGCGTGGATTAACTCTTTAGAGTGCACAAAAGTAATTTTTGTTATTTCGGACAGTTCTCGAAGGGTTGCCTAGATGTTCTTTTGCAAAAAAAGTGAAAGCTGTCAGTTAGGGATCTCGAAAAAACATTGTTTAGCAGCTCCATCAATTGTCCAAGCCTGAGGGAACTCGGCTGATAGTTGGTGCCGACTGCCGTCCTCGCTTGCTAGCTCCCTGAGCAAGCACATGAATGCAGTGACTAAGAAACATTGTGACCAAAGTGAGAAGAGCAGGTGGATCCTGTACAACAGCCCTTGATCATGCAGAAAAGCGCTGGCGACTCGCAGTCCACGGCTGGGGCGTTAAAATACCTTTTGACGTACATGTACAGGGCATTTACAAATTTTTTTTCAAAAAATTGCACACCGTCCCTCCATGGAAGGAGTTTGTTTCGGACAAGGTGGTTGAACGTTGTTATTAGTAACAACATAAACTCCTCATTCGTCCCTTTCATTCAGCACGCTTACGAGCTTCGTTTTAAAAACCCTGCTGTTTCTATTTCACGTATAAATGAACTGCTTATGTAATATTTTTATTATTTACCTATGTTCGACGCAAACTGGCTTATACCATAAAATCTGCTGGGCCGAGTGAATGAAAGCGTAACATTCTTCAATGGTGTTACGTGCGGAACATGAAGCTCAGTGCTGAGAGGCTTAAATCAGGGAAAATAAAGCTTCCCATATTGATTCTTTATTTGTAACTATTCTCTCTACCAAATACTTTGGGGGTAGCTCAACAAAGCTCACCTTTTCCGTAGGCCTTTATTATTGTTGTGCTCTGCAATTATACATTCTCAGCTGGAGCATGCCTACTGAATTCAGGCCCCAACCATGCGTTGCTATTTCACAACTGCAGCTGTCTGAAACGTTGCTGTTGAGATGTAGTCAAATATTTTCCTACAATCCACTGAACTAGTGGTTAAATCATTTTATACCTTTAATTGCTATTTATAGCAAAGAGTATTCTATCATTTCTCATAACACATTTTGTTGTAACCTCACGCAATAATTTTGTTACCCCGCCAGCCTGGTTCATAAATCTTGGCGTGAACATAAATGCTTTACTGCAATACATTCACATGCCCGTCTTGCAGCAAATCTGAAGTGACAGACACCACACGTTTTGGCTTCGCAGCGTAGCTTAGTGTCAGCAAATAGTAATCTTTTTCTTGGCTCCTCTGCAGCGCTCTGTAGTCGGGCAAAAAGATAACTTGCTGGTTTGGCGTTCCTGCAGGACTCTAGTGTAGTGCAAGAAAGTATCACTCCCTTATTCCTTTTTTTGTTCAAGAGAACGTGTTGCTGGGCGTGTTGGTTGAGGTCTACAATCCTACTGAGTGGCCACAATACACAACACACAAGAAAGAAGACACAGACAGGCGCTACAAGTAGCGCCTGTCCGTGTTTTTTTTGTGTGTTTTGTGTATTTGCGCAAACTCACTATGTTTGTAGTCCTTTTTTGTTGTAATGCAGGCATCTTCCAGAAACACCCTGGCATTTTGTTTGGAAAGGGAGCTTCACACTACAGACTGTGCAGAGAAAGTAGAGCTACTCACTTTTTGCATAGCCATGGAAGTTTTGCAGATCACTTGCCATTGACAAACAAGTGCGATTTCTGGCTTAAGGTGCGACGCTGGGAATAGTTGGTTACTAGTTGGGGGGAAAACAGCGCTGATAAACGGTACTGAAGTGCTAGGCAGGTGCCGTGATGAACACGGTTTCCACGCGTTGGCAGCTTTTTGTCCTGTTTCTTTCCAGTGTTTTTCATGGATATTTGCTAGGATGCCTGAACATGGCCGGTTTTCGTGTAACAGAAATGTCAACAGCAAAGCACTCATCAATGCTCACATGCTGCTCATTGATACCCAAGCAGAAGTACGTTCACTAGTCATTCTATTGTTGAAGCCATCCATGATCCATACACCTTCCAGCTGTACTGCAACTTTCACAAACACCGACATACATTCACATCCACACAGGTGGCCTTGGCTCCAGTTCTTGCACAACAAGCTATTAAGAAGGGCTCTACGGAGCAGGCACTGTCAAGCTCGACACCAACCATTTCTTCATAGTTGTACTTGATAAAGTATTTCTAAGCCTGTTGGCCTAAAGGATTGTTTAAATGCCCGTTTTTTGAGGAAAAAACAGCTAATGGGCACACAACACAGAACCTGTGAATGTGCTTTCTAGCAGCTGGCCTCTGATGATACTTGCACATTTGTGAACGAAGTGTGGGAAATTTTCTTATGCCCGTTACCACTAAGTTATTCAGTTGAGAAATTTTTCGAAACAGTTCACACAGCGCGGAGTTTAAAAGCAATAGCATGTGAAGCATCCCCCCGGTATTGGAAACTCTTCCTGTTCACTACCCCAAAGGCTTGGACAGCAGACGCTTAAGCACTCTTAACCAGTTGCGAATACAAGCATTAGTGTCAATTTCAATTCCGTAAAGTGCTTGGAATGGGCATATAGATGTCACAGCCACTTGAAATTCGTAGATAGACTGCAAGCCTTCGACAGAAGTACTCATCATCATTGGCACATCCCGTTGAGAGTGAATGGAAGTATCGTGGCCAGTTATGTTTAATTCCAAGCCAAACACAAGAGTAAAGAAGGAATGAGGCTATCAAAATACACACTCAAAGCAGATGTACGAGGAAGTTTTGTTGCCTAACCAGGTTAGAGTAGGCAAAAGGCACTGGAGCAAAGTAAAAGAAGGAGGATAAATGCCTTTATTACCAGAAAGAGGCATGAATGCCCTGTTGGGGAAGGAGAGGGGCATGAAGAAAGGGAGGGAATAATCGAAAAAAGAACACTGTTCATGGTTCAGTAACCTGAAATGGTGGATTTTAAAGTCCGAGAACATATAGTTCGCAAAAATCGTGAAAAGATAGATGCGATGATTTTTATAGGTATCCGTCCAGGTTATTACACCAACTTGTAGAGACCACTGATTAGTGCGTATTCAACAACTTTCGCAAGCACTTAAGTCTTGCCCATCATTTCATTAGGAATTTCCAAGTTAAAAGCACAATGGTACTCGAAGCAACAAATTTGAACATAGATGAACAATAACTGAACTGTCACTTGTTTACCTTATGCACACTGCCTCAAAGCACTATTTCGCAGAAGTTCCAAACTTAGCCAACACGGCGATCTTATCGGCTGCACTTCTCCATGCTTGCACAGTTGGAGCTTGAACCTCCGTGCACAAGAAGCCAGCCAGTCAGCGAATGGTTGCAGTGGTATCTTCAGCAGATGTCCATGGACGGGCAGTTGGGCTCCACCCACGGAAGTGAAGATGCACTCCCTGCACGGATTTTGCAGCGTCACGTGTACAGATGGTTTCCGCGGTGTAGTCAGGATGCACTTCTCGGCGACAGTAGCCGGGGGAAACATCGCAGAAGCTACATGCGAGGACGGATTGCGTTCGATGATGCCATGCGCTACCTGACGACACTCGATTCGTGCACAAGCCGACACTGCGTCGCTCGCATTGTCATGTCATCAAAGACAGCTACCTGGTTAGCCACGGCACTACGCGATGTAAAATACTGATCCCCACGTTTTTGTCATTGAGCCACCAGAATCAGAACAAAAGTCTTGGCATGGGAAGTAGCGAGGCACAAGCAGACAACGAATTCAGGCGCGTAGTGCAGATGGCACGCGAACTGCAAGACAACATGAAGCCTACAAAATATTAAACGACAACATCACACTTCTAGGAGCATGTAAAAATCGGGGCGAAGTAGCGTGCAGAAAAGAATGCGTTGGGCTTACCAAGGCGTGCAACAGCAAGTTCACGAAAAATACCCCATCTAAATAATTACAAGCAATCCTCCCAACGAGAAAAAGCGCAATGAAGCAGCCGCTGTACAGGGAGATCAGGACGTAACGATGCGTGAAGCTTGTCATTCGAACCACGGGCGGAGAACATCTGGACACAAGACGTGAATACCACGCTGCCGTCGTCGTTAGCAGAAAAAAGCGTTATCAAAAGATGAAAATATAACGTATATTTTGTGACGTCACAGGAAGTCACGTGATTAGCTTAGCTTGACGTCACTTCTGCGTGGCAGCAGTCACCCGAAGGGGGCGCGTCTCGTACCACGCGCGTGGCACGAGACACCCTACATTTTTTTGCAACTAAGTTCTAAGAAGGCACAAAGAAGGCTAAAAAACTCAAAACGGGAGAAAGCCTTGTTGAGGTCAACACAGAAAAACAGGCCGACAAACTCCTTGCCCAAACCCGAATCCTCGATCTGGACATCAGGGTCACACCCCATCGGAGCCTGAACAGCTCCCAGGGTGTGATATCTGAGCCAGACTTGCTGACCGAAACTGATGCCGACCTGCTTGAAGGCCTGAGGGAGCAGGGTGTTACGTCGGTCAGGCGCATTACTACCCTAAGAGACAATAAGATACTCCCAACGAAGCACACAATCTTGACGATCAACCGATCCAAACTTCCTGAACACATCCACGCAGGCTTCATCCGATGTGATGTCCGACCCTACATACCAAACCCGCACCGCTGTTTCAAGTGCCAGCGAATCGGGCACGGTATTAATTGTTGCCGTGGAAGAACGACCTGTGCAAAGTGCGCTGCACAGGACCACCCAACTGACACTATACTACATTTACTTACTACACTACACTTACTTGTGCTAACTGCCGGGGACAGCTCCCGCTCTGAGTCCTGCGTGTGTGCTTGAAGGCGTGTTTGACAAACGTTTACACCTAGACGCATCACCCTAGCGTCGTCATCATCATCATCATCAGCCTGCTCAGGTCCACTGCAGGACGAAGGCCTCTCCCGTTGACCTCCCACCCTGGAACCGCACGCGGGACCCTATAATCACCCACTAGCGTACTCTTATGTTTCTTAGCGATGTCAATTTTTTACACCTCATTACATACCATGCATCTTAAAACCCTGGCCCTTTACACCAATCATCTTCATTGCCTAGTATGTCATTTCACTTATATTTTCGTTAAATGTTTTACATTTACTGTCACTTCATCCTCATGAAACAACTCTTCCTTGGCGCTCTTTGCCCTTAGTCGGCCTTGTGCCAAAAAACCTAACCATCATCATCATGATGGCCTTGCCTTAATTTAGCCAGCTGGAGCAGCATTTACGGAACTATACTTGAGAATATTCTAGGCATTCATTGCTTCTAGATTGTATTAGACGACTTCAGAATGCTCATTCTAAGGCGCATCGCAAGAGATTATGCGGCCATGCTGGACGGTGGAAGAACGAGCAGTGAAATTATATCTGAAATATTCTAAAGTTAAAGGGCCGCTGGTTATTCTACTTTTTGAAACATTAACGACCATTTGTCAAGATATTGCATCCTTTAATTGTAGACGTTGTTTTTGTATTGTAGCTTCATGCGTGCGTTTAAAGGGACACTGAAGTGATTTGTAAACAATGCGGGATTACGAGCGCAAATTGTAGTCCGGAGTCCCTAGGCCCTGTTTCGACCACTCTCATCGCGTTTACGCGAATTTATTTAGTAGAAAAATCAATTCGAAAATGCTGTCCTCCTCTCTGCACCCTCGCCCATTTTCTTTGGCGTTTTCGTGTGACGTCAGCAGGATAGGAGCTGGCAATTGGCTGCGCTACTGCACGGCTCGCCGACCTTCCGCGACCGAGTCAGTCGGCCCAACGATTAGTCCGCCGGCCGCTGACGGGTCATGCCAATTCGCTCGATCAGTTGAAACTAAGCCACAACACGTTTGCGAATGGAAGAATGTGCCTTTCTTTACTTCGTTAGTTTGTACTCTGTATCTAGCTCCAAGTCAAGGTCGCTTCACACAAGCGCTGCACAAGCGCACATGTGACGCTTCGCTGACTGGTACGCCAGTAGGAAAATATAAGGCCTCTTGAAGGGGTAGAGGAGTCAGCGGAGTCAATATAGGTACTAAGGAAATAAAATCAACTGATATTTTTACCGTACAGCGTAAACTAGGGTGCGGGAAGCACTTTTTTGCGCTGGGCGAACAAGCACAGCGGTCAGTAGCACGACTACGCATCTGCGAACGCTTTTCCCTCTACGAAATGCAATTGCTAGACGTGAGCTATTGTGGAAACTCGGGGGACGCTTACTGCACGAGCTCAATACAACAATGGTCACCTAAGCTGCTTGAAATACTAAAACTAAATAAAAGTGTAAACTGGTTATACATTATATACTTTACATTTCCCATGCTGACAGCGCTCTCGCCCGTGGCCGTGTGGTCTGGAGCGCTATGTATATCAACGCGAGTGTTTTGCCCATCACGAGCTGGAATCCCCGCGGGTACGATTTTGTTTTTTTTATAAGGGAACGTTTCGTTTTTCGCCGATGTTTTCTATACTGAGTTCACCTATTTTTAGTTCGCAACGTTGACTGCTGCACGAACTAGTCCGCAAAACTTTCGCAGCCTGGCACTGGCGCGCTAGCGAGTTCTCGTTGGCGTGCTGTTGCCATAAGCACCGACTGCTTGCGGGCAGTGGGCACAGGCCAGAATCAACAGACCCTTGGCCTGGTGCGAACACGCTTTTTACGATACAGGCATGAGTGAGGCAAGCTCCAAATATGGGAGAAAAGCGCATGCATTTGTGCGTCTGCGGGGACGCGGAGGGCGTTCATGCACTGCGCAGGCCTCGGCTAGTGAATGCTACGATTCCAAGCCATCCTGGGAGGCTTATCTTATGCATTTTACAGCCGACAACATGGCAGAAGCGCGGTACTACGATTACTGTGATATTGAGAATGTCGAGTGCAACGACGCCATCGGATGTCAAACATGTTGTTTTACAGAACCGAAACCGAAACTTGTTTGATTGCTAACCTTGGGCATCGTCCAATCACGGTGCCCCTCCTCCCAACGTCACAGCTTAGTTGGTGCGGCCGCCGCAAACCACGCATGGTAGTTTTTCTTCTTTCGCACTTTGTAAAATAATTACCGATTTGTCAACCGGATAAACGATGAAAAGTGTGCTAATTTGAGCCAGTCCACGTAGTGCAAGCAAAAACGGGAGCTTGACAAATTCACTTCAGTGTCCCTAGGGCAGGAGCCACATGATGACATGTAAGTTCATATTTTTTGAAGTTTCTACTTGGCTACGAACTTATTATCGCACGCTATCGCAATATTTTCTCCCTCCCTGACTACAGATGGGTTTCGAAATTTTGATTATAGCCCAATAATGGGAAGAACTGTGAACATTCGGCAATTTATCGCGCGGGAAGGCGGTGCCCACAATACAATCTGAAAATGAACCGTGTGATGGTGCCACCACAGCAGACGTAAAAACGTATATTCTTCAATCTGATCATTTTTTTCCATCGTCTCCATCAGTGCCATTCCGTATCTTCAGATTCAAGTATACCTACAAACAGCCGTACTTCATTTCAAGATTCCACATGAGAATATGTGGATCCACCCCACAAGCACCATCGCCCTAAACGTAAGCTTAATACTCTCCCTTCGACAAGGTCGCTTGTACATGTCTTTACTGCGGATGTGAAGTTTGCTCGTAGTCAGACAAGTCGCCCGTAAAAGTTGTTACGGTGCGTTTCCCTTGAAACATCCATTTACATTCGCGGCTGGCACTGCGAAGGCACTCTTGCTGGCTAGCACGCTGTTCACATGGTGCCAACACCAAGCGTATAAAAACTGATACAAGCACTCATTGGGGCGTATCCACTACCGTCGCTTTCTAACGTCCTGGCTGGTTTTGCTTAGGCCAGCATAATCTGGTGTAAGATTAAACCAAGGGAAACGCCCTGCCAGATAGGTATCAGTTTCAGTTTTACTTTCAGTTTATTAGTGATTCCAAAAAGTAGTACACCAGTAATATTATACATGCAAGGGCCTCCAAGTTAAAAAACCCGCCGCGGTGGTTCAGAGGCCAAATCGTTGAGCTGCTGATCACGATGTCGCGGGTTCAACTCCCGGCCGCCGCGGCCGCTTTTCTGATGAAGGTGAAAAGCAAAAACGCCGGTGTGTAAGAGATTGACGCACGTTAAAGATACCCAGGCGGTCAAAATTAATCTGCAGCCCTCCATTACAGCGCACCTCATCGCCTGCGTTGCGTCGGCGCGTTAAACCCTACAATCAGTAAAATCAATCCAAGTTAAAAACTGTAACGGGACTCTCAATGAATACTAGGAAACAAAGATTTAGATCACGCAAACAAGCAACACGTAAAACGAGTGAATGGCAATCAATTATACAATATCTTGGGGTGAGTAGCCCATATTACCAAAGTGACACAACAGGCAACAAAACGTAATGAAACCAAGGACAAAAAACGAGACAAAAGGAATATAATATATTCTATTAACGGCAGGTATCGCCAATCAATGTTCAATTATATAGATAAAATAACCAAAAAAACAGGCAGCAAATATTTTAACAGAAATCATTTAAGCGACTTATCCAATGATGCCAACGTCGACATCAGTTTTATGGAAGGAGGCAGCTTATTCAATAAAGAAATAGCACCAAAGGCAAACGTCACTTTTCCATAATTTCTGCCCGATGCAGGAAGAAAATATCAGGTTGGTTCAAACCTGGTCACAATGTTGAGTTGTAAAAAAAGCGGATCAATAAAATCAAGCAATATCTGTGCACTCATAATGGAAACAAAAAAACGGCTATGCAAACGAAAACAACTTACGAATAGGGGGATATTATTGTCCTGTAGGACATCGCTTGCACTGTATTTAGGCGAGGTATTTGTGGCAATACGGATCGATTAATTTTGTATAGTCGAATGGAAAATAGATGAGAGTCATACGTGTTTCCCCAAGCAGCAATACCGTACAAGGTATGAGAAGAAAAGAAGGCACAATACATCAACAAAAATACATTTATACGAAAAACTTGACGAGCATTTGTTAAGTCCCGAATTACGAAGGCCGTTTTCCTTCTGAGGTTATAAGTGTGGAGTTGAACCTTCAGGACAGAGTCAAGATTGTAACCAAGAAAACTAACAGTACCACGTGCGAAATTAATTGAAGGTGAAGGTTTAACGGTTGCTGAGAAGACAATGACGAGCAGAACTAAAACTCATAAACTGGTTTTGGCTGGGTTTACTATAGGTTGGTTCTCGTAGCACCATTTTGTAATATGGTTTTCAGATGCAATAGCAGCCCCTGTTGAAAATAAGTATGGAACACCGGAAGTTTGGCTTTATTAAAAAACTAAATAAATTTGGCACTGCATCCGATATTAGAAACAAATTTTGTTCTAATATTCTGGTTGGGTTCTGCCCGGAGAGTTTTTCATTTTAACAGCCCTGAAGGGACAGCAGACCACTCTTTGTGGAGCTCGCGTCCTCATCTCTTATGAAAGCCAGTGGTTTATATAATCGGGTAACTGCAGGGAACCTTCTAACGAATTGATTTATTTTCTGGTGCTTTGCTTACCGGATCTCGGACCGCAGTGGGCGTTTCGAATTTTTTGGACCCCGGGGGATCTTTACCTCGCGCCAAAATCTCGACATACTGGCGTTTTGGCTTTTCGGCTCCACCAGAAAACGATGCCAATACATTGGCGGTAATATTTTAATCTACCCATAAATTTCCGAAATCTAAAAGCAGGCACTACTCAGAGTCTAAACGTGACACTAGCGTTTGCTTGCAAACCAATCTGTTGCTTTCAAAGCGGGACTCAAAACTGCTAAGTGGGAAAGCAAAGATTTCTTTTTATTATTATTGTAGCTGTGGGAAAGTTTTGTAATTGTTCTTATGTGGCCTGCAGTTAAAACTATGCTGTCACATGTATTTTGCGATGGTTTCCAGGATTCGTTTCGGCAGCATGCTTAAGACTGGTGGTTCTAAAAGTTGGTTAACTAACGTTCCAGGTATCCTTCACGAGAAATGTGTCATTTCAAGGTATATTAGTCGATTTCCTTTAATTTGGGCTAGAAAGAAAATACGCCACAAAAATTCGTTTGCTGACCCTTCGAAAAACATGAATGCTGAACACCGGTGGCAATGCTCTAGATTCACAGGCCTGTGGTGTCATAAAGAATCTGATTTTTTATACGATGCAGAGTGCGGCAACGCACAAAGAGCCTATCATGAAAACCGCGGAGCCGCTTTCACCCCAGTTCGCTTGCTGTGTTCCGCTCATGAATGGGACAATGGTTTGATTGGCTTCCTTACTCCTCCGCAGAAAGCAAGATATTATCGCGTGGCAGATGTTAAGGAAGTGATGCTAATAGAGATTCACATAGTCGCACTTTCTCCGTTTGAATATTCGTTGCTGAAACCCAATGTGGCCAAGGAACAGGACATAATTTGCTTGAAGATGCTTGGAACTAATGTCGTTTCTTCTGTACTTGATGAGAGGGAGGACTTCCTAAATTTCTGCAGTTGGCACTAGAGACATTTTTGGACGCCTACGAACCCGGCAGACATCTTGAAATCTGAGGAAGAACAAATTGACCTTTCAGTGTTATTGTATATACTGGTTACATGCCTAGGAATTCACCCTGAAGTTTTAGGCATAGATATTTTCGCAACTGAATTCAAGGGATATACATGAAATTTGTTTGGCTTTTATGAATTACGCATTTTTTGGAACCTGTATTTATGGAAGTACTAAACAATGGCTGATTCCACGAAGCAGACACAGACCAGGCTTGCGCTGGCTCGATGAAATGAAGGTTGCCGGCAAAAGCAGAAGAAAGAAAGCAGCCGTTAAAACCAATAAAGAGAGCGAACCCCTCCCAATATATAATGATAACATCGACTTTTTAAAACGCTACCCTGAAAGAATACAGAACTCGCTGCATCCTAATATCCAGCGATCGCAATTTATTCTGATTGGGTTTGGCACGCAATTTTACTATCCCAACAGCTGCACAGAATACCATATTTGCACGCCAAATGCACGCGCAACGATTGACGGCCTTTGTGTAAACCAGGGATTTATTGGTTGGCTGCGTATTCACTCGAAAGCCTTGCAATACACTCTCTAGCTTCATGGGCACTTGGTGAGTCTGCTTCCCGGCGTCTAGTCGTGAAGTATACCGCATAAGAAAGGTAATTGTCTGCGAAGGGCTATCTCGCTTGTTGGGAGGAAAGAATTTATTATCCCTGTGGGGGAGAAACTGATCAAAGTAAACTTTCTTATCGGTCATTTTAACTCCCCAATTAGGTAGTCTGAAAATAGGTTATCGAACACGTCAACACGAATCATCTTCCCCGCACGGGGCACCTTGAGTATTCATGGTGACGGTGAGCAGCGACACCGAGCTCCCTACATAAGCCGTGTCCAACCGTGGCGAGGTGTTTAAAGGTGAAGGGTAGAAGCCGTAAACGGTGGCCGTCGGAGCCTTGGTCAAGCTCCGGCCGATGGGCTCCTTGCCTGTCTACCAGGCAGGGAGCTCCGGGACCTCTTTGACTACCAGGGTAAGGTCAAAGAAGAAAGTACCCCAGTCTCCCTGCTTTTATAGTATGCCCTATGGTACTTACAACCCCCCCCCCCCAAACGTGATCGGTCCCTGAAAAGGGGCCGCACCGAAGTATCTTTTCCTTCATTGCCATCTTTAACATTTCCTGAACCGGATAATTTTTCTCGATTTCTTGTGATGGAATCGCTCAATCCAACCCAACCTCTTGTATCGCAGTCAGTCTTCTTGATCGCAAAATCTCTTGAAGCCATGATAGGAAAATCATATAAGTGCAAAAAACAAAGGTCTGGTGAACTACTAATCGAGGTAAATGACAAACAGCAGTCCACGAAGCTTCTAGATCAGACTAGACTGGCTGATCTAGACATCAGGGTCACACCACATCGGAGCCTCAACAGCTCGCAAGGTGTGATATCCGAGACGGATCTCTTGAACGAAACAGATGCGGATCTCCTTGCCGGCTTGAAGGATCAGGGCGTCACTGCCGTGAGACGCATCACTATCCGCAGAGACGACAAGAAGATTCCCACCAAGCATATTATCTTGACTTTTGACCGCGCAGTTCTTCCACAACACATAAATGCAGGTTTTATCCGTTGCTCCATCCGTCCCTACATCCAGAACCCGCGGCGCTGTTTTAAGTGCGAGCGGTTCGGGCACGGTACAAACTCTTGCCGTCGCCGAACGACGTGTGCAAAATGCGCGTCGCATGACCATCCGAGCGACAACTGTCCATCCGACACCCTCTCTTGTGTGAACTGCGAGGGGGGGCGCATGCAGCCTACTCCCGCAAGTGCGAAAAATTTCAAATGGGAAAAAGATAATCTGATAATCAACATCAAGGTAACTGAGAACATCACCTTCCCAGAGGCGCGGAAGTGGTTCGCCTCTGTCCCCCTGGGGAGGTACGCCGCCGCAGCTCGCCGGGGGGCGGAGCGGCGACTGGTTTCCACAGGGACCCAGTTCAGCGAGTCTGATCTGGTCCCTGCGCTGCCCCCCCCCACCCCCTGGGTTGCCTGAGGCAGCGCAACCCGCCACCACGCCGCTTGCTGCGGCAGCAGCGGTTGTTGTGCCAACCTCTTCCGTTGGGATCGGTGCCGCTCCCACCGCTGCCTCCCCGCCCTCCAGTGCGTTGGAGGGTGACGAGGGGATGGACACCGGGGGCCCGCATCGGCTCCCACCGTCACCGCACCGCCCGTGCCAGTTCTCGCGTCCCCGACGCCCGCGACGGTGGCGGCTCAAACGAAGGGCTCCCGAAGGGGGACCAAGTCCGGGGAGCCGATCCGACGGGCACCCCGAGGACATCTGATGACGAAATGGACGTCGTGCCGTTCCTGCATGCAAAGCAGCGCAAGGAGCGGCCTCCGACTTCCAAGCCTACAGAGAGGCCTAAAAAGCCCCATCCCAGAGTAACAGCCCCGAAAGACGACACATGAACACACACGCACACGCTCCAGTCATTCTTAAGTGTAAATAATGAAAACAGAAAACATAATTCAATGAAACTGCAGAGGCCTCCTTAAAAACCTTCACGATGTGTATGAAATGCTACATGCCGATCAGCCAAATGTCACGTGTCTCCAAGAAACACACCTCAATTCCAAACAAACAAATTTCTTAAGTAGGTACATGATAATCAGAAAGGACAGGGTTGGCTGCACACACTCTTCGGGTGGCGTGGCTATTGTCGCCCGGAAATCATTAGCATGCCACCCTCTATTTTTAAACACTGTCCTTGACGCTATAGCAATTTCGAACAATAATATTCAATAGATTGATAACGGTCTGCTCTATATACATTCCTCCTGATCATGCACTTTCTAGCTCTGACTTCGAGGCGCTGGTCGCCCAGCTGCCCGAACCATACATCCTAACAGGCGACCTTAATGCGCACAACTCTCTTTGGGGCTCCTCCAGAACGGATGCCCGAGGTCGCCTGATAGAGAAATTCCTTACATCTTCAGTAGCATGCCTTTACAACAAAAAACAGCCTACATACTATAACTTAGGACACAATACATACTCACATCTTGACTTGGCTATTGGTTCTGCTATTCTTTTCCCATGTCTTGAGCGGGGCGTGGGCACGGACCCGTCTGGTAGTGACCACTTCCCCACTTCACTAACGTATATAGGTAGAGGCCCGAGCAGTCCATCTTCCCACAACAGATTTATTGAATCAAAAGCAAACTGGAGCACATTCACAGAAACACTACACATCCATAAAACACCTACACGTGGAGTAAGCCGCCCAACTCGTCACGGCGCACATCCTCGACGCCTGCCAAAAGTCCATTCCCCAGATCTGCAGTGCATCCCGCAACCCAAGGAGGCCCTGGTGGAACGAAGAGTGTAGGCGGGCGCGAGAGGCCCAGAACAAGGCGTGGGGTGTCCTTCGTCGGTACCCCACATCGCAGAAGCTCATCTCGTTTAAACGGGCAAAGGCACGTGGGAAGCGCGTGCGCCGTGAGGCGAAAAGGGAGAGTTGGCGCGGCTTCCTGACGTTCATAAACTCATACACAGACACACACAAGGTATGGACAAGAATACGGAAACTCAATGGACATCAGACACGTAGCCTGCGCCTGGTTACTACAACAGGGGACACACTTGAAGACCAGGCGGATCCACTCGCACAACACTTTGAACACGTGTCCAGTTCAGCACACTACAGAAACTTTCATGAAACACAAAACACCTGCAGAAAAGAAGTCCCTGCGTGATAACAACAAGTCGCGCACTTCCTAAAATACTCCTTTTTCGATTGAAGAGCTGAAGGCCGATCTGACCACGTGTAAGCCTTCAACTCCAGGTGCAGACAAAATCACATACACCATGATACAACACCTACACCCAGACACTCTTGAAACCCTCCTAAATCTATACAACAACATTTGGCTTTCGGGGCAGATTCCAAACTCTTGGAGGGAGGCCATAGTAGTGGCATTCCTGAAGGAAGGGAAGGAACCTTCCTCTCCCGCCAGCTATCGACCCATCACCCTGACCAGCTGCCTGTGCAAGCTTCTCGAGAAGATGATCAACAGGAGAGTCGTGTACTTTCTTGAGTACAATGGTCTTCTCGAGAGCGGCCAGGCTGGCTTCAGGGCGGGGAGATCTACCAACGATCAATTGGTTGCGTTAAAATCATATATAAAGGATGCCTTCGTACACAAGCAGTTCTGTGTTATGGTGTTTTTCGACATCGAGAAGGCCTACGACACCGCTTGGCGTTACGGCATACTTAATGACCTCAAGTCACTCGGTGTCTCAGGAAACATGTTAAACACCCTTATTAGTTTCTTGTCGAACAGAACGTTTCGAGTGAGAGTTGGTAGTGCACTCTCAAAGGTTCGCGTGCAAGAAAACGGCGTGTCGCAAGGTGGCGTGTTGAGCTGCACTCTCTTCACAGTACAGATGAACTCTCTTGGGAAGGCATTGCCACCTACAATCTTTTATTCCATGTATGTAGATGACGTCCAGATATCCTTTAAATCATGTAATTAGTCCATCTGCGAACGTCAAGTCCAGTTGGGTGTCAACAAACTTTCCAGCTGGGCTGACAAGAATGGTTTCAAACTGAATCCCGGAAAAAGCTCTTGTTTTGTGTTATCCTTCACTCACAAGCCCACACCCAGACCCAGACATCACTCTTAACAGCGGGTCGATTCCTGTGAACAAGGAACACAAGTTCTTAGGTATTTTATTCGAAGAAAAGCTTACATTCACCCCGCATATCAGACAGCCTAAAGGCAAATGCTAAAAACTATGAATATTCTTAAGGTCCTCTCACATCAATCTTATGGGGCCGACAAAAACTCCTCCTGCGCCTTTACACGGCCTTGGTGGGGTCTCGGCTCGACTACGGCAGTGTCGTGTATGGGTCTGCTACAAAGACAGCCCTCAAAATGCGTTACCCCGTGCTGCATGTTGGCCTTCGCCTCTCATGCGGCGCTTTCCGCACTAGTCCTGTCGAGAGTCTGTATGTCGAGAGTGACCAATGGTGCCTAGGGCATTACCGGGAGTATGTTGACTTGCTGTATTCATCTGATATCGTGTCTCTTACCAACCATCCTTTTAATCCTATCATGAACGATACATCAAATTTACAACTCTTTTTAAACAGGCCATCTATCTCCTTACCTTTCTCTCTCAGAGTTACAGAGGAGGCTTCTGCACTGAAGGTCCCTCTGTCAGACACGCACAAGACACCCATCCATAATTTTATTCCATCATGGCATCTTCGTCCTGTATCATGCGACCTATCATTCACACTAGTAGAAAAACAATAGGGTACCCAGGAACGCACTTCTGCAGCACTTCCTGTTCCTGCAGCACAAGTACAGGTGCCGATAATTATGTAGCGACGCGTCGAAAACTGGTTGTACAGTCTCTTGTGCAGCGCACCGACCAAATTTTAGAGTAAGCAAAACAATGAATTTCCATAACAGTATTTACACGGCAAAAGCATATGGCATTTTACTCGTTTCAAACCACATCATCAAACATAAAATTCCCAAGTCCATTGTGTACACAGACTCTCAAAGCGTTGTACAGGCACTGTCATTAGGAAGGTCATGTAAAAATTATGTGATAAATGCTCTTTTCAAGGTACTAATGTCTGCATATGCCTCAAATGTTGAAATAACTATATGCTGGGTACCAGGGCATTGTGGAATCCCTGGCAATGAGGCCGCCGACCGAATGGCTGCTGATGCTGCTCTCATGCCTACAGTTGACATTACAACAGTACCTTACACAGACCTAAAGACACACATCAGACGACAGCGTCGTAACACATGGCAAATACACTGGAGTCAACAAAGAGACAACAAACTACATGTAATAAAACCACAATTGGGATGCTGCACAACTGACTCACACAACAGATACACTGAAGTCGCCCTGGCTAGGCTGCAGATAGGTCATTTACATGTGACGCACTCCCATCTGCTCACTGGAACTTCGGGACCCCCGTCCCCGCACGGGGCACCTTGAGCAATCTTGGTGACGGTACTGGTGATACCGCGGACCCTGAGCCCCCATTCCCTTGCTGTAATCTACTGTGGCTACGAGTTTTAAGGTGAAGGGCAGAAACCACAAACGGTGGCCGTCGGAGCCCAGGTCAAGCTCCGGCGGATGGGCCCTCTGTCTGTTTACCAGGCAGGGAGCACCGGGACCTCCTCAGCTATCAGGGTAACGCTGTAGAAGAAAGTACCCCCGTCCCCTGCTTCTATACATGCTGTATGGTATTCTCAAATCCCCCCTCCAAACGTGATCGGTCCCTGAAAAGGGGCCGCACCGAAGTATCATTTCCGTCCTTACCAACGATCTCAATCCCAAAGCTAGCCAACTATCCCCGCTTCCTGATCATTTATTTCGTTGAAAAAGAAATACCAGTTGCCTCTCTGTCCGTCTTCCTGGTCACACAGTTCATAGAAGGTATAATAGGAAAATCCTACAAAGCAAAGAAAGAGAGAACGGGAGAACTGTTGGTTGAAGTCAATAACCAGCAGCAGGCAACAAATCTCCTGAGCCAGACACGCATTGCAGATCTTGACATCACCGTCACGCCCACCGAAGCCTTAACAGCTCACAGGGGGTGATCTCAGATCCTGACCTCATGACTGAAACTGAAACCGATCTGCTGGAGGGCCTGAAAGTCAGTGCGTAACAGCAGTGAGGCGCATAACGATACGCAGAGAAGCCAAAGAAATTCCTACTAAACATCTCATCATAACCTTTGATCGATCAACACTACCAGAATTCATTAACGCAGGATACAATCGATGTTTGGTTCGGACATACATCCCTAACCCCCGACGCTGCTTTAAGTGCCAGGGGTTCGGGCACGGCACCAACTCTTGCCGTGGCCGTCTGACCTGAGCAAAGTGCGCCCAGCATGATCACTCATCTGACAATTGTCCATCTTCAACCCTCACCTGTGCCAACTGCCAGGGACCCCATGCCGCCTACTCTCGAAAGTGTGAGAAGTTCAACCAGGAAAAGAAGATAATCCACGTGAAAGTAACCGCGAACATCCCCTTCCCTGAGGCGCGAAAGAGGTTCCCCTCCTTCCCTCTGGGCAGGTACGCCGACGCAGCTCGCCGGGAGGGGAGCGGCGTCTGGTTTCGGCGGGGACCCAGTACTGCGAGTCGGACTTGGTCCCGCCGCCGCCCCCCCAGGGTTGCCCCAAGCAGCCCAACCAGCCTCTCCCCGCACGGGGCACCTTGAGTAATCTTGGTGACGGTGAGCAGCGACACCGCGGACCCCGAGCTCCCAACATAAGGCGTGTCCAACCGTGGCGAGGTGTTTAAAGGTGAAGGGTAGAAGCCGTAAACGGTGGCCGTCGGAGCCTTGGTCAAGCTCGGGCCGATGGGCTCCCTGCCTGTCTACCAGGCAGGGAGCTCCGGGACCTCTTTGACTACCAGGGTAAGGTCAAAGGACAAAGTACCCCCGTCTCCCTGCTTTTAAACTATTCTTTATGGTATTGTCTAAAACCCCCCCCCAACCGTGATCGGTCCCTGAAAAGGGGGCCGCACCGAATTATCCTTTCCTCCATTGCCGTCGTTAACCTTTCCTGAACCGGATCATCATTTTTCTCGATTTCTTGTCATGGAATCCCTCAATCCAACCCACCTGCTTGCATCTCAGTCAGTCTTCATGATCGCCAAGTATCTTGAAGCCATAGTAGGAAAATCCTATAAGTGCAAAAAACAAAGGTCTGGTGAACTCCTAATTGAAATAAATGACAAGCAGCAGTCTGCAAAGCTTCTTGCTCAGACTAGACTGGCGGATCTCAACATCAGGGTCACACCCCATCGGAGCCTCAACAGCTCGCCGGGTGTGATATGCGAGACAGACCTCCTGAACGAAACGGATGCGGATCTCCTTGCCGGCTTGAAGGATCAGGGCGTCACTGCCGTGAGACGCATCACCATCCGTAGAGACGACAGGGAGATTCCCACCAAGCACATCATCTTGACCTTTGACCGCACAGTTCTCCCACAACATATTTATGCAGGTTTTATCCGGTGCTCAATACGTCCGTACATCCCGAACCCGCGGCGCTGTTTTAAGTGCCAGCAGTTCGGGCATGGTACAAACTCTTGCCGTGGCCGAACGACGTGTGCAAAGTGCGCGGCGCACGATCATCCGAGCGAGAACTGCTCATCCGAAACTCTCACTTGTGTAAACTGCGGGGGGCCGCATGCGGCATACTCCCGCAAGTGCGAAAAATTCCAACTAGAAAAAAAGATCATAAACACTAAGGTAACCGAGAACATCACCTTTCCAGAGGCGAGAAAGAGGTTCGCCTCTTTCCCTCTGGGGAGGTACGCCGACGCAGCTCGCCGGGGGGCGGAGCAGCGTCTGGTGTCCACAGGGACCCAGTTCAACGAGTCTGACCTGGTCCCGCCCGCGCCCCCCGCTGGGTTGCCTCACGCAGCCCAACCCGGCGCCACGCCGCTTGCTGAGGCAGCAGCGGTTGTGGTGCAAACCACTTCTGTCGGGATCGGTGCCGCTCCCGCCTGTCTCCCCGTCCTCCAGTGCGTTGGAGGGTACCGAGGTGATGGACACCACGGGCCCCGCACCGGCTCCCACCGCCACCGCACCGCCCGTGCCACCTCTGGCGCCCCGGACGCCCTCGGCGGTAGCGGCTCAAACGAAGGGCTCCCGAGGGGGGGCCAAGTCCGGGGAGCCCGGTCCGTTGGGCACCCCTCGGACATCCGACGACGAAATGGATGTCGGGCCGTTCCTGCCTGCAACGCAGCGCAAGGAGCAGCCTCCAACGGCAAAGCCAGTAGACAGGCCTAAAAAGCCCAATCCAAGAGTAACAGCCCCGAAAGACGACACATGAACACACACGAACACACACACTCCAGTCATTCTTAAATTTAAATATTGGGAACAGAAAACATCATTCAATGGAACTGCAGAGGCCTCCTTAAAAATCTTCACGATGTGTATGAGATTCTGCATGCCAGTCAGCCAAGTATCATGTGTCTGCAGGAAACCCACCTCAATTCTAAACAAACAAACTTCTTAAACAGGTACATGGTATTCAGAAAGGACAGGGTTGGCTGCACCCACTCTTCAGGAGGTGTGGCCATTATCGTTCGGAAATCATTAGCATGCCACCTTCTCTCTTTAAACACTGTCCTCGAGGCTATAGCGATCCGTACGATAATATTTAATAGGTTGATAACGGTATGCTCCATCTACATTCCTCCTGATCATACACTTTCGAGCTCTGATTTCGAGGCGCTGGTCGACCAGCTGCCCGAACCATACATACTAACAGGCGACCTTAACGCGCACAACTCTCTTTGGGGCTCCTCCAGAATGGATGCCCGAGGTCGCCTGTTAGAGAAGTTTCTTACATCCTCCGGAGCATGCCTTTTCAACAAAAAACAGCCTACATACCATAACTTAGGACACAATACATACTCGCATCTTGACTTGGCGATTGGTTCCGCAGTTCTCTTTCCATGTCTTGAGTGGGGTGTGGGCACGGACCCATATGGTAGTGACCATTTCCCCACTTCATTAACGTATGTAGGTATAGGCCCGAGCAGTCCATCTTCCCATAAAAGGTTTAATGAATCAAAAGCAAACTGGAGCACATTCACACAAACATCTCAACTACAGCACACATCCATAAAACACCTACACGTGGAGGAAGCCGCCCAACTCGTCACGGCGCACATCCTCGACGCCGCCGAAAAGTCCATTCCCCAGGCCTCCAGTGGGTCCCGCACCCCAAGGAGGCCCTGGTGGAACGAGGACTGCAGGCGGGCGCGAGAGGCCCAGAACAAGGCGTGGGGTGTCCTTCGGCGGTACCCCACGTCAGATAACCTCATTTCTTTTAAACGGGCAAAGGCTTCTCGAAAGCGAGTGCGTCGTGAGGCGAAAAGGGAGAGTTGGCGCACCTTCCTCACTTCCATCAACTCATACACTGACACACACAAAGTCTGGACACCAATACGCAAACTAAAAGGACAACAGACACACAGCCTGCCCCTGGTTAGTACACCAGGGGACACACTGGAAGACCAGGCTAACAAACTTGCACAACACTTCGAACACGTGTCCAGTTCAGCACACTACACAAACACTTTCATGAAACACAAAACATCTGTAGAAAAGAAGTCCCTGCGTGATAACAACAAGTCGCACACTTCTTACAATTCTCCTTTTTCAATTCATGAGCTGAAGATTGCTCTGAGCACATGTAAGCCTTCAGCTCCAGGTGCAGACAAAATCACATACACCATGATACAACACCTACACCCAGACACTCTTGAAACACTCTTACACCTATACAATAAAATATGGCTTTCGGGGCACATTCCTCGCTCTTGGAGGGAGGCCAAAGTAGTGGCTTTCCTGAAGGAATTAAAGGACCCTTCCTCTCCCGCTAGCTACCGGCCCATCGCCCTCACAAGCTGCCTGTGCAAGCTACTCGAGAAGATGATAAACAGGAAACTCGTGTACTTCTTAGAGTACAACGGTCTTCTCGAGAGCTGCCAGGCTGGCTTTAGGGCGGGGCGATCTACGAACGATCAACTCGTTGCGTTAGAGTCATATATTAAAGATGCTTACCTCCATAAGCAGTACTGTATGACAGTATTCTTTGATCTTGAAAAGGCGTACGACACTGCTTGGCGGTACGGCATCCTCAGCGATTTGAAGTCCTTTGGTATGTCGGGTAACATGTGGAACACGCTTGCCAGTTACCTCTCTGAAAGAACGTTTCGCGTGCGAGTTGGAACTGCACTCTCTAGAGTTCATGTGCAGGAAAACGGTGTTCCGCGATGTGGAGTTTTGAGTTGCACGTTGTTTATTGTAAAAATGAACTCTCTTCGGAAGGCTCTGCCACCAACCATTTCCTGCTCAATCTATGTAGACGACGTGCAATTATCCTTTAAGTCTTGTAACCTGTCTATCTGCGAGCGCCAAGTCCAGCTTGGTGTTAACAAGCTAGCTGGCTGGGCAGATAGCAACGGTTTTAAATTTAATCCAGTGAAGTGTACTTGTGTTCTGTTTTCGAAAAGGCGCGGCATTCGGCCGGATCCAGATATCAAACTGAATGGTGTCTCAATTCCAGTCAGAAATGAACACAAGTTTTTAGGTGTAGTCCTTGACGAAAAGCTCTCGTTCATTCCACACATAAAACAACTTAAACATAAATGCTTAAAGGCCATGAATATACTCAAGGTTCTCTCCCACTCTTCATATGGGGCTGACAAACAACTTCTTTTACGTGTTTTTACCAGCCTGATAGGTTCACGATTAGACTATGGAAGCGTTGTTTATGGGTCAGCAAGTAAGACATCCCTCAAAATGCTGGACCCAGTGCTTCATCTGGGGCTCCGGTTGGCATGTGGTGCCTTCCGGACTAGCCCGGTCGAAAGCCTCTATGTGGAGTGTAATAAGTGGAACCTACAACGACAGCGAGCATACACAGATCTCCTTTTTGCTTTTAAAATTTCATCTATGCCACACCATCCTTTTAAATCGGCTTTTTATGATACGTCTATGACTGCACTACTCCTAAACCGACCATCGTTCTCTGCGCCCTTCTCTTACAGAGTTAGAGAGGAAGCGTCAGAGCTTTCTGTCTCCTTTTTAGACACCATACAAAGTTCTCAAACAGATTTTATAGCACCATGGCATCTCCGCCCTGTATCATGCGACACATCCCTCACACATGTAGATAAAAACCGAGCTCCCACATGTGCAATTCTGCAGCACTTCCTGTATTTGCAGCAGAAGTATCAATTTTCTGAATTTTATACGGACGCCTCTAAAACTGCCACCTCTGTGTCCTGCGCGGCGCATGGGCCCGGCCTTAATGTCACTAGAACTCTTAACAGTAATACCAGTATCTTTACGGCAGAGGCTTATGGTGTACTTCTTGTTGTTAATCATATCCTTCAAAGTCACATCCCACAATCCATTATATATGCAGACTCTCTCAGTGTCGTGCGGGCGTTGTCGTCAACAAAGTCTTGAAAAAATCACGTTGTAAATCTAATAGTCAAGGGTATTATGTCTGTGTATGTCCACAAATTTGAACTAGTCCTTTGCTGGGTCCCTGGCCACTGTGGTATAGCCCGGAACGAAGCAGCGGATCGAATGGCCGCTGCTGCTACACTCTCGAATACAGTACACATAACCACATTACCCTACACCGACGTGAAACCACACATGAGACAACTTCGCAAACATGGCAAACACACTGGAGCGAACAAACCGACAACAAGTTACACGTAATAAAACCACACTTGGGACCATACACCACCGACACACGCAATAGATACACTGAAGTCGCCTTGGCTAGATTACGGATAGGGCACACTCACGCAACGCACTCGCACCTGCTCACTGGATCTCCAAGACCTCTGTGCAGCAGGTGCGGAGAGGCCCTATCCGTGATCCACATCCTCATAGAATGTAAGGCACTCGACAGTACACGACGCAAACACTTCCCTCAACTACACACACGACAAATTCCACCACACCCATCATACTTCTTAGGAGATGATGCCATGTTTTCTGTTCAGCGCACGTTTAAGTTCCTATCAGAAGTTCACTTTTTACAACTCCTCTCATACCACCCATAGCTTTACCCCTGGTCCTATACACCAGCCACCTTATTTATTTTTTAACCACTCTTGTTCTTCACCCTGGCCCTTTACACCAGCCGTACTCATAGTTTTTAACTGATTTTATTTCGTGTTGTCTCCTGTTAAAATACCTTTCTGTTTGGCGCTCTTTGCCCGTGTCGGCCTTGCGCCAATAAAATCAAACCATCATCATCAAAATCTTGGAGGGAAGCTATTGTAGTGGCGTTCCTGAAGGAGGGTAAGGACCCTTCTTCTCCGGCCAGTTATCGAGCCATGGCCCTCACAAGCTGCCTGGGAAAGCTTCTCGAGAAGATGGTCAACAGGAGACTCGTTTACTTCTTAGAGTTCAATGGTCTTCTCGAGAGCTGCCAGACAAGCTTCAGGGTGGGGCGATCCACAAACGACCAACTCGTCGCCCTTGAGTCGTATATCAAGGATGCGTTTGTCCTTAAAGGGACAGACAACCGATTTTTGTCGAGTATATATTCTCTATCCCAAATGAAAGGGCATCACTTAAAGCACCTTGACGAGAAGCGGTTTTGCTGATAACACTCTAAAACTTTTTAAATCGAATTTTCTGATCTACGAGCCGTATGCGTCCCTCCCAAAACTAATGCTGGCAACCATGATGTAGAGTAGCTCGGCAACATACTTTTGTCTGTATGCGAAATAAAAAAGCGATATTTAAAAACTTGTTCCCAGCTAAAAAAGTGTGAATCGCAGGCTTTCCTGTTCCTTTATGTGTTTTTTTAATGCTAGGGTCTATTTTGCATGAATGCGCCATCTGTTGGGGTAGACGATAGGTAGAATCTGGCTTCACGTTGTGGAGGCGGGAAGTTCAATTCTTCCCGGGCGCGACTTTTTTTTTTTTCAAGCTGTCGTTGGCGTATTTGGAGACTGAAATCAAATATTTTGGCCGAACAAACGCCCCTGAATAAGACAGAATCGTCAAAGCTCCTTCGCTGGGTCTGTTTACTGAACGCTGCCGTTGATTCTGGGCATGGTGGCTCAGTTAGCCACACTGAGAGCAACCCAGCGGCGGCGGGCGGCGTGTCTTTAGAATTTTCACAGTAATGTTTAGAAATACATATACTATTTAAGCTTGTACAAATACTTGTGTTAAAAGGTTTTCAATACGTAAATAAACGTTTCAGCAGTACAGTAGCTGCTAGGTTTGCAGGTCACGTGACAGGGACACATATTGTAGTGTCAAGTTTCGACACTACGAACCGCCACCCTTCCGATTTCAGGAAGTTTGTGCCAAATTAAAATTATTTCCGCCAGTTTGTTTAAAAATTGCTTGTTGTTACCGGGCTATATAAACCGCTGGCTTTCATATGAGCTAGAGAACATATACAAAAATCGGTTGTCTGTCCCTTTAAACAGTTTTGTGCTACAGTCTTTTTTGATCTTGAGAAAGCCTACGATACCGCTTTGCGATACGGGATACTTTGCGACCTAAAAGCCTTCGGTGTCTCGGGCAATATGTTTAATGCTCTTCATAGCTACCTGGCGGAGCGAAACTTTGGTGTGAGAGTTGGCACTGCCCTTTCAAATGTTTTCCTGCAGGAAAACGGCGTGTCTCAAGGCGGCGTTTTGAGCTGCACATTGTTCATTGTCAAGATGAACTCACATCGAAAGGCTTTGCCACGAACCATTTCCTGTACAAGGTATGTAGATGATGTGCAAATATCTTTTAAATCGTGCAATATGTCAATCTGCGAACGCCAAGTCCAGCTTGGTGTCAACAAACTAGCTGGCTGGGCTGATCAGAATGGTTTTAAGCTGAACCTAGTCAAAAGCACTTGTGTTGTGTTTTCCAAAAGGCGTGGGATCTGGCGAGATCCAGACGTCAAACCGAATGGTGTCTCGAATCCGGTCAAAAAAGAACACAAGGTCCTCGGTATAATTCTTGATGAAAAACTTTCCTTTATTCCTCATATGAAACAATTAAAACAAAAATGTCTTAAAACAATGAATATTCTCAAGGTCTTGTCGCATCACTCGTATGGTGCTGACAAACAACTTCTGCAGCGGGTGTTTACAAGCTTCGTAGGCTCGCGGTTGGACTATGGGAGTGTTGTATATGGTTTAGGAAGAGAAACAGCCCTAAAAATGCTCGACCGAGTGCAGCACTTGGGTCTTCAACTTGCGTCTGGTGTTTCTGGACTAACCCTGCGCAAAGTTTGTATGTCGAGTGTGACAAATAGTGCCCAGGGTACCAGTGCGAGTATGTCGATTTACTATATGCTTTTAAAGTTTCATCAACGTCTCACCATCCCACTAAATCAATAATGAACGATACATGTACATCCCAACTGTTTTTGAATCGTCCATCTATTTCTGTGCCTTTCTCGCTCAGGATGAGGAAGGAGCTAGGCTTCTGAACTTTCTTTCTCGTTTTTAGACACCTTCAAAATATCTGTCATTGATGCTGTACCCCCATGGCATCTTCACTTTGTATTATGTTATTTGTCTTTTACTCAATTTAAGAAAAACATGGTGCCCACAACAGCAATTTTGCAGCATTTCATGTATCTCCAGGCGAAATATGGTGCAACAGAATTTTTTACTGATTTTTCAAAAACTTCCATTGCGGTGTTTTGTGCTGCACACAGACCCAATTTCAGTGCTTGTAAAACCGTGAATGTGAATTACAGCATTTTTACGGCGGACGCATATGGTATACTTCTTGTTTTAAATCACATCAACGAACATAATATCTCAAACTCCATCATTTTCACGGATTCACTAAGCGTCGTGCGTACATTATCATCCCAAAGGTTTTTCAAAAATTACGTGGTCAATCTGGTTTTCAAATCTTTAATGTCGGCGTATGCCTCAAATTTGTATGTAACCGTCTGCTAGGTTCTAGGCCACGCTGGGTTCGCGGAAATGAGTTTGCTGATAAAAGGGCCGCTGCGGCTGCACTCAGAAACACTCTAGACATAGCAGCAGTACCCTACACTGACATCAAGCCAATCATCAGACAACACCTACGTAAAACATGGCAAACTCACTGGAGTGAACGGTCAGACAACAAGCTACATGTAATAAAGCCACACTTGGGACGATATACAACTGACTCACACAACAGACACGCCGAAGTGACCCTTCCAAGGTTACGGATAGGCCACACACATGTAACACACTCCCACCTGCTCACTGGATCTCCAAGACCAATGTGCAGCGGGTGTGGAGAGGGCCTATCCATAATCCACATACTCATTCAATGCAAGACACTTGACACAACACGACGCACCCCGCACGGGGCACCTTGAGCAATCTTGGTGACGGTACTGGCGATACCGCGGACCCCGAGCCCCCAAACATCAGCTGGATCCAACCGTGGCGATGTGTTTATAGGTGGAGGGTTAGAAACCACGAACGGTGGCCGTCGGAGCCCAGGTCAAGCTCCGGCGGATGGGCTCCCTGTCTGTTTACCAGGCAGGGAGCTCCGGGACCTCTTTAGCTACCAGGGTAAAGTCAAAGAAGAAAGTACCCCCGTCTCCGTGCTTTTCAATGTATCATATGGCATTTTCGAAACCCCCCCCCCAGACGTGATCGGCCCCCGAAAAGGGGCCGCACCGAAGCTTCCTTTCCACCCCTACCAACTATCAACGTTCCAAAACAAGACAACTATCCCCGTTTTTTGGTCCTCGAATCAATAGACAAATCCAAACCCGTCTCCTCCCAATCTGTATTCCTCGTCTCCAAGTTCCTTGAAGGAATCATTGGCAAATCTTTCGAGGCGAAAAAACTACGAACAGGCGAAGTGTTGGTTGAAGTCAAGACGCAGCAGCAAGCCACAAATCTCCTGACCCAAACCCGCATGGCAGATCTGGACATCCCTGTCACACCCCACCGCAGCCTCAACAGCTCGCAGGGGGTGATATCTCAGCCAGATCTGCTAAGTGAAACAGAGGCCGACCTTCTGGAAGGCCTGAAGGATCAGGGCGTAACAGCTGTCAGGAGAATCACCATCCGTCGCGACAATGTAGAAATACCAACAAAGCACGTAGTCTTAACATTCAGCAGTTCAAAACTTCCTGAGCACATCAATGCTGGTTTCATTAGGTGTGGTGTACGTCCGTACATACCTAACCCGCGCCGCTGCTACAAGTGCCAGCGGTTCGGGCACGCTACGACTTCTTGCCGCGGCAAACAGACCTGCGCAAATGCGCCGCACACGACCACCCCACTGAAAAGTGTGACTCCACCACCTTCACCTGCGCAAACTGTCAGGGGCCGCACGCGGCATGGTCCCGCAGCTGTGAGAAGTTTCACCAGGAGAAGAAGATAATCCACGTAAAAGTAACCGAGAACATCTCCTTCCCCGAGGCGCGAAAGAGGTTCGCCTCTTTCCCACTGGGGAGGTACGCCGACGCAGCTCGCCGGGGGGCGGAGCGGCGTCTTGTTTCGGCGGGGACCCAGTACCGCGACTCGGACTTGGTCCCGCCCCCGCCCCCCTCTGGGTTGCCTCAGGCAGCCCAACCCGCCTCCGCACAGCTCGCTGAGCCAGCAGCGGCTGTGGTGGCAACCACGTCTCGTGGGGAATGCTGCTGCACCCACTGTTTCCTCCTCTCCACCGGCCCGAAGCGCCCTGCGAGGGCCCGGAGGAGATGGAGCTGGAGGAAACTGCAGCAGTTCCCACCTCCGCCGCACCGCCTGTGCCACCCGGGGCGCTCCTGACCGCCCTCGGCGGTCGCGGCCAAAACGAAGGGCACCGCAAAGGGTGCCCAGTCCAAGTCTAGGGGGCCAGTCCGCTGGGCACCCCCTTGCCTTCAGATGACGACCTAGACGTCCGAGCCGTTCCGGCATGCACCACAGCGGAAGGAACGGGCTCCGGCGTCCAGGTCAGTAGACAAAATGAAAAAGCCCCTTCCAAGAGTACAAGCCCCGAAAGCCGACACGTAAACACACACATACTCCAGTAGATCTAAACTTCAATAATGGGAAGAGAAAATATCATGCAATGGAACTGCAGAGGCCTTCTTAAAAATCTTGATGATGTTTATGAGCTACTGCATTCCAATCAGCCAAGTGTCATGTGTGTACAAGAAACACACTTAAATTCCAGACATACAAACTTTTTAAATAGTTACCAGGTATTTAGGAAGGACAGGGTTGGTGGTGGTACATCTTCCGGGGTTGTGGCCATCATTGCCCGAAAGTCCTTGGCTTGTCATTCTAACCTGTTACAGACCGTCCTTGAGGCTGTTGCCATTCGTACCATAATTTTCAATAGGCTAATAACTCTATGCTCAGTTTACATCCCTCCTGATTTCCAGCTCTTGAGCTCGGATTTCGAGGGCCTTATGGATCAGCTACCCACACCTTTCATTCTTTTAGGCGACCTCAACGCACATAACTCCCTTTGGGGCTCTGCTCGCACAGATGCCCGAGGTCGCCTTATCGAAAAATATCTAACATCTTCGGGAGCATGTCTATTCAATACAAACAAGCCTACATACCATAATATAGGACACAACAGTTATTCACACCTTGATTTGGCGATTGGCTCTGCAGTACTCTTTCCATCTCTAGAATGGGACGCTGGCACTAACCCATATGGCAGTGACCACTTCCCAACCACATTAGCATACTTAGGTAAAGCCCCCCATCTTCCCATAACAGGTTCAATGAAGATAGAGCGAACTGGAGTACATTTACAGAAACATCTAAACTACACCACACATCCATTGAACACCTACACGTTGAAGAAGCTACCCAACTCCTCACGGCGCACATCCTCGACGCCGCTGAGACGTCCATTCCCCACGCCTCTGGTGCTCCGCGCAATCAGAGGAGGCCGTGGTGGAATGAGGACTGCAGGCGGGCGCGAGAGGCCCAGAACAAGGCGTGGGGTATCCTTCGACGGTACCCACGTCGGGCAACCTTATTTTGTTCAAACGGGCCAAGGCGTTAGGAAAACGTGTGTGCCGTGAGGCAAAACGAGAGAGTTGGCGCACCTTCCTTACATCTATTAACTCGTACACAGACACACACAAAGTCTGGACACGAATACGAAAACTAAAGGACAACAGACACACAGCCTGCCCCTGGTTAGTACAACAGGGGACACACTGGAAGACCAGGCTAACACACTTGCACAACACTTTCAACACGTTTCCAGCTCTGCACACTACACAAACACTTTCCTGAGACATAAAACCACTTGTGAAAAGAAGTTCTTACATAATAATAACAGGTCAAAATCTGGTTACAACTCTGAATTTACTCTCTATGAGCTGAAGGCTGCCCTGAGCACATGTAAACCTTCAGCTCCAGGCGCAGATCAGATTACATACACAATGATACAACACCTACACCCAGATACTCTTGAAACACTCCTACACTTATACAACAACATATGGCTTTCGGGGCACATTCCGAAATCTTGGAGGGAGGCTATTGTAGTGGCGTCCTTGAAGGAGGGTAAGGACCCGTCTTCTCCCGCCAGTTATCGACCCATCGCCCTCACAAGCTGCCTGTGCAAGCTCCTCGAGAAGATGATTACAGGAGACTCGTGTACTTCTTAGAATATAATGGTCTTCTCGAGAGCTGCCAGGCCGGCTTCAGGGTGGGGCGATCCACAAACGACCAACTCGTCGCCCTTGAGTCGTATATAAAGGATGCCTTTGTCCATAAACAGTTTTGTGCTACGGTGTTTTTTGATCTTGAGAAAGCCTACGATACAGCTTGGCGATACGGGATACTTTGCGACCTAAAAGCCTTCGGTGTCTCGGGAAATATGTTTAATACACTTCGTAGCTACCTGGCGGAGCGAACCTTTCGTGTGAGAGTTGGCACTGCCCTTTCAAATGTTTTCCTGCAGGAAAACGGCGTGCCTCAAGGCGGCGTTTTGAGCTGCACATTGTTCATTGTCAAGATGAACTCACTTCGAAAGGCGTTGCCACGAACCATTTCCTGTACAATATATGTAGATGATGTGCAAATATCTTTTAAATCGTGCAATATGTCAATCTGCGAACGCCAAGTCCAGCTTGGTGTCAACAAACTAGCAGGCTGGGCAGATCATAACGGTTTTAAGCTGAACCCAGTCAAGAGCACTTGTGTTGTGTTTTCCAAAAGGCGTGAGATCAGGCCAGATCCAGACATCAAACTGAATGGTGTCTCGATTCCGGTCAAAAAAGAACACAAGTTCCTCGGTATAATTCTTGATGAAAAACTTTCCTTTATCCCTCATATGAAACAACCAAAACAAAAATGTCTTAAAACAATGAATATCCTTAAGGTTCTCTCCCACCATTCGTATGGTTCCGACAAACAACTCCTGCTACGGCTCTATACTGCTTTGGTTGGGTCTCGTTTGGACTATGGCAGTGTGGTATATGGGTCGGCGAGTAAAACAGCATTGCGAATGCTTGACCCAGTACTACACTTGGGGCTACGGCTTCCTTCGGGTGCTTTTCGCACTAGCCCTGTCGAGAGTCTATATGTTGAATGTAATAAGTGGAGCCTTGAGAACCAGCGAACGTACATGGACTTACTTTATGCTTTTAAAATTTCATGTCAGAAAAACCACCCTTTTTATCCTGTCCTTAACGATACATCCACATCTGTGCTGTTTGTAAATCGCCCGTCCGTTACTCCGCCTTTTTCACTTCGAGCGAGAGAGCGAGCCTCGGATCTGAGTGCTTCGTTTTTAGACGTGTACAGGTCATCCTCTTTAAACATTTTACCGCCTTGGCAAGTTCGCCCTGTGTCCTGTGACCTTTCTTTTATAAAGCTTGACAAAAATCGGGTACCGCGAGCAGAAATACTTCAGCACTTTCTTTCTTTGCAGTTCAAATACCCACGTGCTGAATTCTACAGTGACGCTTCTAAAACCTCCACTATGGTGTCGTGCGCTGCTCATGGTCCACATTTCAATGCAGCCAGAATCATGAGCGTGCACACAACAATTTTTTCAGCAGAAGCGTACGGAATTTTACTGATTGTACGACATATCCTTGAAAATCAAATTCCCAATTCTATCATCTACACAGATTCTTTGAGTGTTGTTCGCGCATTATCATCGCATAAACCCCCCAAAAACCACATAATTCATCTTGTATTCAACACTATCATGTCGGTGTATGCGGAGAAGCATCAGCTGCTCCTCTGCTGGGTCCCAGGACACGCTGGGATCGCTGGGAACGAGTTGGCGGACGAAAGGGCCGGTGCTGCTGCACTCGGGAACACTGTAGACATTACAACGATACCCTACACAGACCTCAAGCCTCACATAAAACAACACCTGCGCAGAACATGGCAAAAACACTGGGACGAACAGACAGACAACAAACTACACGTAATAAAGCCACACTTGGGACGGTACACAACTGACTCACACAACAGACACACGGAAGTCGTCTTGGCAAGGCTGCAGATAGGGCACACCCATGCGACGCACTCGTATCTGCTGACGGGATCTCCTAGACCCCAGTGCGGCAGGTGCGGAGAGGCCCTATCCGTAGTGCACATACTAGTCACATGCAAGGCACTTCACACAACACGACACAAACACTTCAGAGAACTCTACAGACAACATATTCCCCTACATCCATCGCTGTTTCTAGGAGATGATGCCATGTTCTCCGTGAAAACGTGTGTTTGAGTACTTGTCAGACGTGAAGTTTTTAAACCTCATCTCCTATCACGCATAATCATATCTGGCCCTATACACCAGCCATCACCATTGCGGTTAATTGACTTTATTGTTATTTTGGCTTTAGTAGCCACTATTTTATTTTAGATACTTTTGTTTGGCGCTCTTTGCCCCAGCTGGCCTTGCGCCAAAAAACTCTAACGATCATCATCATCAACAACACGACGCAAACACTTTCCACAACTATACAGACAACACACCCCGTTTCACCCATCGTACTTTTTAGGAGACGAGCCCATGTTTTTCATCAAGCGTGTTTTTAAGTTTCTCACTGATTTGAAGTTTTTACATATCATCTCTTACCATGCATCATGACAACCTGCTCTTTACACCAGTCATCTTCATTACCTTGCGTTTTACTTTGTTTATTTTTACTGAAATGATTTACTTTTACATTCATGTCACTTAAATGAACCAACCATTATTTGGCGCTCTTTGCCCTCAGTCGGCCTTGCGCCACAAAATTCCAAACATCATCATCATCGGGACCCACGTGTAGCAGGTGTGGAAAGGGCCTATTCGTATCGACATACTAATCACATGCAAGGCACTTGACACAACACGACACAAACATTTCCCATAATTACAGACTACACATTCATTTGCACCCTTCATACTTTTTAGCCGAGACGAACCAATGTTTTCTACTCAACGTGTTCTTAAGTTTTTAGCGGAAGTGAAATTTCTGCAGCTCTTATCATATCACGCGTAATCAGACTGGCCCTATACACCAGCCATATCCATTGTCTTTTGTTTTGCGTCACTTTTATTTTTAGTCACATGTTTTAGTATTTACGGTCTCATCAAAATTCAGTAACTTCTTCTTTGGCGCTCTTTGCCCATAGTCGCCCTTGCGCCAAAAAACCCAACCATCAATCAATCAATTGTTTACTTGTATAATGATCGCACCCCTGAAGTTCGCCGTCAAAAAAATACTTTTTTTATTTCCCGCACAATGATCGCACTCTGAACTTGCCGCAGCCATATGTCGTATGTGTGCCAAGTCTAGACGACGATGGCCGGGTTTACGTTAGTTTCCTCTTCTTTCAAAGCGGACATGGCTACGTTATTGCCGCAGGCTTGATATTAGCGATATCGGCAGGCGTGAGTTCATTATTGGTGCGGATGAAACTCACTAAATGCACATAATGTACTCACAAAACAATAAAAACGCGCTCGGCCGGCTGTGTCGGCAGCCGTGTCTTGATGTCCCACACTGTGACAGCAGCAGCCACTGTTCGACCTGTTCCTACTTCAACGCAGACTCGTTCCGGCGCGTTCCGCAATTCCGTAATTCCGGCGCGTTCCGCAATCAAAACTGCATTTTTCATCACTCGGTCTCATTCGGTGGTCAGTGGAGTTTTTCTTATGTTTTTATTTCTTATGTTTATTATGTTCATCAGACTTATTGCAAACATTCTGACCTGCAACATGCATTTACTGCGCTGAAACGTTTTCCCGAAAAATTTACCTCGCGTAATGATCGCACCCTAACTTTGCGTCAAATTTTTGGAAAAAAACTGCGATTATCACGCGAGTAAATACGGTAGTTATTTATAAATTTGAAGCATATGCAGTCATACCCTTTAAAAGGACATTGATCACATAGTTTTTACACAACTTTCCTGAAGACAGTGCCTGCACAACGCTTAAAGAATCTTGTACATGATTGACTTTGGAATTTTTATGTGATGATGTAATTTGAAACGAACAAGATACCATACGCTTCTGCCATGTAAATACTCCTGTGAATTCATTGTTTTACTAGCGCTAAAAACTTGGTCCATTCGCTGCACAAGAGACAGTAGAAGCAGTTTTCGGGTGCGTCGCTGAAGACTTCTGCGCACCTCTACTTTTCCTGCAGGAACAGGAAGTGCTGAAGAATCGCACTCCTCGTTACCCTATTTTTTCTACTTGCCTGAATGACAGGTCGCATGACATAGGACAAGGATGCCATGGTGGAATGAAATTATGGATGGTTGTCTTGTGCGTGTCTTAAAGGGGGACATTGAGTGTAAAGGTCTCCTTCGTCACTATGAGATAGAAAGGTGAAGAAATAGATAGCCTCTTTAAAAAGAGTTGCAAGTTTGATGTATCGTTCATGATAGGATTAAAAGGATGGTTGGTGGGAGACACGACCTTAGATGCATACCGCAAGTCAACATACTCCTGCGGATGCCCTCGACGCCATTTCTCTCAGTTCACAACGAGACTGTCGACAGGGCTAGTTCGAAAAGTGCCCCATGAGAGGCGAAGGCCCAGATGCAACATTGGGTCGAGCATTTTCATTGATGTTTTTGTAACCGACACACACACGACACTGCTTTAGTCAAGCCAAGACCCTACCAAGGCAGCATAGAGGCGCAGCAGGAGTTGTTTGTCGGCCCCATAAGATTGGTGTGAGAGAACCTTCAGAATATTCATTGTTTTTATGCATTCGCATTTAACTTGTTTGATATGTGGTATGAATGTCAGCTTTTTGTAGAATAAAACCCTAAAAACTTCTGCTCCTTGTTCACAGGAATCGACACACCATTAAGAGTGATGCCGGGGTCTGGCTGGACCCCATGTGTCCTTAAGAACACAACAGAAGAGCTTTTTCCAGGATTAAGTTTAAAACCATTCTTGTCAGCCCAGCTGGAAAGCTTGTTGACACAATGCTGGATTTGAAGTTCACAGATTGACACATTACAAATTTAAAAGATATTTGACGTCGTCTACATACACAAAATAAGTGATTGGAGGTGGCAGTGCATTCACAAGGGAGTTTATCTTGACTCTAAGGAGTGTGCAACCGAAAACGCCAGCTAGAGGCACGGCGTTTTCGTCGACGTGAACCCTGGAGAGCACATTACGAACTTTCACACGAAAGGTTCTCTCCGACATATAACTTCAAAGAATGTACAACATGTTGCCCAAATCACCGATTCACTTCATGTCACTAAGAATCCCGTATCGCCAAGTGGTGTCATAGGCTTTCTCGATGTCGACAAAACACCGTAGGACAAAATGGTTTATGCACGAAGGCATCCTTGATATATGATTCAAGAGCGACAAGTTGGTCGTTCGTAGATCGCCCCACTCTGAGGCCTGCCTGGCAGCTCTCGAGAAGACCGTTGTACACCAAGAAGCACACTAGTCTTCTGTTGATTATCTTCTCGACAAGCTTGCACAGCAGCTTGTGAGGGAAATGGGTCGATAGCTTAGAACTATGCATACGAAGGCATCCTTTATATATGATTCCAATGCAACTAGTTGATCATTGGTGGATCTCCCTGTCCTGAAGCCAGCCTGGCAACACTCGAGCAGACCATTGTACTGAAGAAAGTACACACGTCTCCTGTTAATCATCTTCTCGAGAAGCTTGCACAGGCAGCTGGTCAGGGCGATGGGTCGATAGGTTGCGGGAGAGGAAGGGTCCGTCCCTTTCTTTAGAAACGCCACTAGTATGTCCAACTTCCAAGACTTAGCAATGTGCCCCGAAAGCCATATGTTCTTGTATAGATGTAGGAGTGTTTCAAGGGTGTCTGGGTGTAGGTGTTGTATCATGGTGTATGTGATTTTGTCTGCACCTGGAGCTGAAGGCTTACATGTGCTCAGAGCAACCTTCAGCTCATGAATTGAAAAATGAGAATTGTAAGAAGTGTGCGACTTGCAGTTATCATGCAGAGACTTCTTTTCTACAGATGTTTTGTGTTTCATGAAAGTGTTTGTGTAGTGTGCTGAACTGGACACTTGTTCGAAGTGTTGTGCAAGTGTGTTAGCCTGATCTTCCAGTGTGTCCCCTGTTGTACTAACCAGGCGCAGGCTGTGTGTCTGTTGTCCTTTTAGGTTTCTTATTTGTGTAGAGAATTTGTGTGTGTCAGTGTATGAGTTGATGGAAGTAAGGAAGGTGCGCCACCTCTCCCTTTTCGCCTCACGACGCACTTGTTTCCCAAAAGCCTTTGCCCGTTTAAATGAAATGAGGTTATCTGACGTGGGGTACTGGCGAAGGACACCCCACGCCCTGTTCTGGGCCTCTCGCACCCGCCTACAGTCCTCGTTCCACCAGGGCCTCCTTGGGTTACGGGACGCACTGGAGGCCTGGGGAATGAATTTTTGGCAGGCGTCGAGGATGTCGCCGTGATGAGTTGGGCGGCTTCCTCCACATGTAGGTGTTTTATGAATGTGTGGTGTAGTTTTGATGTTCCTGTAAATGTACTTTTGTTTGCTTTTGGTTCATTAAAGGAGCCATGAAGAGAAAATGCAAGGTGGTTTCATTCGAAAGATTTCGTGTTTTATAGTGCCCCCAGCGCTTGTCCGGATACAAACGGTGCTTTATTCACTGAGAAATTAAACAATTTAGGTTAAAATTTTGATTTTCCCGCGCAATCGTGCGTTTTCGTGGTCCCAAGTGACATCACTGAAACCGACCGCTCTGCAGCCTAGAGTACCTTCATTCACGCATCCGCCGTACAGGGTAGGGACACGTATACGCTGGCGCCGCCATTTTTGGTTGCTCGCTCGCCGCCGAAGCAAGTCATTGTGTCAAAACCGCGCTACAATTATCGCCGCAACGCGGTTTACTGAAGAAGTTTGAATCATATTGTCTGTTTCGCGTTGCTAGGTCTTGTGGGAAACGAAAAGAATAACGCGCTGAGCCCGTTGTCCCAATTGCGGCGGCACAGGACCGTTCGAAGGCTGTCTCCACCCTGTACAGCGGTGTTGGTTTGTTCCCGCGTTTCTTTATGTTCCGTAACCTAGATGGCGCCACCATACCGTAGCAAGCGTTTGGTTTGTTTTTGCCCGCATTTAAACCTGGCTTGTTTTTGTTCTGGGAGAAAACATTCGTTCCCTGAAACAGTGCTCGCTCGATAAATGGGGTCACGTAAGAAACCGTTGCTTGCGTCAATCGGCCAGTGTCGTCTGAGACAACCCCAAGCCCCGTAGTGCTGTGCAGCGAAACCAAGCATGCTGTGGGCAGTACGAACAGCAGAACGCATCATTACTTTCATGTTTACATGTGCTTTCGTAACTTCCACTGTTTGTCCCATCATTCTTATTGCTCTGTAAAAAATGTGCCCTAAATTTAGGCGCAAATCGCTCGTTCGTCTAGTTTGTAAGTTCTACCTAATTTGCGTCTGCTTCTGCCTGCCTCCGCCAATCGCAGAGCTTAGCTCATGTGACGACATAGGTTCTGTTTCGTGAAATGAGCTGGTGGGTCGCATGACCATTCCCGTTTTTCCTAATTATGTAGCTTATTTGAGCGAAGTTTACGTTAAAAGTGGTGTCAGTATGATTCTAACGAGACAATCTTTTGAATGAACCAAACTTGTGTTTTCTCTTCATGGCTCCTTTAAACCTGTTTCGGGAAGATGGACTGCTTGGGCCTCTACCTATATACGTTAGTGAAGTGGAGAAGTGGTAACTACCATACAGGTCAGTGCCCATGCCCCACTCAAGACATGGAAAGAGAATTGCAGAACCAATAGCCAAGTGAAGATGTGAGTATATATTGTGTCTTAAGTTATGATATGTAGGCTGTTTTTTTTAAAAGGCATACTCCAGAGGATGTAAGAAACTTCTCTATCAGGCGACCTCGGGCATCCCTTCTAGAGGAGCCCCAAAGTGAGTTGTGCGCATTAAGGTCGCCTGTGAGGATGTATGGTTCGGGTAGCTGGTCAACCAGTGCCTCGAAATCAGAGCTCAGAAGTGCGATCTCAGGAGAGATGTAAAGGGAGCCTACCGTTATGAACCTAATAAATATTATCGTACGGATATCTACAGCATCAAGGACAGTGTTTAAAGATAGAGGGTGGCATGCTAATGATTTCCGGGCGACAATAGCCACACCACCAGAAGAATGTGTGCAGCCAACCCTGTCCTCTCTGAATATCATGTACCTACTTAAGAAATTTGTCTGTTTGGAATTGAGGTGTGTTTCTTGGAGACACATGACACTTGGCTGATCGGCATGCAGCATCTCATACACATCGTGCCTCGGCTGTTCCATTGATTATGTTTTCTGTTCCCATTATTTTAGAATGGCTGGAGCGCGTGTGTGTGTTCATGTGTCGTCTTTCGAAGCTGTTACTCTGGGATCGGGCTTCTTGGGCCTTTCCGTACGCTTGGAAGTCAAAGGCCGCTCCTTGCGCTGCGTTGCAGGAAGGAACGGCCCGACTTCCATCTCCCCGTCAGATGAGAAAGAGGTGCCCGACGGGCCGGGCGCCCCACACTTGGCGCCCCTTCGTGGACCCTTCGTTTGAGCCACCACCGCCGAGGGCGTCGGGGGCGGCAGAGGTGACACGGGTGGTGCGGTGGCGGTGGGCACCGATGCGGGTCCCCCGCTGCCCATCCCCTCAGCACACTCCAATGCACTGGAAGCCGGGGAGGCAGTGGCGGAAGCGGCATCGGTCCCGACAGAGATGGTTGGCACCACAACCGCTGCTGCCTCAGCAAGCGGCGTGGTGCCGGGTCGGGCTGCCTGAGGCAACGCTGCGGGGGGTGGGGGAAGGACCAGGTCAGACTCACTGAACTGCGTCCCTGTGGAAACGAGACGCAGCTCCGCCGCCCCCCCCCGGCGAATTGCGTCTGCGTACCTCCCCAGGGGGAAAGAGGGAAACCTCTTTCGCGCTTCCGGGAAGGTGATGTTCTCATTAACCTTGATGTTGATGATCTTTTTCTCTATTTGAAATTTTTCACATTTGCAGAAGTACGCTGCATGCGACCCCCCGCAGTTGACACAAGTGAAGGTGTCGGATGAGCAGTTGGCGATCGGGTGATCGTGCGCCGCGCATTTTGCACAGGTCGTTCGGTCACGGCAAGAGTTATGCCGTGCCCGAATCGCTGGCACTTGAAGCAGCGCCGCGGGTTCGGAATGCAAGGACGAATGCAGCATCAAATGAAGCCTGCATTTATGTATTGTGGGAGTGGGGATCTGTCAAAGGTCAGGATAATGTGTTTGGTTGGGATGGTCTTGTTGTCCCTTCCCTGCGCATCGTGATGCGGCGCACTGCTGTGACACCCTGGTCATTTAAACCTTCGAGAAGGTCGGCATCTGTTTCCGGAAGAAGATCTGTCTCAGAAATCACATCCTGGGAGCTATTTAGGCTCCTGTGGGGTGTGACCCTGATGTCCAGATAATGGATGCGGGTTTGTGCAAAACGAGTGGGGGTTGTTGTTCGGCATTGAGTTCTACGAGGATTTCTCCGGTCCTGAGCTTCTAGCTTGTTATTTTCCACCTATTGTGCTGTGCAGAAATTTAGAAATCAAGAATACGGACATAAAAGCGACAGTTCTTGCTGAGTCAGCTGACTCAGTCGCAAGAAAACGAGCATAGTTATTCACGGTTGTTGAAAAGACAATTGTTCGGAGACGTGGGAACGAAACTTCGGTGCGTCCCCTTTTCGAGGACCGATCACGTTAAGTTGCGTTTAGATAATTCCATATAGCATAGTATAAAAGCAGGGAGATGGTGTACTTTCTTTGTCAGCCTTACCCTGATAGCTAAAGAGATCCCGAAGCTCCCTGCCTGGTAAACAGACAGGGAGCCCATCCGCCGGAGCTTGACCTGGGCTCCGACGGCCACCGTTCGTGGTTTCTACCCTTCACCATAAAACACATCCCCACGGTTTGTTCCAGCCTATGTTTGGCGGCTCGCGGTATCGCGAATACCGTCACAAAGATTTCTCAAGGTGCCTCGTTCGGGGTGTACAAGTAGTAGGCATTTCCTATGGCCAAAAGAAAATACACGAAAGGATGGCTTAGCCGTGTTCTCATTGAGCTAAACTGTCAATAAGAGCAACTCGTATTTATCCTTCAGTGTTCCTTTTACAACTCGATTGTGATTTGACTGTGTACTGTTCTACGTGCTGTGAGTGTGCTATTTACAAATCAGGCAAACACTTGCCGGTTCAACATACCTTGGAGGCCCAATGCGACGGAGCAGACGTTCCGCTTGACTTGGTGCAATAATACAGTGGTAGCCTTGAGCTTGCTGTACACGCCGAAGGGGGACACTGGCAAGAACGGGTAACACAGAGCAACTGAATGCGTAGCAATTGCATTCATACCTTTGGAAGGGCACAGACCTGTTGAAGCTCGTGTTCGCCACGTAGGATTCAGGCATTGCTGTAGCAGGGGTTCTGGAACATGAAAAAAGTTTGAAGTGAGGTTTGATGCACCGCAAGTACAACAGGGCTATCAGGTGCACAGCAGTCAAGTTCTACAGAATAATTTCAGGAATTCCAATTGGGTGTTCTGGATCTAAGATAGGAGTGACAACTGCATTGTTCTAGGTGGTCACCAGTACATATTGCTCTCTAAATAAAAAGGCACCTGATACATACGCTGGCTGTTTTGGAATGCCTTCGTACTACATATGAAGGCACACTCCATGAAAACACTATCAGTTCATACTTACCTATAAAATGCATGTTTTTATCTAAAATTTCAAACAAAGCAATTATTTGCTCGTGTTATAAATTAAGACAAAAACACCCCACTTTCACCACGCATTGATCACTCTTACATTTTATAGTATACACCTGGTTGAGCATTGAGCAAAAATGAGTCATGCAAATATCCGCTACTACTACACAATAAAGTCAAACAGATCATCACGATATTGTAGTCCTGAATGCTTTCTCCAAAAGAACTCCTCACTGCAACAAAGCGAAAGTGACATGAAAACATTTCACTGCTGCAACCTTTGCGCCTTACCAGCGACACCTTTCTTCACGTTCAGCTACACCACAACGTCGACAGGTCACAAGGGCTTCTACATATGTACATGAATTCCTGCACAAAAGGTTCGCTTCATGAATGAAGACCAGAAGGGAACGATGGTGGGCCCTTTGTCTATGCAAGATAAGCGGACGCGTCATCAAAATGAACAGTTGTATTCTGTCGTTATGGCCCCTTTTATATCTGTTCAAATTTAGTTTCTTTTTCTAATGTCAAGACTTCTGTTGCAGCACGTGGTCCGAACATTATTATTACTGTCAGAAAATTATAACACCATTCCGTTTTTTGGGGCTTGTTTAATGCCTAAACAAAACTGCAAAAAATTAGCAACCGTAGGAAAGAAAACTTCCTGCCGCTTTTTCACTGCACCATATTACCTATATTTAATGCCAGAATAAAAGAACTACCCATTTGAACATTACAAAAACAAGTTGTGCTTTGTCTGGAAATCGAGGTGGTGTCCCTTGCAAAACGGTGTCCTCTGGAGTTGACTCTGGTTCAGTACTGGGGCTAGACAAAGACCTGCATAGGAGCATTCAATGTAGTTCAATTTAACACACCAAGCACATGCTTTACAAGACATGAAATGGTGACTGGCAAAATATTGGGATATAATTGCCGTCAGAGTGAGCATATATGCATTCGGGGAGCTATCTGCTCTGAAATTTTAGACTAAGAAGACTACCTTTCACTGAAATTAGATTCCTCCAAGGTTGTATCATGGTCGTGGAAATACGCGTTGGCTTTACTGCGACGCTTCCCCTGCCCTCTTCCTCATCGGTGGTGGCTACGTCAGCCATGTCTTCTGCACAACGTGCTTTTTCCCTCGCACGCTGGTATGTGCCTGCACCGAAGGAAAGCCATAAAAGCGTACAAGCCCAATACAAAAACCTATTTGTAGAATAGTGCTAGCAGTGAAACGTATACAAGGAAACAAATTCTTTCAGTCTTTGATTTATACACCATTTTGATTGATTGATTGCGGGGTTTAACGCGCCGACGCAACGCAGGCGATGAGGCGCGCCGTAGTGGAGGGCTCCGGATTAATTTTGACCACCTGGGGATCTTTATCGTGCGCCGAAATCTCGTACACACGGGCGTTTTTGCTTTTCGCCTCCATCAGAAAAGCGGCCGCCGCGGCCGGGAATCGAACCCGCGACCTCGTGCTCAGCAGCGCAACGCCTTAGCCACTGAGCCACCGTGGCGGGTTATACACCATTTTCAATAAGCAGCCGGGAAAGCAGAAAAATATTCGCAAACCAGTTCTCTCGGCGGTCGACGAGCGTTGCCTGAGCGCGCTCGGCTGCTAACATCGCTCGGCGCAGTGTGCTCCGCTCCGGAATTCTGGAGTGTTTCGCACCGTGTGATTAGTTTTTGCGGAACTTTCAACTGTTTTAGACAGTGCTGCTACGCCATTAAAGAGGAGGGCTTCGGATTAATTTTGACCACCTGGGGATCTTTCACGAGCGCCGATACAATACAACATTACAACAACTTCTGGTTCTTTGTAGTCAATTGAAAATACCATATATTGTTCGTCATTATAGCCGATTGGCATTTAATCTAGCCTTTAAAATCACGGCGTTTTGTTGACTTTTTTTCAGGCCAATGCCTTACACTGCCAAACGATAGGAAAGGATACCTTTCTCTATCACACACTGCTGGTCGATAGCAGGATGAGCATGCAGCCCCTTGTGGAACCGCAGCTGGAGATACGTGAACGCTTCATTTGGAAAATAGTTCAACCTGTTCACAACGCGGTCAAAGAAAAAACTTCTAATCCTTTTGCGTTGCCACGGAATCTGAAGTACTACAATTACAAAACAGTTACTGCTGGTCGCGTAAAGCAATTTGGAAGCAGTAGTTTCACAAAGGCGGGCTCCGAGCGACAGGCCACATGCGCTGAGCAGAGTTAGGCCAATCGTGATCACGATCATGGTCTACCAATATTCACTCGCCCAAATGTCGATCCTTTTGCTCAACCTTCGAATAGTAATTTGACTGGTTGTGCGGTCATGTTATTTTTCCGCCCAGGTAATTTCGTTTCGTCCGTAACCGTCATAAGTCTAGTAAATAAGGATTATATTGCATTGCAATGTCGATCAACAGCGGAGCAATCGCCTCGTCGAAAGTCCATCGCGAGCGCGGATCCACGTGACCCGCATATGCTGTGTGCGCTCCGCAGTCGACGTCCGCGCTTCAGTAAACATGACTAATTCATGAACATTACAAGCATGGTGGTATTAAAAACACGTGTTTACTCCTTGATATCGAGTTCTATGTCAGTCGGTGCCATACCGGTACGTTTCCATCGCAGAACTGCAGAGCACCACCGGCACCGCCACCACCAGTGCTACTGCTGCTCACAACAGCCGGGGTCGGCATCTTCCACTCTGGCAGCACATTACGACCTAAAATCCGTCCGCGCATGGTAAAAACAAAACAGAACACACCCACACAAGCACTGCAACCGCTAACGTAACACCAAACCACTATGAACCACTCGGTAATGCACGATTACCTAGCAGATGCACTAAAAGTACGGAGCATTTAACAGCCCAGAGCGGCGGCTTCGGCAGTCGCTTCATAGACGGCGCTACCGTCTGGTCCGAAAAAGGAAATGGCGGCGCCCACCACTAGCGAGGAAAATGGTGTATATACTGGCCCCACTATAGACGTTGAAATCCGTAATGACTCAGGATGTAACACAGTGATCATTGCCCCTAGATTGCATGCTTAAGGGAAAAAAGTGCAATAATTAGAGAAAAGGAAGGAACAACACCCACACCTACTGTCAACTGAATTTTGTGTTTACAGGAAAAAAATATCAGCAGTCTTTCAGGCAAGCTCAGGTACCCGCAACAAACAAACACCCAACATAGGGGCGAACTAGAATGACCAGAACGTGCAAAAACTTCACCAAAGCCACAAAACTGCAATCGTTTCATACATGCTTTCTCATATCCTAATAACCAACATGTCATTAATATGTCCGCCGATCTGGGCATATGTGTTATTTATTTGCGTGACTGACTGTGCACAATGACACGGACGAAAAACACTGTCTGTAATCTTCCTTATCCACATACAATTCCCCCGAAATTGCATTATGTTCCTTTTAAGACGCTAGGTCAGAATGGCTGGTGTATGATCGTGCTCATTAGGTAACATCAGCCATCATTGAAATGAAAGTCCTACATGCCCATGGCTTTGTGAACACCAGAGTTCTAATAAAGGTTTCAGTGTGTTACGCAAAAGCTAGCACAGGCACCTGTAGGCAAATAAGCATATCATATGTCAGCCCCCATCTTGAGTCATATTCAATAGAAAAAGGTCACTCCCAGTAGGTAGGAAGAGGGTGAAGCTTTCGATTGCAACTAAGTACAGCACACATGCTCAGTGGACGCAAGTGCCTAAATGGGTCGTTATACATGTTTTTCTTTCATGAATACAGTATCCATTTTACAGTAAGTGCTGGTGTTCGTTTTCCCATCATTGTAGGTCTTTTGTATAAAGACAGGTCTAGCTTCAAGATAAAAAGTGCCGGCTGAGTCACCATGTTGCAAGCTTGCCGCCAATCGTAACAAAACCTGTTCAGGTACTTTTTTTCTCCTACGTTTTCCAAAAGAAATCTTATGCACATGTCGTGCCCACTTGTAATTATTAACAGCCTGCAAAAATACTAAAAGCATGCTTCATTAAAATTTGGCCAAGTGAAAAGGAGTCTGCAAAAATCAGTTGAATGTTTAACAGTCACGACAAGCAAGTGGATTTTTGTGCACTCACGAACCAGGCCTCATGCCAGAAATAACAAGGCCTCATTACGGGTTCATGACAGAAATGCGCATTCACTGAATGTGGTACTTCTGCCACATGTTACGATCGGTGTATTGGAAGTGCCAGGACCATCTGCAATATTATCGGGTTCAATCACCCAACCCTCCCGTCGTCTGGTTTCTGCCGGTTCCTGCCTCCCCCCGTCATCGACGGAGAGCGACCAGGCTTTGTGCGTAAGGACGCGGGGCGACTAATTCTGCTACTGCACACAAGCCGCTTTCCGCGGCTTCACGGGAACCCAAGCACCCTCGGGCAAGGCAAGTCACAATATGCGATAATGGTGCAGGGAGGGATGAACAATGGCGTGCTGCGTTGCTCCTCCGGCAGAAATCTTCAGCGGCGAGCCGACCACCATGGGCCGCTTTGTTGTGGATCCTAGACGGCGCTGTTCAAAGAAAGTTGCACCATCAAAGCCAACCGACTGACCTGTGAGAAAGTGTCTTCTCTTTGTGAGCGTGTGGACATCCGTTTCAGTGCCCCGGATTGGTGCGTCTTGACGTCAGCCGAGAAAAAGGGGAAAAGGGGACGGACCCAACCTGGTTATTTAATCTAGTGCGTGCAGGAGCGAAAAACCTTGTGCACTCAGTCAAACGACATGTAAATATCTGTATGTAAAGTTTCTTCCTTCGCCCTACGCGGCCCCAATGTTTGCCCAACTCCGGTTCAACGAATACCATCACCGGTCACGCTGCCAGATCCGCAACACACATTTCAATGAAACTGATGTTTCCTTTTTAAAAAGAAAATAATGAGCTGCCACAAGGACACGGGTGCATGGCACAAAGGAGTTGAAAGGCCCAGTATACACAACTGTAGTGCGTCGGGTCTCTCATAGATGGTGCACTGGCGACCATCATCATCATTTTTCGCGCTAGTACACTCTGGTGTGCGGTAATAAAGCTAGCTCCTGGGTGTAGCCGGGTGTGCTGCCACTTGAAGCATCAGTTCCGGCTACATCTCTCAGTGCTCTGGACTATGCCAGGGCGATCCCTCAGCGTACCCCTTTGGCCACCCTCAACATCCTCTGCAATACGTCTTTACTCTTAAAAATGCAATAATTTGGGATATCTGGAATATACTAAGTTGAAGCTAGATATGCTAGAAGAACCGATAAAAGACACCTTCCTCCTTGGAATAAGCCCTAAAAGATCTGTTTAAACTCAATTGTATGCAATCACTACTGAAATAGTACTTGCCAAGAAAGCATAACAGGAAAATTTGCTGTACTTGATAACACAAACTCATAAACAGTGCCGAAAAGCGCACGCAATAAAAACGTGAAAGAGGAACAAGACAAGTTAAATGTGGATGACAGCCACTGCAGCTAAACCGCCTCATTCATGTGCAAACTCTACCGCCTTGGGTTGTCCCGAATAATAAACACACGGAAAAAGACCGCTTACTGGCGTTATAGCACAAAGCAGTGTAGTCAGTTTTCCTTGCTCCATCATTTAAAGTTACACCTTCTTTGAGGTAGGACACCCACTTCCTGTGCCAATAAGCCGCACATCATGCTTTCTGAAGAAAGCGTCGGGTTGCTCAAAGTGTGTAATTGCCTTTTTCAACCTTGCTGTCCCGTAGTCCAGCGGCCAAAGGCAAACCTTGTCACACACCCACGACACGACGATTCAGCCGCCTCCACTTAGTTCCTCTTCACGAATCGTACAATTGTAAAGGCTGCAAACAGGCACGATGCATTAAGTGCACTTGCAACAAGACAGCCTTAAAGGTTTGCACGTTGAGGTAAACTGGCGTTTCCTCAAGTTTGAGCAGGAATTATCCTCAAGTTGTGAAATAAAGAAGACAAAAGCGATCCCATAAGTGATATTGATGAAAGCTTTTTAGCAGCTCTAAAGCGAAAGTTACGACAATAAGGAAAAAGGTCAACGCTGGCATCCGTGGAAGAATTAAGGGAATGGATACTCGGCCGGCAGCCTACCCGCACGAGCGGAAGTTTGCCGGCAGTCTTTCCTTATTGGCTTGCTGCGGTCACGTGATTAGTGATGGCATGCTGTTGTACCCCGCGCGGTCGTACGGTCACGGCAGCTGTCCCTCGCGAGCGAAGAGTGCGGTCATTTTGTGTCAGAATAATTATTTCCCGTGAGAACAACGCCGGGTGGCTTATTTCGGTAATTTGCGCCACCACAGGGCGTTTAAATTGGACCTAGATAATGACCTTTGGTTAAACCAAGCTGACGGCAAATAATTATCCCACCGCAAAAGGCCCGCGCCCTTCACTTGGCGGAACATCGATGTGCCGTGGCTAAGCCAAGGAGGCGGCGAATAATTAAGGAGCTCGCGACAGAAAACTGCCAGCGAGACCACAACTGGACAGCGCGTTTTTAGTGAAGCTGGCATATATGGCCCTAAATAAACGATGCTGCTGGCAAATACAAGAGTATAGCGCGACAAACCGGCACTCTTCGCTTCACCGCAGCCTGCGAAAGAAGACTCTTCTGCAATGCATTTTCAGTCCGCCATGCAAATCTGATACAGGTAAACTATAATTGCAGGTACTCACAGATTTGTCCAGGCCAATTGCGGAGGTGAAGTCGTCGATGACGCTCCTCTTACCGTATTTACTCACATAATCCCCGGAGGGGGCATCCGTTAAGCAGGCGTTTGCGTGTACTGTGCGACACCACGGACCCCGAGAACCTACCCCTTCGCTTGTGTAAGAGCGCCGTCACCGGGGAAAAGAGGTCCTAGTGGTTGAGCGGACGCTGAGTGCTTGAACCTTTAAGGCCCCTTGGCGAAGGCAACACACCACTTTGGCCTCCGCTTCTTGTAGACGGTACCTCCGGTCTGACCCGCCCAAGGGATGCAGCAGTCGCTTCTTCCTCCCCAGGGCGAGAGTATACCACTACACAAGTGGTATACGCCTCACCTGCCCCCTCGATGTCCTTACTGCCGTACCACCACTCCATCAGACCTCACACACCTAGTTTGGTGGTGCCCAGCTTTCGCCACGCACCGTACATTTAAATCTCCCCAACCCCATCCCGATCCAGAAAAAACTGATGCACAACTATTATATGAAATAGCGGTTTATTCAATTAAAAGCGGTCTGGCACGGATTGTTTGAGCGGGTCCTCCCCCGAACGAACTGGTGTATGTGCACAAACCCTATTGCGATCACCATGAACTGGCCCATGAATTGCAGGTTACAAGAACTGGCCCAGTTATTGAGTCTACTGAGAACGACCAGCATTTATTTGTTTGTTTTCTCTTACCCTCCCTCCCCCTTCCTTTCCCCCATCGTGACCAGTGGTCATCCTTTTCTATTAAAGGTTGTCTCTCTCTCTCTTCTACCTCCCCTCCTCTTCATCTTTCACTTTCCTATCTTCTTTCTAACAACTTTCTTGTTGCCTCGTTCCTCCTTCAGTTTCCCTTTTTCCTGGCGGCTAGGGTTAACCTTCTGTGGCGAATGACCCTGCGTTCAGCCATATTTGTTCATAGTCGTGCTGTACGGCAGGAGTGGCAGGACTTGCCCGCGAGTTCCTGTCCCGTCCCCTTGTTGTGCTCCTTGGTGGGTGGCTGGTACCATGGCCGAACAGATTTTTGATTTCATGGCTTCCTTTTTTTGTTCAATTGATCCATGTCGAAAAAGGGGGCACCGACGCAACTGCCAAGTTCATTATAAATGTGAACAACTTCCAACGTTTTCACGTGGTTCATAGTAATGGCAAAAAAAACTGCACGACTCGTCTCACCTTTTGTCGTTGCAAAGACGTGAACATCCACCATTGGAGAAGGCTACAACATCAAGAAGCTGGCAAATGGAGACCTCCTCCTCGAACTGCTCTACAAACATCAATGTGAGAAACTGCTGCAACTAACGTGTTTTGGAGACATCCCTGTAACTGTCAGTTAACACAGGTCGCTGAATACAGTCCATGGAGTCATCTCAGATGACGACCTCAAGTATACGTCTGTGGAGGAACTTCTTCAAGGCCTAAAAAAACAGAATGTCACGAATGTCTACAGAGTCAAAATTAAATGGCAGAACAAAGAAATTAAGACTAAGCACATCGTCCTCACCTTCGCATCAAGCATCCTTCCTGAATCTAGAGGTGGTGTACACAAAGATGAAACTCAGACCCTATATACCAAACGCACGCCGATGCTACAAGTGTCCACGCTACGGCCACGGCTCGCTGAGCTGCCAAGGCCGAGACACATGCGCCAAATGTGCCTCCAATGAACACCTCGCCGAGAACAGCGAATCTGAGCAACAAATCTGTGTGAACTACAAGCGCAACCACGCAGCATACTCTCGTGCTTGCCCGGCATGTAAAAAAGAAAAAAGAAATTATCACACTCAAAGTGACAGAGAAACTAACATTTCACGAGGCAAGGAGGCGAGTCCCACCGGCACATACCCGATCCCACTCCGTTGTGGTGCAAGAGGGCGCAGCATCACAGCCATCTTCGGCGCCTGCTGAAGCCACCACGAGTGCGGCTCAAGCAAGGCCACTTGCAACCCCGGTGGAAGCCGCTAGCGCTGCACCACCCCCTCCAAAGCGGGCTGCACAGACACCTGGCTCGGCAGTCTCCAAGGCCTAACCCCACACGGTGAGGCCAAACAGTTCAACACATGTGCGTCCTGCACGAACCTCCAGCGCCTCTGAAGAGACGATGGACACAACTGAAGGAGGTTCTGCGCCCTCTACGTCGGAGGGGCGGCAAAACTCTCTACAAAATGCAAAGAGAAACAAGCACCGAATCACAGTACCAAAAACCTAGTATTCAGCCCATCAGAAAACCAACATGGTATTTATTGTCGACTAGAATTGCAGAGGACTTTTAAAAATTTTAAATGATATCACAGACTTCTTCGCCACTTACGCACCTGTGGCCGCCCTTCTGCGCCCTCTACGTCGGAGGGGCGGCAGAAATCTCTACAAAATGCAAAGAGAAACAATCCCCAAATCACAGGACCGAAAACCTAGTATTCAGCCCATCAAAAAACCAATATGGTATTCATTGTCCACTGGAATTGCAGGAGGCTTTTCAATAATTTAAATGATATCAAAGACATCTTCGCCCTTTACTGACCTGTGGCCGTTTGTGTTCAGGAAACAAACTTAGGTCCTAAACACAAGAATGTACTGAAAGGTTTCCTGTTCTTCTGCTGCGACCTAGAGCAGGCGAGTAGGCTCTCTTGCGGTGTTGCAATAATTGTCCAAAATGGTGCAGCAGCTCGAGAAGACAAACTTAAAACCTGGCTAAAAGCAGTGGCTATCACCCTGCTTGTATTTAAAACAGTCACAATGTGCTGTGTGTACATTGAACCACACCTCACAGTAACACTGGAAGATTTTGAGGACTTAGTAAATCAACCACCGGAGCCCTTTTTAATAGTTGGCGATTTCAATGGCCATTCTACTTTTTGTGGGAGTGAAAAAACTGACGCAAGGGCTCAGCTTTTAGAGAAATATATTCTATCCAATAATCTCTGTCTTTTATACACCGGAAAACCTACACACTGCTCTCCAAGCTGAGGCAAAACGAGCTGCATAGATTTGTCTTTTAGTTCACCCTCTATATGTATCGATTTTAAGTGGGACATCATAGACGATCCATAACGAAGCGATGATCTACCTGTGATCATCAGCGTAATATCTTCACCAACCATTATCCCAACGAAATCCCGGCCGGTGGAAACTTCAATTTGCCCACTGGGAACTGCTTACTTCCCACGCAAGTTTAGACAACACTTTCTAAGCATTGATGGACTCAATGAACTATATACACCCTGCATCGTTAATGCTGCGCGATTACCTCTTCTACACTCCACCGGAGTGGTGAGGCAAAACCGCACGGTATGGTGGAACACAGAGTGCAACAGGCAAAAAAGGAGCAAAATAAGCATAGGGTGTGTTTCGAAAGAACCCAACACAGCAAAACCTGAAAACACTTAAAAGGAAAAGAGTTAAACCAAGGTACAACCGCCGCAATGCCGAGAAAGCCTGTTGGCAAAATTATGTCTCTTCCATTAATAGCTCTGTTACATCAAAAAAGGTATGGGAGCAAGTTCATAGGCTAAATTGGACCTACTCCCCGTAAACACTCCCCCTGTTAACTGCACCTGCTGTACAAACAAGCATAACAGAGCAGGCAGCTATACTGGGGGAACACTTCTCCAGAGTTTCAAGCTCTGCACACTACACTGAAGAATTCTTGAACTACAAAAACACAGCAGAAAACCCGACTTCCAAAATATGGTGGAACAAACCTACCATAACAGTTTTATTACACGTAACAGTTTCGTAACAGTTTCATTACAGTTCAAGAGCTAAAAAGAGCTCCGTTGGCCGGTAAGAAGAGCACCCCCAGCCCAGATGAAATACATTACGACATGCTTTCACATCTCTCGGGTCAATCGGTTGAAGCACTCTTGAAGGTTTTTTTTAAAAAAAATTTGGTATTTGCAGTAATGCCAGAAGGTTAGAAAAAAGCATTCATTGTAGCACTCTTAAAACCTGGGAAGCCGCCAACCTCTCCCACTATTTACAGACATATTACCCTTCCAGCTGCCTTGCCAAAATGTTCGAACATATCATAAATACCAGATTAGGCTTTGTTTTAAAAACCAAACAAACTTCTCGATGTTTACCAATGCGGGTTTCAAAAAGCATGCTCGACAAGTGACCATCTTGTCCGCCTCGAAAATACTATACGAGAAATATTTATACACAAAAAACTTTGCCTTGCTGTCTTTTTCGACCTTGAGAATGCGTACGATACCACATGGAGATTTGGAATCATGCGCGATTTAGCAGAATTGGGCATCCGTGTAAGAATGCTGAAGTGTCTGAACGACTTTATGGCAAACCGTTCATTTCAAGTGCGCCTGGGTTCAACCCTCTCAAGAACTATGTACAGGAAAACGGGGTTCCTCAGGGGCGTATTCTAAGCGAAGACTGTTTTTTGTAAAAAAGAACTCTATATGCAAAATAATTCCGAAGTCGATTATATATTCTTTATATGTTGATGATCTCCGTATAGCTTGCACATCCTCCAATGTAGTAACATGCGATTGACAAGTACAGTTAACTATAAATAGACTAAGAACATGGGCGGACAGAAACGGTTGCTAGTTCTCACCACACAAAACAGTGGCTATTCTTTGTTCACTCAAAGGAGGCGCAAAGAGCAATCCCAATCTACACCTCAAGGAAATCGACTAACCCATACAAAACGAACACACATTTTTGGCATAATGTTTGACAGAAAACTCACTTTCCTGCCTCAAATGAATATTTTCAAAAGGAAAGCATCCAGAGGTCTAAACACACTTAAAGTCTTGTCCGGAAACCCTGGGGTTCAGACAGGGCCTGCATTTTACAAATTTATCGCTCTGCTGTACGCTCCTGCTTGGATTGTGGCTGCGTTGTATATAGCGCATCCAGAAAATCACATTTGAAACGATTAGACCCAGTCCGCAATTTAGGTCTACATCTCTCGTCTGGGGCATACAGGAGATTACCCATAAACAGGCCTACGTCGAAACAAATGAACCAGCACTCACAGACAGAAGAACAACGCTGACATGCTCATACATCCTAAAGATTCGTTCGTTACCAAAACATCTGTGTTACCCAATAGTCACAAATTCTTTGTCAAGAACACTGTTTATTAACAAACTCCAAGCAATTAAACCATGACTTCTTCGGTTGAGTATGTTGGATGCATTAACTGAAATTGCCCTGAGACATTAACAACTACTACCGTGGTATACTTTTCCTAGTGTATGTTTCTTTACACTAACCCAGTTTCAAAGAACCAAAACACCGCGTGAACACATCACGCAGGCGTTTTTAGCACTCAACAAAATATATAAAGGCCACACAGCTTTTTACACAGACGGTTCAAAAATAATATGCTACCTTGTGACTGCAGTAGTGCAAGGGAAAATGGGAAAGGGTGGTCAGACTACCTCAATGTGCCTCGATTTTTACAGCGGAATGTTACGCCATTGCTGTGGCAGTAATAAGAATAATAAAAGAAAATATTAAAAACAACATTATATACAAAGACTCACTAAGCGCAATCACAGCACTAAGTTACAGAAATTCGGCCCACCCTGTAGTAGGAGACATAATACACGATGTAGTAACAGCTGAAGCTCTCAGACACAAAATTATATTCTGCTGGGTTCCTAGCCACATGGGAATTAATGGAAACGAGAGAGCCGACAGATGCGCCGCACCGGCCAGTAATGGAACGATAACTAATTGAAACATTCCTGACCGTGACTGCATGAACTTTGTAGGAACTAACTCGCAGCCGAATGGCAGTCTTTATGGGATACTAAAACTAACAACAAAGTGCACACGGTTAAACCCACTGTATCAGATTGGCAAACGAGAAGACATGAAGATCGCCTCACAGAAATCATTCTATGCCGCCTTCGCATAGGACACACTCTTCTTACACATAACCTTCTCCTGATGAAACAAGATAAACCGAGATGTGAAGAATGTGACCAAGATCTAACAGTAAGTCACATTCTACTCTCATGGGCGAAATTGAGGTCATCAAAAAAAAAGTTTTCCGCAGTTTTACAAAGAACACATCCCTTTTCATTCTAGCTTACTCACGGGAGACAATGCCTTTGTTGAAATTTCCTACCTTGTTAGTTTCCCAAAAGGTTCCAAACTTTTAAACAAGCTCTAAATGTTCTAAAAATAGGTAAACACACACAAAAGTAAACACACTATCACCTGTTTGGCGCATGATAGCCTTAGTTGCTTATGTGTCATAACACTCAACTCAGTTCCACTAACTCACACATTGATTGCTATCGCGTAATGATCGCACCACTAAAGTGTGTCGTCAAAATTCACATTTTTTATTTCCCGCGCAATGAACGAGCCCTGAACTTGCCGCAGCAGTAGTCGTATTGTATGCCAAGTCCAACTGATGATGGTCGTGCTTACTTCTGTTTCCCTCCATTTCAAAGCGGACATGGCTAGGTTATTGCCGCAACCTTGCCGATATTAGCGATATCGGCGAGCATGCGTTCATTACTGATAAGGAAGAAACTCCCACTAGTTGAACATTGCAAGACAAAAAAACAAAACGTGCTCAGCTTGCTGCGTCGGCGCCCATGTCTGTTTGATGTCCCGCACTGTGATAGCGGCAGTCAATTATTGGTCGACCTGTTGTCACATTTCAGGAAAAAGGACGATGAAGAGCATAGGACTATCAGCATCATTCGGTTAGACAAGAAGAGGTGGAATAAATCGCGTTCTGAGCGGTGTCATGGCCCCGGGCCCAGTCCCTCAAACTTTGGTGCCGGGAAATCCGGGAGGAACGGCCCAGTGGACGGCATGACGGCACCGCGCATCTTTGTGGCTCGCGGGGCCAGGAAAACTCCTTGTTGGGATAGTTCGTGATTCCCTCATCTCGAAGGCCTTGCCCTTGGGCGGCGCCCGCGATGGCGGGCTGCTCGACGCTCTACACCACCCACACTAAACCCGGACACGACGCGGAGGACGGGGTCCAACTGCTACGGCTTGGAGACACCCTCCGAGTACAGATTTTAGACCTTGTCAAAGCGGCAGACCGCGCATTGAAGCACCGCCCTGTAAAACTCGGTACGCTGAAAGCCCTCTACGAATCCGCACAGCAAAAAAACAGATCACACTCGTACAGCTCGACAGTCAGGTCAGAAATCTATTGGATATTGATGACTACACAAAGGAATATGAAGAACCTGATTTATACCTCGGAATGAATTTTTGAATTAATTGGCTCCTTCGAGACACGTTATCAAAAAATGGCTACGTTTGCAGAACCCCGCAAAACAGTAAAGGCAAGACTTCATGGAGACCCCCTGAAACCGTCACTAAAGGTGGATCCCTCCGAACGACACGCAGTGTTTCACTCGCCTCCCCAGTTGCCTTTGAAGAACCCTTTGTCCCTGCCAACGAATCGCTGACAGCAGCGACCCTGGAGGCAGCCACTGAGTCTTTGATATGCGTTGCAATCTCTGCACCTTGTGTCGCGCTGCAGCCGCAGAGCGAGCTCATACCACAGGAAAATGAAGAGGCCGACGAACTAGGAACAGAACCCGTCGAATGTAGAGAGAAGGAGCATTCCGTTCTGGCTGCTCTGGATTCAGATAGTGCCGTCGTAAACACCAAATCGAATCGCCGCAGGATACGGAAGGTTAGATACAGGGAGAGAGGACAACATACGAGTGCTCGAGCTGAGGTCTCTGCGCTAACGGCAGCTGACTTTCAACAACGAAGGGGGCAACCATTCTCACGAAGGAGGGCGATGCGGACTACTGTTCACTCTTACCCAGGGAAACGGCGACCAGATTACGAGGAACCAAAGTCAATCTGGCGATGCCAAGAGCCCGGACCCAAGATAGCCCACTATTTATCCAGAGCCTCCGATCCACGTTTTGACAGGGTTTTGTTGCCCGCGTTCAACGGAGCCATCTCTAGGAAGCGACACCACACCTCAAAGCACCGTGGAGAAGGAATTGGCTGAGGGGATGATACCGACCGGACGAAACGATCACAAATAGAATGCTGAACTGGCCATCATTTATTTTTCTGGTGTTTCCTCTGCAGGTTCCCTACATGTCTTCTTAGGAACAATTGTCGCGGGCGGGAGTACGTTGGGGAACGAGGACGATGAAGAGCATAGGACTATCACCATCATCGGTTCGAGAAGAAGAGATGGAATAAAAGGCGTTCGGAGCGGTCCCATGGCCCGGGGCCCAGTTCCTAAAAAGTCACCTCGCAGCAAATTAGTTCTGGCGCGTTCCGTAATTCATGATAACACTGCATTTTGCTCCAATTTGCAAAGCGGCTGGCACCGCTGTGCGGAGTTTTTATTCTGCTTTTATTAATAATTTTTATTTTGTTCATGAGACCTATCGTAAAAATTTTGACCCTCATCTTGGTTGCATTTTCTGTGGTAGGAAGGTTTTCGCGAAAAATTTACCCCGCGTAATAAACGCACCCCTGAATTTACATCACATTTTTTGGAAACAAAAGTGCGATAATTACGCGAGTATATACGGTATTTCTGTTTGCTCGCCGATGACACTTCATATCTCAGAACAACGTGTGATGTACTCAGGAAAACTTTCAGTGCACATCCGTATATTATCACCACATTGGAACGCTCGTGAAATAAGCACAGCAGAGTTCGTTCGGAAAATTGGTGTCACAGAAATACTTGCAGATCGCAACTTCAAAAATCGCTTGCAAGACGACTTATATGATAGATAACGACGTTCAAGCAGAAAACGAAATTTTTCATTATGCACGATTTCCTTATCTGAATACACAACGAATGTTTTCATACGTGATGACCGGAACAATGTAGGACTTGTTCTACTGCATGACCGTAAAGTGAACTAGAGGGAATGTGGCGAACTCTCCAGGCTGACCTGAACGAAACCTGAAGCCCTTCGTTTTAATATCAGGTATTTTCCAGGCACCCAGAGATGACAACAAAAAGGAAACTCTCCAAATGTCGAAGAAATCCAAGCTTGTTGGGAAGTCATATGGGACCTTTTGGTTTTGTACTCGCAGCAAATTATAATCGGTGTCCGACTGTCGCATAAAAATACAAAGCTCTCAAACACAACGACTGTGCCGTCCATGCGGCGACAACACCTGTTTGCCTTATCTGCCTTCAGGACGCTGCAATCTTGATTTGTTTTTTCATACTGAATGCCAACACAGCCAGGTGGCAGTGTGACGCCCTCGTGCTCCACAGTGAACTGCTCATTTACGTCGGGTGCATCTGATGGTAGAGCACGACTGGCAGCCTTTGTTTTCTGCACGCGTCGGTTCAACTGCTGCTGCTGCTTGTGTCTTCCTGGCCGTACTGGCCTGAAGGAAAAGCACTGCAGTCGTCAAGTGGGCCGAACTGTCGGACGTCTTGTGCGAGGTGCACCAACCCGTGGACGTTATACGTGACGTGCTGCGAGCCGTACAGATTGATGAAGGTTTCAACGAAAGACACCAGCAATCTGTGTGCGTAGTTCTTCAATTCGCAACAGGACCGGGGCATTTCCAGGACTCTTATGCCTACGTGCAGCAACATGAAGTTGTGGTACCTTTGCATGTCGAGAAGCTTTTGGAGTACAACTTGGCGATGTAAAAGAGAAACTGTCGCTATTCTGATCAACAGAGATGATCAACTGATTGCGGTTTTCTTGCAAACTCTTTGCAAACGAAGTCGCTCAGGGATACCAATTTCACAGAAAGAATTGAAATTTCGTCATCCCTCATCTTAAAGCAACCCCGATTATCTCCGTTCCAGAGTTGAATGAGTTGACTGAGGGAGACAAGATGCATGTACTCATGAGAAAATCCTGTGACCAGGCCAAGTGGCACCATTGACAGAGGCGTGTCGCCTTTGTAGTGTTTAGAACACGGCTTCGCAGCAAAGCCAGTTCTGTGAGGAGGGGAGCATTTGTTTCAGGAAAGACCACTTTTCCAATGTGACGCTTTCCCTTTTGCTTGCATTTACCACATCGTAGAAGCCGCAGTGATATTTATTGTTCATCAGGTAGGCCCTTGCATGAGCTTCACAAATGAAACCTCTCACCTGAACATCAAAGTTGCGACCTCTTGATGTTATGCCAGTATGAACAAGAGCTATAAATTCTTGAACTAATTCCGAAAGGAAAGTTGCTACCGACTATGGCTCGCCTTTCCCTTCATAGCAGCCAACTAGAGATAGCAACCGAGGTTTCAGTTGGTCACACCTGAGAAAAAGTGGCCAAAAATCGTGTGTAGTCCTATTTCCAAGTCGTGTTCCATCTGTATAGATAAGGAGGTCCAGTTTTGTATCAGCTTTGAGGTTAGCGCATTCGTCTATCAATTCCAGGGTTATTTCCAATGCCAAGTGCGCATACACTCCAGGGGGAACGGGTCGCGTTGCTGTCGTCCGCTGGGTATTAAGCACTGTTCTAGCATCCAAAGGGAGTTCTAAGTTGCAGACACTATTGCGTTTCCGCAGAAGCTTTGAAACAGCTGCTAATGGAACATTACGACGAGTCACCCACGATGCTAGCCATGTGGGAAACTCTATGTCACTGTCAGAACTGTCGTCAGTTTCTCTTCGGTGCGTTTCTTCGGATGGTATGCTTGCGTGAATGGCTGTCGTTGCATTCCAAGCATTTATCCCTCCTGTCACTTGATAATCACTGTAAGGGCTGGTGTCACCACCGGTTTACTCGAATGGAGAGGCACTCCACTTTGCTTCGATCTCAATGCTGTGTGTGTCCCTAGACTCAGCTCCACCGATCGAGGGCGTCTCGAGCCGAACGTCAGCATTTGAACCAGTTAGCGCTTCTATCTCTTCCCCCCACGGGGCACCTTGAGTATTCATGGTGACGGTGTTGGCGACACCGCGGACCCCGAGCCCCCACATAAACTGTAACCTACCGTGGTGACCGTGGTGATGTGCCTTTTAAAGGTTGAAGGGTAAGAAGGCCTCACACGGTGGCCGTCGGAGCCCAGGTCAAGCTCCGGCGGATGGGCTCCCTGTCTGTTTACCAGCAGGGAAGCTCCGGGACCTCTCAGGCTATCAGGGTAAGGTTTGAGAAGAAAGTACCCCCGTCCCCTGCTTTTTTTCTATGCTGTATGGAAAATTCAAAAACCCCCCTCCAAACGTGATCGGTCCCTGAAAAGGGGCCGCACCGAAGTATCTTTCCCTCCACTTTCAAGCAGTAGCTTCCCAAAGCCAGACAAATACTCTCGTTTCCCTGTTATCGAATCTCTTGACTCAGCCCGCCCTCTTGCTTCACCAATTCAGTATTTTTGATTACAAAATACCTTGATGGAATAATTGGGAAAACCTACAATGCCAAAAAACAACGCACAGGTGAAGTCCTTGTTGAAGTAAAAAACCAGCAGCAGGCAACCACACTTCTTGGTCAGACGAAAATGGTCGATCTGGACATCAGGGTCACACCCCACCGCAGCCTGAATAGCTCGCAGGGTGTGATCTCTGAGGCAGATCTTCTTAACGAGACAGATGCCGACATTCTTGAAGGCCTCTAAAGGATCAGGGTGTCACAGCCGTGCGCCGCATCACGATGCGTAGAGATAATAAGATAATCCCCACGAAACATATTATCCTGACCTTCAACTGCTCCTCACTTCCTGACCATATCAACGCAGGGTTCATCCGATGCTCCATTCGTCCTTACATTCCAAACCCGCGCCGCTGCTTTAAGTGCCAGCGGTTCGGGCACGGAAACAACTCCTGCCGTGGTCGTCTGACCTGCGCAAAGTGCGCTCAGCATGATCATCCTTCTGATAATTGTCCATCGTCAACCCTCACCTGCGCCAACTGCCAGGGACCCCATGCCGCCTACTCTCGAACGTGCGAGAAGTTTAAGCAGGGAGAAGGCGATCATTAATGTGAAGGTAACTGAGAACATCACCTTCCAGAGGCGCGGAAGAGGTTCGCCTCTTTCCCTCTGGGGAGGTACGGCCGACGCAGCTCGCCGGGGGGCGGAGCGGCGTCTGGTTTCCACAGGGACCCAGTTTCAGCGAGTCTGACCTGGTCCCTCCGCCGCCCCCCTCTGGGTTGCCTCTGGCAGCCCAACCCGCCACCACCCCGCTTGCTGAGGCCAGCAGCGGTTGTGGTGCAACCGTCTTCCGTCGGGACCGGTGCCGCTCCCGCCTCTGTCTCCTCGTCCTCCAGTGCGTTGGAGGGTACCGAGGTGATGGACACCACGGGCCCCGCACCGGTTCCCACCGCCACCGCACCGCCCGTGCCACCTCTGGCGCCCCGGACGCCCTCGGCGGTGGCGGCTCAAACGAAGGGCTCCCGAGGGGGGCAAGTCCGGGGGGCCCGGTCCGTCGGGCACCCCTCGGACATCCGACGACGACATGGATGTCGGGCCGTTCCTGCTTGCAACGCAGCGCAAGGAACGCGTCCCGACGCCAAAGCCTCCCGACAAGCCAAAAAGGCGAGAGTCACAGCCCCCGAAAGACGACACATAAACAAACACACCACACTCCAGTAGCTCTCACACTAAATAATGGGAAGAGAAAACATAATTCAATGGAACTGTAGAGGCCTTCTTAAAAATCTTGACGATGTATACGAACTACTGCATGCTAATCAGCCAAGTGTAATGTGTGTTCAGGAAACACATTTGAATTCCAAGCACACAAATTTCTTGAATAGTTACATGGTCTTCAGAAAGGACAGGCTGGCTGCACACACTCTTCTGGCGGTGTGGCCATAATTGCCCGAAATCCTTAGCCTGCCACCCTGTCACTCTGAACACTATCCTTGAGGCTGTAGCAATACGCTTGATAATATTTAATAGGTTGATAACGGTATGCTCCATATACATTCCTCCTGATGTTTCACTTTTAAGCTCTGACTTCGAGGCGCTGGTTGACCAGCTGCCCGAACCCATACATCCTGACAGGCGACCTTAATGCTCACAACACTCTTTGGGGCTCTTCTCGCACGGATGCCCGAGGTCGCCTTATAGAGAATCCTTACATCTTCAGGAGCATGCCTTTTCAACAATAAACAGGCCTACATACCATAGCATAGGGACACAACACATACTCATGTCCTTGACTTGGCGATTGGCTCCGCAGTTCTCTTTCCTCTCCTCGAGTGGGCTGTGGGCACTGACCCATACGGTAGTGACCACTTCCCCACCTCACTCACATACATAGGTAAAGGCCCATGCAGTCCATCTTCCCATAATAGGTTCAATGAAGCACGAGCTAACTGGAATACATTTACAGAGACATCCAAACTACACCACACATCCATAGGACACCTACACGTCGAAGAAGCTACCCAACTCCTCACGGCGCACATCCTCGACGCCGCCGAAAAGTCCATTCCCCACGCCGCTGGTGCCCCGCGCAACCAGAGGAGGCCGTGGTGGAATGAGGACTGTAGGCTGGCGCGAGAGGCCCAGAACAAGGGCGTGGGGTATCCTTCGTCGGTACCCCACGTCGGGAAACCTCCTCTTGTTCAACGGGCCAAGGCGTTAGGAAAACGTGTGCGCCGTGGGGCAAAACGAGAGAGTTGGCGTACATTCATAACATCAAATAACTCCTACACAGACACAAGGAAAGTATGGACACGAATACGTAAACTCAAAGGACAACAAACACAGCCTGCCTCTGGTCAGCACTACAGGGGACACACTCGAAGACCAGGCTGACACACTCGCACAACACTTCCAACACGTGTCCAGTCAGCACACTACACAAACACTTTCCTGAAACATAAAGCCTGTTGTGAAAAGAAGTCCCTACGCGACAGCAACAAATCACAGACTTCTTACAACTCCCTGTTTTCACCTACATGAGCTGAGGGCTGCTCTGAGCACGTGTAAACCTCAGCTCCAGGCCCAGACAACATTACATATACAATGATACAGAACTTACACACAGACACCTTAGTAACACTTCTTCACCTTTTCAACAAGATATGGCTTTCGGGGCACATTCCAAAGTCTTGGAGGGATGCCATAGGTTGTAAGCATTCTTGAAAGAAGGGAAGGACCCTTCTTCTGCCGCTAGCTATCGACCCATTGCCCTGACCAGCTGCCTGTGCAAGCTTCTCGAGAAGATGATAAACCGGAGGCTCGTGTACTTTTTGGAGTATAACCGCCTTCTACGAGAGCTGCCAGGCGGCTTCAGGGCGGGGCGATACACGAATGATCAACTTGTGGCACTAGAGTCGTATATTAAGATGCCTTCGTGCATAAACAGTTCTGTTTAACTGTGTTTTTCGACCTAGAAAAGGCCTATGACACCGCTTGGCGTTATGGGATCCTTACTGACCTGAAGTCATTCGTGTTTCTGGTAATATGTTCACACCCTTGCTAGCTATTTGTCGGAGAGAACCTTTCGCGTCAGAGTTGGTTGTGCACTGTCAAAGGTACACGTGCAAGAAAATGGCGTGCCGCAAGGCGGAGTTCTAAGCTGCACTCTCTTCATAGTAAAAATGAACTCCCTTGGGAAGGCACTGCCGCCTACAATTTCTTACTCCATGTATGTAGATGACGTGCAGATATCTTTTAAATCATGTAATATGTCCATCTGCGAACGTCACGTCCAGCTCGGCGTCAAGAAGCTTGCCGGCTGGGCAGACAAGAATGGTTTTAAAATTAATCCCGGAAAGAGCTCTTGTGTTGTATTCTCCAGGAAGCGTGGGGTCCACCCGGACCCAGACATCACTCTTGCGAATGTGCCAATTCCTGTGAACAAGGAGCAGCAAGTTTTTAGACATTTTATTCGATGAAAAACTTACATTCATTCTTCATGTCAAACAGGTCAAATGTAAATGCCTAAAGGCAATGAACATTCTTAAGGTCCTCTCACATCAATCTTATGGGGCCGACAAACAACTCCTGCTGGACCTTTACAGAGCGTTGGTGGGGTCTCGGCTCGACTACGGCAGTGTCGTGTATGGGTCGGCGACCAAGACCGCACTGAGAATGCTCGACCCAGTGCTGCATCTTGGCCTTCGCCTCTCATGCGGCGCTTTCCGCACTAGCCCTGTCGAAAGCCTTTATGTCGAGTGCGACAAGTGGTGGTCTAGGGCATCATCGGGAGTATGTTGACCTGCTGTATGCATCTAAGATTGTGTCCCTTACAAACCATCCTTTTAATCCCATCATGAACAATACATCAAACTTGCAACTCTTTTTAAACAGGCCATCCATTTCCTTACCTTTCTCTCTCAGAGTTAGGGAGGAGGCTTCTGCACTCACGGTCCCTCTTTCAGACACGCACAAGACACCCATCCATAATTAATTCCACCATGGCATCTACATCCTATATCATGCGACCTATCATTCACATTAGTAGAAAAAATAGGGCACCAAGAGTGCCATTCTGCAGCACTTCGTGTTCCTGCAGGACAAGTACAGGTGCGCAGAATTCTATAGCGACGCGTCGAAAACTGGTTCTACAGTATCTTGTGCAGCGCACGGACCAAATTTACCGTAACTAAGACTATGAATTTTCATAGCAGTATTTAAACGGCAGAAGCCTATGGCATTTTACTCGTTTCAAACCAATCCTCGAACATAAGATTCCCAAAGTCCATTGTCTACACCGATTTCTTAAGCGTTGTGCAGGCACTGTCATCAGGAAGGTCGTCAAAAAACTATGTGATCAATGCTCTTTTCAAGGTACTAGTGACTGCATATGCCTCAAATCTTCAAATAACTATATGCTGGGTACCAGGTCACTGTGGAATCCCTGGCAATGAGACTGCTGATCAAATGGCTGGTGCTGCTGCTCTCATGACCACAGTTGACATAACAACAGTACCTTACACCGACCTAAAGACACACATCAGACGACAGCTTCGTAACACATGGCAATTACACTGGAGTCAACAACAGACAACAACTACACGTAATAAAACCACAACTGGGACGCTACATAACTGACTCACGCAACAGATACACTGAAGTCGCCCTGGCTAGGCTGCGGATAGGCCACACACATGTTACGCACTCCCACCTGCTCACTGGAACTTCGGGACCCACGTGTAGCAGGTGTGGAAAGGGCCTATCCGTAGTCCACATACTAATCACATGCAAGGCACTTGACACAACACGACACAAACATTTCCCTGAATTATACAGACGACACATTCCTTTGCACCCATCATACTTTTTAGCCGACGAACCAATGTTTTCTAGTCAACGTGTTTTTAAGTTTTTAGCTGAGGTAAACTTTCTGCAGCTCTTGTCATATCATGTGTAATCACCCTGGCCCTATACACCAGCCATCTCCATTGTCTTTTGTTTTGCATCACCTTTACTTTTAGTCACATGTTTTAGTACTTACGGTCTCATCATAATTCAGTAACTTCTTCTTTGGCGCTCTTTGCCCATAGTCGGCCTTGCGCCAATAAAATCCAACTATCATCATCAGCTTCTATCTCTTCGAGAATTATTCGTCTCTTTTGCGTTCAGAGAGCGCAAAAAGCCTTTTCTTCTCCCCCCGCTACTCATGATATCGCTAAGAAATGGACTAAGCAGAACTCGAAACGCTTACCGCAAGACAACGCTGAAGTTTTGGAGCAGATTCCCACGACACAACCTATCATGGCAAAAAGGAGCGCCGACTTAGATATTTCCGCCAAAGAAATATTGGCGCGGGATTTCAAGGCCGGCTACAAGAAGTCTAGAGGAGCAACAGCTAACAGCAGTTATCAAAAATACGTTTTAAAGATGTCGTTTTCCGAGGGATATTATCCTTGCAATGCATGACTTCTAGAAGCCATCATTTCCTGTCTGAAATCTTTTTCTGACGTCTCCTCCATGAATACGACGTTTTCTAGACATTCTGTGTGGTCTGGGAAACTTCGAAGTGCGTGCTGTCAAATGATAGCATAAAGATCCCTGCCTGGCCGGCTAGCACTTTTAATGCGACGGAGGTGGGAACATCCCCGTTGCGTTCAACAAAGCTCCTTACTAACTCACAGTTGGCGTGACATGCGCTTTCGGTGGCAGCAGTGCGTTGGGGCTTCTGCGACGTGCTCTCTCCCACTCACCAGCTTTGTGTCACGAACGCGTTCTCTCAATGACGTTCACGGACTCCGGCGCTTTAGTCAGGAAGGAATGCGGGACATGTATGCTGGCGCTGGATATAATGTTTTGCCTGTAAAACTGCAAAGAAATTTTGTTACTTAAAGGATGGAACATCAGATTAAACTGCCTTTGCAGGATCAGTCGTTCGACGCTGTGCCTCGAAGGGCACAGAAGGTTTTGCGGAGCTTCTTCAAAGCATACACCTGTGAGAAAGCCTTACGCCAGGCCGAGGGACGCTTGTACCTATGTTTACCGGTGGGAGTCCAGTGGTGGGTTCCGAACGGGGCTCCTCATGCAGCCGTGGCGGGCGCCCCTAGCCACTGGGCCACGGCTGCGGCTGCAAAATTCCGCAACTGTTAACAAATGAAAAGAATAATCGGGAAATCTTAAACAAAAGTTTTACATCTCTGTTTGTATCATTCACCTCTCGAGTGGCTGATTTGTCTGACCTTTGTTTAATGCGAGTGTTTCCAGTTTCTGCCCGGTTAAATATGAATTAGTCGGCAGCAGCGACTTTTTCGCAGTTCAAACATGATTGCATCAGCTGAGGCAGACAGGTGCACTTTTTAAATGCAGATCATTTCTTTAACTCACGATGTCACCCGTTCTAGCTGTCCATCGTAGTCCGCACCCCTCTCCCTACACTATATAAAAAAATAATACTTACCGGCGCCTGGTTTCGATCCACGACCCTGCGGGCGGAACGCAAGGTACATGGTGCTCTACCCACAGCGCCACAAAGCCGACACAGAATGGAGGGCTACGAACGCGCCTTATATCCTTGACTCATTCAAACTACGTCAAGAAGCTGCCCATACAACGCATTCACTACCTGTGGGCGGAACGCAAGGTACATGGTGCTCTTCCCACTGCGCCACAATAACCATACCCACCTGCTTATAAATGATGTCATACCCACCTGCTAATAAAATGATGTCACGTGACCACGTAATCACGTCTCCTCATTTAATTACAATACAACAACCAACAGCAACAAGTGCAACAACATTAACGTAACGCAAACTACTTAACGTCGTGCGCCCTCGGCAATGCTCTGCATTTGATCGTGCCCCTCGCGAGGGGGATGTTTAGTTTCCTGCCGCAGCAAGAACCAGGCGGCCTCCTGCGCAGTTTTTGGCGCATACCCACTTGGGGGATTGGCCAGGATCGTTTTACTTACTACATGCTGGTTACTGCAGGGTTTGACTTGAACTTTCAAATGATTTCATTTTTTGCCCTTTCACTCTGTCAATATTACAGTGCATTATGATGTTATATAGCTTCTGGGGCGGTATTCTCGAGTTTTGTCCCTTTTTGCGTCCTTTCAAAAGTGTCCCTTTTGGCAAGCCCTGATTGGCTAAAGCAAACAACCGGAAGTGACGTAACGCAAGTGCGGCAAACCTACTGCCAAACTTCCTCCTTGCTGCCAACGTCCACTTCTTCACCGGAAGTGCGTCACAATGAAAGGGACGCAAAAGAGACGTTTTCAAAAGGGACAGTTACGAGAATACCGCCACTGATGTATAGCGTTCTCAGCATTGCGTACAAGACTAGTGAAACAAAAGAGTGCTTGCGCGTGTCCCCAAAAGAAACCAAAACAAGGGCAAGAAATGAATTGCGCGGAGGGGAAAATGGGGAAAGGGTGCTCGTCTGTTTACCTATTATTTTTCCCTTGGACAAATGGGGCGCCGCCACAATCAGATCTTTATGAACCCACGTCAGTATCTTCCCCGAATGAATCGACGTAATGACATTCTTCTAGTATATGTAGTGCAGCTCTGACAGGCATTTGTTGCGACAGGCAAAAGAGATGTTTAAACTTACTGGCGTAACTACAATTGTTTAATTTGGTTTTGCTAATAAGTTATTTATTTCTGCCAATCTTGCAGCAATAAATGAAGTTAGTTTTATCTAACATTTGTTTGCACACTTAAAACATAAAAGCAGTTTTCTCTCAATGCACAATATTGCAAATATTTACTTACTATATCGTTTTTGTTATTTTGCAAATATTGCTGTATTTATAAAAAATCTACATGCACATATTCATTTCAAACATCTTGTTTAGGAAACAAAGACGAGAAGATAACATCCTAATTTCAAAGTAACGCTTTTCGGGTATGTATTGCTTATTTACGTTTGTCCCGCGTCGTACCTAAAGAACACATGTACTCGTTGAGCAACTAACTCAAGTCGTCTACTTTCACGTAGAAAATAAAATTACTTGAGTGCAAAACTTTCCCGTGATTCGTTTTTTACTGCGTGCACATAAATACGTCATCAAGTACTCTGCTGAAGTAATTACAAATTCAGCCTATGTGTGCCTAATCAAACTCTATTAGGTGCGTATATTTGCCCAAATGTCAATTTTTTGTGCCTGTTATGGGGGTCTAACGCATTGACCTTTTTTGCCTTAATGTCGCATATCTAGTTATCGTCGGCCCCAAACAACACAGGTACTCGTACATAGTCGTTCAGCGACCAACTTAAAGGGACACTGAAGTGATATGTAAACATTGCGGGATTACTAGCGCAAATTGTAGTCCAGAGTCCCCAGGCCATGTTTCGACCACTCTAGGCGCGTTTACGCGATTTTATTTAGTAGAAAAACTAATTCGAAAACGCTGTCCTCCTCTCTTTACGCTCGCCCATTTTCTGTGGCGTTTTCGTGTGACGTCAGGAGGGGATGAGCTGGCAATTGGCTGCGCCACGGCTGCGCTACTGCACGGCTCCCCGGCCGACAGAGCCAGTCGGCCCAGCGTTTCGTCCGCCGGCCGCCATCGGGTCGTCGCAATCAAGGAGGTTAAAAAAAATTGCTTGGTCGAAATTCGTTCGCTTAGTTGAAACGAAGCCAGGACACGTTTGTGAATGGAAGAATGTGCCTTTCTTTACTTGGTTTGTTTGTACACTGTATCTAGCTCCAAGTCAAGGTCGCTTCACACAAGCGCTGCACATGCGACGCTTCGCTGACTGGTACGCCAGTAGGAAAATATAAGGCCTCTTGAAGGCGGGAGAAGAGTCAGCGAAGTCAATATAGGTACTAAGCAAATAAAATCAACTGATACTTTTACCGTACAGCGTAAAACTAGGGCGCGGGAAGCACGTTTTTGCGCTGGGCGAACAAGCACAGCGGTCAGCAGCACGACTACGCATCTGCGAACGCTTTTCCGTCTACGAAATGCAATTGCTAGACGTGAGCTACTGTGGAAACTCGGGCGACGCTTACTGCACGATCGCAGTACAACAAATAGTCACCTAAGCGGCTTGAAATTCCAAACTAAATAAAAGTGTAAACCGGTTGTACAATCTATACCCTATATTAGCAAGGCATTGGCGTCCCGCTCTGTGGCCTAGCGGTCTGAGGCTCTAGGAATTCACGGCAAATGTTTTGCGAGTCATGAGTTCGAATCCCCGCGCGTACGTGCTTTTTTTTTGTAAGTTAACTTTTTTGTTTTCCGCCGAGGTTTTCTATATTGAGTTCACCTTTTTTGGGGCCGCAACGTTCATGGCTACACGAACTAGTTCACAAAACGCGCGCAGGCTGGCACTGGCGCGCTAGCGAGTTCTCGTTGGCGTGCTGTTGCCATAAGCACCGACTGCTTGCAGGCAGTGGGCACAGGCCAGAATGAACAGACCCTTGGCCTGGTGCGAACACGCTTTTTACGATACAGGCATGAGGGAGGCAAGCTCCAAATATGGGGGAAAAGCGCATGACATTTGGGCGTCTGCGGGTACGCGGAGGGCGTTCATGCACTGCGTAGGTCTCGGCTAGTGAATGCTACGACTACAAGCCGTCCTGGGAGGCTTATCTTGTGCATTTTACAGCCGACAACATGGACAGAACGCGCGGTACGATGATTACTGGATATTGAGAATGCCCATCCAACAAAGCCATTGGTTATGTTTTACAGAACCGAAACCGAAAACCGAAACTTGTGTGATTGCTAACCTTGGGCATCGTCCAATCACGGCGGCCCCTCCTCTTCAACGTCACAGCCTTAGTTGGTGCGGCCGCCGCAAACCGCGCATGGTAGTTTTTCTTCTTTCGCGCTTTGTAAAATAATTACCGATTTGTCAACCGGATAAACGATGAAAAGTTGTGCTAATTTGAGCCAGTCTACGCAGTGCAAGCAAAAACGGGAGCTTGACAAATTCACTTCAGTGTCCCTTTAAGTCGCCTATTTCAACGTAGACAATAAAATACTTTGCTTTAGCACAAAACATTCCGGCTGTTTGTTTTTACTGAGTGTAAAAAAAGACGTTGTAAAGTACTCTGTTGAAGTAAATACAAATTGAGCCTATATGTGCCTAAACAAGTGTTTTGGTGCCTGTATTTACCCAAATTTCAGTTCTGGTGCTTATTATAGGCGTTTGAAACCTTGATCGTTTTCCCTAAACATCCCGTATCTTGTTATGACATAAAGTACTTTGTACTTGATTAGGGGTTGCTTAGAAGAAGAAAAAGATTGTGACACATTTCACGGATCTTTCCTGTGCTGTGTGGCAGATTTGTGTGCTCCGGCACTTGACCGACATAAATCGAAACTGAGTGTTGGCTATGTGTTACCGGTCATTGAAAACACCTTCCTCTGCAAATATACGAATAGTGCTAATGTTGTTGGCGTTTCTATTTAGAAAATAATTGATCCAAGTTAATTGCTGAGCAGTCTTGTTCCTGGCTTCCCTTTCGCAACAACACAATTGGAATGCTAGAATAACTTTTGCAGCTCTGAGTTACAGCAGTATTGAAAGGATGCTTATAGTTTTTCAGTACAAGTGGTTCTTTTTGTAAGCATTTAAGTAGACCTTGCACAGCTCAAGAGCATTGAGGTGAAGCATATTTTTTGCAGGATACAATAATGGAATCTGCCAAGCCCTTTTTTAATATTGCAGAAAATGTAGCGTAAAATGTCTGAGGACCTTTGCTAGTGTAAATCAAAGACAATTTGCAATAACACTTTCTTCAGAAATCTGATTGTAAGTTGAAAACAGTGGAAAGTAAAAGCAATTAGATGGGAGTGGGTAATAACGGAACATTTAATGTACGTGTCTGGGCGGTTTAATAGATTGGTACACCCGTAACCTCTGAGGACCCACCAACCATGCAGATATTGTGTTGTCTTATGGGTCAACGCCATACCCGTTTACACAGTTCGCAAATTTATTATGAACTGAGAAGGTTGTGTCTAGGATGGTAATTGCTCACATTTCAACATTTTTGTTGTCTGATATTGCAGACTGTAATATATCATTGGGTACAGTTAAAGTAAAATCATGTCTGCTTTTGTAGTGGATTTCAGAAAAAATGAATGCAATCCGAACCACCATGACTTGGTGATTATGATGATTATGGTGATGATGGATGTTAATGGCGTAAGGCCAACTGGGGCAAAGGCCGCCAAAACAGTTGTTATTATGAGGATGAAAGTCTAAACACTAAAATCACTCAACAAGAACGAAAGTAGAATGAATAAATACAATGAGGGTGACTGGTGTAGTAGGCCAAGTTGTGATTATGCGTGGTATAAAATTAGGTCTAAAAGTGTTGCTTCTGCTACATATTTGAAGACACACTGGACAGAAAACATGGGATCGTCAGAGAGGAAAAGGGCTGGGTGTAATGGGATGTGTAGACTGTACAGCTGTGGGAAGTGTTTCCATCGTGTTGTGTGAAGTGCTTTGCATTGAATGAGCATGTCAACTACAGATAGGGCCTCTCGGCACCTGCTAAACAAAGGTATTGAAGGTCCCGTGAGAAGATACGAGTCCAGTGCATGTGTGTGCCCTATCCGTAGCCTAGCAAAGGCAACTTCTGTGTTTCTGTTGTGTGTGGCAGTGGTGTGTGGTCTCAAGTGTGGTTTTATTACGTGTAATTTGTTGTCTGTAGGTCCACTCCAGTGTCTTTGTCAGGTTTTTCGAAGTTGTTTTCGGAAGAGTGGCTTCAGGTCGTTGTATGGTAGTGTTGTTCTCTCAACTGTCGCACTAAGTGGAGCAGCAACGGTCATTTTAGCTGCGATCGCGTTCCCTGTGATCCCAGAGTGACCTGGCACCCAGCACAGGGTTACTTCGAGGCTTAACGCATATGAAGACATATTGGTGCTAATCTGATTATTGACTACATGGTCTTTAGATGTTCCTTGCGCTGACAACGTCCACACAGCACTGAAGGAGTAAGTGTAGAAAACGGATTGTGGAATTTTAGTTTGCAGGATGTGTTCACAACAACAAATTTACCATTGGCCTCGTCCGTGAAGATACAAGAGTGCACATTCATGGTTTTACTAATATTCAAGCTGGGTCCGTGCGCAGCACGGGACACAGTGGTGGCAGTTTTAGAGGCATCATTATAAAATTTTGCACACTTGTGTGTGTGTTGAAGCGACAAGAAGTGTTGCAGAATCACGCTTCTTGGTACTCGGTTTCTGTCGATATGTAAAAAACATATGTAAGATGGTTAGGACGAAGATGTCATGGGGCTATAAAATTAGTAATATTCGTTTTCATAGTATCTAAAAGGGAGACAGAGTTCTGATGCAGACGAAAGAGATGGGCGGTTTAACAGAAGCTGGGATATGGATATATCATAAAAGCCTTACTTATAAGGATGGTTAGGCTTTGATGGGATTTTAAAAGCATAAAGAAGGTCCATGTATTTTTGCTGACGTTCTAGGCTTCACTTGTTACATTCTTCACAGAGGCATTAAACAAAGGCTATAACGGAAAGCCCCACATGCAAGCCAGAGCCCGAGGTGCAGCACTGAGCCCTGCATTTTTAGAGAGGTTTTAGTGGCTGACCCATAGGCAACACTGCCACAGTCCAGCCGGGATTCTATGAGAGCGTTATACAGAGGTTAAAGGAGTTCTTTATCGGTCCCTTAGGATTGGTGTGACAGCACTTTAAGAATATTAATTATTTTTAGGCATTTGTATTTGCGCTGTTGAAAGTGAGGGATAAATGTGAGTTTACTTTCGAATATTACGCCGAACAACATCTGTTCCCCTCTGACAAGAACTACTACACCATTAATACAGATATCAGGGTCCGCGTGTATCCCGAACTTTCAGGAGAACACAATACAAGTACTTTTTCCAGGTTTCAGTCTAAAACCGTTTGTGTCCGCCCAGCCGGCAATTTTGTTCCCCCCAAGCTGAACTTGGCGTTCACAAATGGAGACGTTACAGGAGTTAAAAGATTTATGAACGTCATCTAAATATAGAGAACAGGAAAGTGTTGGTGGCAATGCCTTCCGCAGCGAGTTCATATTAACAATGAATAGTTTACAGCTCGAGACACCGCCTTGAGGAACGCCATTATTCTGCACATATACATTGGAAAGTGCACTGCCAACCCGCAGTCAAAAGGTTCTTTCCGAGATGTAGCTAGCAAGGGTGTTCAGCATGTTGCCTGAAACGCCAAATGACTTGAAAGTCACTCAAGATGCCATACCGCCAGGCCGTGTCATAGGACTCTTCTAAATCGAAGACTGTTATGCAAAACTGATTATGGATGAAGGCATCTTTTACAAACGACACCAACGCAACCAGTTGATCGTTCGTGGATCTCCCCGCTCTGAAGCCAGCCTGGCAGCTGTCGAGAAGACCATTGCACTCTAAGAAGTACATTGGTCTCTTATTGATTATCTTGTCGAGCAGCTTACACAGGCACCTTGTCAGGGTGGTGGGACGATAACTTACGGAAGAGGAAGGGTTCGATTCCCGGCCGCGGCGGCCGCTTTTCTGATGGAGGCGAAAAGCAAAAACGCCCGTGTGTACGAGATTTCGGCGCACGTTAAAGATCCCCAGGTGGTCAAAATTAATCCGGAGCCCTCCACTACGGCGCGCCTCATCGCCTGCGTTGCGTCGGCGCGTTAAACCCCACAATCAATCAATTACGGAAGAGGAAGGGTCCTTCCCCTCTTTCAGAAAGGCCGCTACGATTGCCTCCCAACAGGACCCAGAAAGGCTCCCCGAAAGAAATATTTTGTTGTAGAGGTGAAACAGGGTTTAAAGTGTCTCCGCCTGTAAGTGTTGTATCATAGTGTATCTAATGCTGTCTGCGCCTGGTGCTGAATGTTTACAAGTACTGAGTGCGATCCTCAGCTCATGAAGTGAGAAGGGGGTGGTATAAGATGAATTCGACCTATTCCTACCTCGCAAGGACTTCTCAAAGGATGTTTTGTGTTTAATGAAAGTGCTCTTGTGAGCTCAACTGGACACATGTCGGAAATGTTGTGTGAGTGCGTTAGCGTGGTCTTCAAGTGTGTCCCTTGTAGTGCTGACAAGGGGCACGCTGTGTGTCTGTTGTCCGTTAAGTTTGCGTACGGTCTAGCCCACCTATAACAATATCCAAGTGCCAAGGAAATCCCATCGTTATAACCGATGATTGTTATAAGCATGTTGCTAAATAAAAAGACGGAGCAGAGCTCAAAATATTTCATTTTCACGTAAGCAAAGTTGTACTGCTACCTATTTTTGGAAAAGAGGCCATACTCGGTCAGCTTTGTTTGCTGCACATGCTGCAGTTTCCTCCATCGCCATCTCCTCCGGGCCCTCGCGTGTGCTTCGGGCTGGTGGAGAGGAGGAAACAGTGGGTGCAGCAGCATCCCCACCGGACGTGGATGCCACCACAGCCGCTGCTGGCTCAGCAAGCGGAGCGGTGGTGCGTTGGGCCGCCGGAGGCAACCCAGGGAAGGGGGGGCGGGACCAAGTCCGACTCGCCGGGGGCGGAGCTGCGTCGGCCTCAACTACCTCAACCTCAACTAGCACATCACCTCAGCTAGCACATCATCAGTTCTAAACTTTTTGGCGTCGTATGTTTTCCCGGTGATACCTTCAAGGAAATTTGAAACAAGAAATACGGATTAAGATCTAACCGGCTTCGATTTGTATACAGATTCTAGGATCAAAAAACGAGGGTAGTTATCTGGCTTTGGGAGCGAGATGGAAGGCAAAGCAGGAAAAGATTCTTCGGTGCGGCTCCTTTTCGGGGGCCGGTCACGTTTGCGGGGTGGTTTAGAAAATGCCATGTGATATAGAAAAAAGCAGGGAATGGGCGTACTTTCTTCGTCAGCCTTACCCTGATAGCTGAAGAGGTCCCGGAGCTTTCTCCCTGGTAAACAGACAGGGAGCCCATCCGCCGGAGCTTGACCTGGGCTCCGACGGCCACCGTTTGTCGCTTCTACCCTTCACCATAGAACACACCGCCACGGTTGGATCCAGCTTATGTTTGGGGGCTCGGGAACCGCGGTGTCGCCAACGCCATCCCCAAGATTACTCAAGGTGCCCCGTGCGGGGTATACCAGGAAATCGGTGCCTCTCCAGCGTACCTCCAGAGTAACACATACTTGCGGTGGGGGATGCGCCAACAAAGCAGTCACGAGAAAGCTTCGCGTTCAACCATCGTCGTCGTTACACGGACAGGTGGCGGATTTTAAACGCCTGAGTATGGTCGCAATTTAGCTTTGACATATATATCCTTTTAAAGCCGTTATTGTACAACATAACGTCGTCATAAGAAAGGGCTGTAGGAAACCAATTGATAATTTTAAGCCTGCAGCTGGGCCATAACAGCAACACAAGAAGATGTTAGGTGAAATGTTAGCATATAAAACAGTACTATTTCTGCTGTAAAAAGGATGTAAATGAAATATATTTTTTTTATCAGCGTTTCTTTTTTGATGGTGTCTGTTTCTTTCACCAGTTCAACACCTCACATTTCTGCCGCTTCAGTAAACACTTGCAATGATCTCTCGTACTTTTTATCAAACGTGCAGAGAAATGCAGTTTTAATATAGCCAACTGTCTTTTGTAGTATTTTTTTTTCATTTTTAATATGTCGTACCATTTCTGTAAGGTACGTATGTTATTTTGACCGGTTCATTTCCAATTTTGATCTATGCTGCAAGTGTTATTACAAACTGCTATTGCAATATTATTATTATTTTTCTAGTAAGGTGGTACATTTATTTTCATTTTTGTAAAATAACACCTTTTGTGTTACCGCGAAGTTGTTTTTATTGCACCATCATGTATCACTTTTTTGTCTCCCTTCTCTGTCTCGCTATCAAGAGGACCATTGACCGAGAGGCGGCACTCCTTAGCATGGGCGCCGCTCAGCATGGCTGCGCATTCACTAGTGTGAACTGCGCTGACTGATAGTACTTTCGCCAGCGTGAGAGCCCCTCCTCTGCGTCCATTATGAGCGCCGTTAACGAAGAGTGGATTTGGAGAACACCTCTACAAGGCGATGGCACGCGTGTTTACTTGGTGTTTTTTTTTTTTGAAGGTCGTTTGCCGTCACCGATTTTATGCAAAGTTTTGGCCTAGCGATATGCGGAGTGCTCGCTTATTTTTCACTGCGAGTAGCGATGTGTACGCCGGTGATCTACAGCAACGTAGGCTTGTTTTTCCGACACGCCACTCTTGTGAGGGCCAATAATTTCTTGCGGCACTGATGGCCTCAGATGAAAATTCACAGCTTGAATGAGATTTATGGAATCCAGCTTCAAAAACGCATCCATGTATTCTTCTTGCTGTGGCTTGGTTTGCTGTGTAGTGTTAATAGAGGCAGATTCGTGAATTTTAAAATTGCTGCGGCAATAAGCTCCTCTCACTACGTCCGCATATAGCGGCGCACAGCTTTGCGTGAATCATTCATATTTAACTCCATTGCTCAAAAACGCCTCTGTAGTGCAGTTGCTGATGCCGTGAAGAGCTTAACACGAGCACGTGGGTTCAAGTTCGCTCGTGAGGGTCGTTTTTTTAATCAAAATCGTGAAATGAAATTTGATGAGAGAAGGGTTTCGGTACGTGCTCAAGATACCATGGGGCTCAAAAGGTTTAATTCGCCCTCACTTATGGCATGACTTGAGGCGCATGCGGAGCTTTGCTCGTAAAACACCGAAATTGTATTCCTAGCTTCACGTTTCGGTGTAATTTGGTATCGTTGTCAGTTGGACCGCATCGGGGACCTACACGTGTGGCCTTGAAACAAAAACCGAAGTTGAAATTGCCATGCTACGAACTAAGTGGCAAAATGAGTGGGCAACTGTTAAGGCTTGGGCGAGTTGGTGCATGATTACAAAAGGGGAACAGCGCGAACTCAGACAAAACACAAGAAGAATGTGACAAACACGAGCGCTGACTTACAACTGACTTTTATTCCTTGGCTTTTTACATATATATTCCAATAGTCAAGAAACACAAGAAAAGCAGAAAATTTCACGATAGCGGGAGATACCAAACCGCTCGTCAAGCTTCACCGACGCCATGTGCCACAAACAGTTGCTGTACTACTGAGGGACAGATAATTAATCTCTTTCTGCGAGAGGGACAAGGAGGGAACGCTTACACATTTATCTTTTCTGCGCAATATTTCTGCGGCTTCAATTATTTCTCTTGTTATTTTATCTTTGTGCCTTGAAATGACCTGCGTTTTTTGAAAGATTGGGGTGCAGCCTCGGCAATCCCGAAGGTGGTCTCCTAAGTGGACAGTAATCGCCGTATGTACGTTATAGTTATGTTCTTTTATTCTTTTATTGAGGCATCGTCCAGTTTGGCCTATGTACGCTTTCCCACAAGACAGCGGAACAGAATAGACGAGGCCCTTTAACGCATTCAACAAACCGGTTTTCGTGCTGTACGGAGAAAGACTGCATTGTTATTTGGGGTTTGTTTACTCTCGAACACTTGGAGGAAAGCTTGTTGGGAGCAGAAAACGCAACTTTTACGCTGGGTCTTTTTCCTATATTTTTTAAATTGTGCGCTATCTGGTGCATGTCAGGAATAACAGTAAGTTTATCACGTTTGTTGCCTTCTACATCTGCTTCACCGTCCCGTCCCTCTCTTTTTAATCTCTGGATTATTGATTCTGCTACCGATGCTAACAGCTGCTTTGAGTACTCCGCTTTCAGAAGCCGATCAACCTGTTTACGAAAGCTTTCTTGTATCGATTCAAAACAGGACTTGTTAAGGGCATTTTTAGAACACACTGTTCTGATAGATTGATTTGATTTGATTGTAGGGTTTAACGCGCCGACGCAACACAGGCGATGAGGCGCGCCGTAGTGGAGGGCTCCGGATTAATTTTGACCACCTGGGGATCTTTATCGTGCGCCGAAATCTCGCACGCACGGGCGTTTTTGCTTTTCGCCTCCATCAGAAAAGCGGCCGCCGCGGCCGGGAATCGAACCCGCGACCTCGTGCTCAGCAGCGCAACGCCTTAGCCACTGAGCCACCGCGGCGGGTCTGTTCTGATAGACCTTTTCACGAGTTTAGAATGGGATGAGTCAAAAGGTGGAACCGGTTTGCTGGCTCGTGGTTCGTACGTGGTTCCCATTCTAAACTAAAACACGACTAAACTAAAAACTAAAAACACGATCAACCGGTCGCGGGGTAATCTCCCAGAGATATACATACGCACTCTGCGCCACCGAACCTATAGATAGTCGCGACGTTTCACCCCCTCTTCATTGTGAACAAGGGGCCCGTAGGGGCCCCAAGGCGTCTTTATTTGTTTATTTGTTTTTGAGCAGGCGAGTGCCTGCTTGTATTTCATCAATGAATCACCCTCCCCTGACGAGTTTTCGTCGAACCTTGGACTCTGTTAGGTGTCAGTGGGTTTACACAGCCAACTTGTGGGGACGCACATAAGCTCTTAACAAATGAGCTGCGTAATGGCTATGCACTAGCCATGGTTTTTATTAGTTGCCTTGATGAATATGATCTTCTGTGGCAGTGTTTTAGGTAGCTCACTCGCACATTATTCCTTGGTTTTTTTGGACATTGTGGAGTGTCCAATGATTTTCGTTCTATTTCTGATTTTTATTGCCACTGTAAATATGTCAGGAGCCGCGTAATAAATTTCTGGCAGTAATAGAGCACTACTGTGTGCATGAAGGCAGCCTAAATAAAAAAATTGGCTGCCTTGCCTTTGCTTAGAGGGGCCATGCAGACAACACAGAAGTTTGGTTCATTCGACAGATTGCATCGTTAGAATAATACTGACACCATTTTTAACCCGCACTTCACTGGAATAAGCTATATAATTAGGAAAAAGGTAATGGCCATGCGACCCACTAGCTCATTTCCCACAGCAGTACCTGTGATGTCATATGTCCCCAGCTGTGCGATTGGCTGAGGCCGGCAAAAGCAAACGCAAACGGGGTAGGCCTTATAAGCTTGCCAAACGAGCTATTTTCACCTAAATGTAATGCATAATCACTGTAAGGGCTGACGTCACCACCGGTTTACTCGAATGGAGAGGCACTTCACTTTGATTCGATCTCAATACTGTGTGTGTCCCCAGACTCAGCTCCAACGATCGAGGGCGTCTCGAGCCGAACGTCAGCATTTGAACCAGTTAGCGCTTCTATCCCTTCGTGAATTATTCGTCTCTTTTGCGTTCAGAGAGCGCAAAAAATCTTTTCTTATCCCCCCGCTACTCATGATATCGCTAAGAAATGGACTAAGCAGAACTCAAAACGCTTACCGCAAGACAACGCTGAAGTTTTGGAGCAGATTCGCACGACCCAATCTATCATGGCAAAAAGGAGCGCCGACTTCGATATTTCCGCCAAAAAAATATTGGGCGCGGGATTTCAAGGCCGGCTACAAGAAGTCTAGAGGAGCAACAGCTAGCAGCAGTTTTCAAAACTACGTTTTAAAGATCTCGTTTTCCGAGGGATATTATCCTTGAAATGCATGACTTCTAGAAGCCATCCTTTACTCTCTGAAATGTTTGTCTGACGTCTCCTCCATGAATACGACGTTTTATAGACATTCTGTGTGGTCTGGGAAACTTCGAAGTGCGTGCTGTCAAATGATAGCATAAAGATCCCTGCCTGGCTGGCAAGCACTTTTAATGCGACGGAGGTGAGACCATCCCCGTTGCGTTCAACAGAGCTCCTTACTAACTCACAGTTGGCGTGGCATGCGCTTTCGGTGGCAGCAGTGCGTTGGGGCTTCTGCGACGTGCTCTCTCCCACTCACCAGCTTTGTGTCACGAACGCGTTCTCTCAATGACGTTCACGGACTCCGGCGTTTTAGTCAGGAAGGAATGCGGGACATGTATGCTGGCGCTGGATATAATGTTTTGCCTGTAAAACTGCAAACAAATTTTGTTGCTTAAAGGATGGAACATCAGATTAAATTGCCTTTGCAGGCTCAGCCGTTCGACGCTGTGCCCCGAAGGGCACAGGAGGTTTTGCGGAGCTTCTTCAAAGCATACACCTGTGAGAAAGCCTTACGCCAGGCCGAGGGACGCTTGTACCTATGTTTACCGGTGGGAGTCCAGTGGTGGGTTTCGAACGGGGCTCCTCATGCAGCCATGGCGGGCGCCCTAGCCACTGGGCCACGGCTGCGGCTGCAAAATTGCGCAACTGTTAACAAATGAAAAGAATAATCGGGAAATCCTAAACAAAAGTTTTACATCTCTGTTTGTATCATTCATCTCTCGCGTGGCTTATTTGGCTGACCTTTGTTTAATGCGAGTGTTTCCAGTTTCTACCCGGTTAAATATTAATTAGTCGGCAGCAGCGACTTTTTCGCAGTTCAAACATGATTGCATCAGCTGAGGCAGACAGGTGCACTTCTTAAATGCAGATCATTTCTTTAACTCACGATGTCACCCGTTCTATTTGTCCATCGTAGTCCGCACCCCTCCCCCCTACACTATATAAAAAAATACTTACCGGCGCCTGGTTTCGATCCCACGACCCTGCGGGCGGAACGCAAGGTACATGGTGCCCTACCCACTGCGCCACAAAGCCGACACAGAATGGAGGGCTACGAACGCGCCTTATATCCTTGACTCATTCAAACTACGTCAAGAAGCTGCTGATACAACGCATTCACTACCTGTGGGCGAAACGCGAGGTGCATGGTGCTCTTCCCACTGCGCCACAATAATCATACCCACCTGCTTATGAATGATGTCATACCCACCTGCTAATAAATGATGTCACGTGACCACGTAATTACGTCTCCTCATTTAATTACAATACAACAACCAACAGCAACAAGTGCAACAACATTAACGTAACGCAAACTACTTAACGTCGTGCGCCCCCGGAAATGCTCTGCATTTGATCGTGCCCCTCGCGAGGGGATGTTTAGTTTCCTGCCGCAGCAAAAACCAGGCGGCCTCCTGCGCAGTTTTTCGCGCATACCCACTTGGGGGATTGGCCAGGATCGTTTCACTTACTACATGCTGGTTACGGGGCAGGGTTTGACTTGAACTTTCAAATGATTTCATTTTTTGCCCTTTCACTCTGTCAATATTACAGTGCATTATGATGTTATATAGCTTCTGGGGCGGTATTCTCGAGTTTTGTCCCTTTTGCGTCCCTTTCAAAAGTGTCCCTTTTGGCAAGCCCTGATTGGCTAAAAGCAAACAACCGGAAGTGACGTAACGCAAGTGCGGCAAACCTACTGCCAAACTTCCTCCTTGCTGCCAACGTCCACTTCTTCACCGGAAGTGCGTCACAATGAAAGGGACGCAAAAGAGACGTTTTCAAAAGGGACAGTTACGAGAATACCGCCACTGATGTATAGCGTTCTCAGCATTGCGTACAAGACTAGTGAAACAAAAGAGTGCTTGCGCGTGTCCCCAAAAGAAACCAAAACAAGGGCAAGAAATGAATTGCGCGGAGGGGAAAATAGAGAAAGGGTGCTCGACTGTTTTACCTATTATTTTTCCCTTGGACAAATGGGGCGCCGCCACAATCAGATCTTTATGAACCCACGTCAGTATCTTCCCCGAATGAATCGACGTAATGACATTCTTCTAGTATATGTAGTGCAGTTTTGACAGGCATTTGTTGCGACAGGCAAATGAGATGCTTAAACTTACTGGCGTAACTACATTTGTTTAATTTTGTTTTGCTAATAAGTTATTTATTTCTGCCAATCTTGCAGCAATAAATGAAATTAGTTTTATCTAACATTTGTTTGACACTTACAACATAAAAGCAGTTTTCTCTCAATGCACAATGTGGTAAATATTTACTTATTATATCGTTTTTTGTTATTTTGCAAATATTGCTGTATTTATAAAAAAAATCTACACGCATATATCCACTTCAAACATCTTGTTTAGGAAATAAAGACGAGAAGATAACATCCAAATTTCGAAGTAACGCTTTTCGGGTATGTATTGCTTATTTACGTTTGTCCCGCGTGATCCCTAAAGAACACATGTCCTCGTTGCGCAACTAACTCAAGTCGTCTACTTTCACGTAGAAAATAAAATTACTTTAGTGCAAAACTCTCCCGCGATTCGTTTTTTACTGCGTGCACATAAATACGTCATCAAGTACTCTGCTGAAGTAAATACAAATTCAACCTATGTGTGCCTAATCAAACTCTATTAGGTGCCTATATTTGCCCAAATGTCACTTTTTTGTGCCTGTTATGGGGGTCTAACGCATTGACCTTTTTTGCCTTAATGTCGCATATCTCGTTATCGTCGGCCGCAAACAACACAGGTACTCGTACATAGTCGTTCAGCGACCAAATTAAGTCGCCTATTTCAACATAGACAATAAAATACTTTACTTTAGCTCAAAACATTCCGGCTGTATGTTTTTACTGCGTGTAAAAAAGACGTCTTAAAGTACTCTGTTGAAGTAAATACAAATTGAGCCTATGTGTGCCTAAACAAGTGTTTTGGTGCCTGTATTTACCCAAATATCAGTTCTCGTGCTTATTATCGGCGTTTGAAACCTTGATCTTTTTCCCTAAACGTCCCGTATCTAGTTATGACATCAAGTACTTTGTACTTGATTAGGGGTTGCTTAGAAGAAGAAAAAGATTGTGACACATTTCACAGATATTTCGTGTGCTGTGTGGCAGATTTGTGTGCTCCGGCGCTTGACCGACATAAATCGAAACTGAGTGTTGGCTATGTGTTACCGGTCATTGAAAACACCTTCCTCTGCAAATATTCGAATAGGGCTAATGTTGATGTTGTTGGCGTTTCTATTTAGAAAATAATTGATCCAAGTTAATTGCTGAGCAGTGTTGTTCCTGGCTTCCCTTTCGCAACAACACAATTGGAATGCTAGAATAACTTTTGCAGCCCCTGCAGGGGGCATCTGCTAAAGCAGATGTTTGCGTGTACTGTGCGACACCACGGACCCCGAGCACCCACGTTTAGCCGTGCGTGGCAGCGCCGTGACCGGGGAAAAGAGGGTCCTGGTGGTTGAGCCGACGCCGAGTGCTCGGACCTTCGAGGCCCCTTGGCGAAGGCAACACACCACTTTGGCCTCCGCTTCTCGTAGACGGCACCTCCGGTCTGACCCGCCCGGGGGGAATCGGCAGTCGCCTTTTCCTGTCCTTCCCTTCACCTTTCGCTTTCCTGTCTCCTTTCTAGCAACTTTCCTGTCGTCTCATTCTTTCTCAGTTTCCCTTTTTCCTGGCGGCTAGGGTTAACCTTGTGTGGCGGACGACCCTCAGTTCAGCCATATTAGGTTATAGTCGTGGTGTACAGCTGGCGTGGGCAGGACTTGCTCGCGAGTTCCTGCCCCGTCCCCTTGTTGGTCTCCATGGTGGGCGGCTGGCACCATGGCCGAACAGATTTTTTCATTTTATGGCTGCTTTTTTTCGCACAACTGATCCCTCTCGTAAAATAGGGGGCACCGACGTAACTGCTAAGTTTTTCACGAAGAACGTTACCAACTTCCCACGCTTCCACGTGGTTCACAGCAACGATGAAGAGAAAACTGCCCGACTTGTCTCGCCATTTCTGGTCGCAAAAACCCTAACTGCCACCATTGGCGAAGGCTACAAAGTAAAAAAACTAGCTAATGGAGACCTGCTACTCGAACTGCTCTACAAACACCAGTGTGACAAACTGCCTGGACTAACATCTTTTGGTGAGATCCCTATAACTGTAAGCGAACACAGGTCACTCAACACGGTCCGCGGAGTCATCTCCGATGACGACCTAAAGTACGTGTCTGAGGAGGAACTTCTGGAAGGTCTGAAAGAGCAGAACGTCACAAATGTGTATAGAATCAAAATCAGAAGAGAAAACAAAGAAATCCAGACTAAACACATGGTCCTTACCTTTGCATCCAGCGTACTTCCAGAATCCGTAGAGGTAGGATACACAAAAATGAAACTGAGACCGTATATTCCAAATCCTCGCCGATGCTAAAAGTGCCAACAATACGGTCACGGCTCGCTAAGTTGCCGGCGCCAAGACATCTGCGTCAAATGTGCCTCCAATGAACACCTTACTGAGAACTGTGAATCCGAAGAACAACTCTGTGTGAACTGCAAGGCCAACCACGCAGCATACTCTCGTTTTTGCCCAGCGTGGAAAAAAGAAAAAGAGATCATCACGCTGAAAGTGACTGAAAAGCTTACATTTCGCGAAGCACGGAGGCGACTGACACCAGCGCATACCCGATCCTACTCCGTTGTGGTGCAACAGGGCGCTGCATCACAGCTGTCTTCGGCGCCTGCTGAAGCCACACAGAGTGAGGCTGAAGCAAGGCCCCCCGCGCCCCCGGTGGAAGCAGCTAGTGCTGCTCCACCACCCTCAAAGCGGGCTGCACGGACCCCTGGTTTGGCAGTCCCGAAGGCCTCTGCCCACACGGCGAGGTCCAACTCTTCAACACCCGTGCATTCTGCACGAACCTCCAGCGTCTCGGAGGAGACAATGGACACAAGTGAGGGAGGTTCTCGGCCGTCTACTTCGGTGGTGCGGCGGAACTCCCTTGAAAATGGAAAGAAAGGCAAAAACCGTATCACGGGACCGAAAACGTAGTTTTCACCTGATACAAATATAAGATGGCATTCCTAGTCCACTGGAATTGTAGAGGACTTTTAAATAATTTAAATGACGTGAAAAGAATATTCGCGACTCATTCACCTGCAGTCTTGTGCGTTCAGGAAACAAACTTGGGTCCTAAACATAAGAACATACTGAAAGGATACCAGGTCTTTCGTTGTGACCGAGAGCAGGCGAATAGGCTCTCTGGTGGTGTAAAAATAATTGTGCAAAATGGTATTGCAGCTCAAGAACACAAACTGAAAACTAAGCTAGAAACAGTGGCTGCCACCATGCTTGTATTCAAAACAATCACAGTCTGCTTTGTGTACTTGGAACCACAACTCACGGTAACACTGCTTGATCTAGAGGACCTAGTAAATCAGTTACCAGAACCGTTGTTAATAGTAGGTGATTTTAATGCCCACTAATCCTTTTGGGGAAGTGAAAAAACTGAGAGGCCAGATTTTAGAAGATTTGATTTTGACCAATAATGTCCCAAGCAGCAGAAATTGCCAAGCCCAAGCATGGCAAAACATCAGTGGCCAATGTGTCCGAGCTTGGCAATACCTCGGCCGCCAATATTGGCTGGTGTTTGGGAAAGGTGACAAGCCAACAATTGGCCAAGCCCTGGAAGGCCAATATTGGACAACGCTTGGCAAAGTACCTTGCCATGATAATGCCAGTGGGTGGACCCCACGCTATTTTCATGCACATTTTTGGCTGTGTGGGCAGTCCTTATGACCAATGCCTATTTTACGAGTTGCCTCGCGGCCCGATTTCTGCTTTATACATGCCAGTATACAGGAAATTATTAAACGGGTGCGCATTATTTATTTATTGCGCACTCGTTAAATAATTTCCTGTACAATGGCATGTATAAAACAGAAATGGGACCGCGAGGCACAATAAGCAAACTGCATGAACTTTGCGAAGCAATTATACATACTTGACTTGCCAAAAACAACGGAGCAACACAACACACCGGTTCTCTCTGTGTAGCTTTTTATTATGCACATCAAATATACGAGAAACCTCGCTTAACAGTGGCAAGAATACGAACACAAACATGAAAGCAAACACAAACAACAGTCGAGAAAAAATTTTAAAAAGCGCTGCTCATGAAGCGCGAACCGATTATCATTCGTTTAACTGCTTGAGATGCCTACAAAACAAGCATTCAGGTAAATGAAAACAGGACCCTCATTCCCGGTAATTCGCCGACCTGCCAAGACCACAATATGTTTTTGAACAGCACTATTGTAGAATAGCCCAGCTTGGAAAGCTTGTCACTGCTGCATCCGCCACTTGTCCACGGGAAACACCTGTGCGTCGTAGCGCCTATAATAAGTAAAAAACATAGTTCACTATAATGCTAAATTCACGCTGCTTACTAAATACAGCACCTATACAAGCCTTACCACATATCCGTGTGAAAATGTTCAGCCTAAAGTTCTAGCTTGTTAACACTCGCTATGAAACATAAAACGTACTGCACTATTCATTTCTCAATACGTCGTTCAACGGTAGCAGTCACTTTGCTCGTTCTTGAGAAAACAGTCCGGAATTTCACCGAAAATGGGCTTCACTCTTATTGCAGTAGCGCAAAGTAATTTAAAAAGTCCAATAGACAAAGCCACACGCCAGCGGTTCCGTGAAATTTTGTTGTGCCTTCGCTCACTTCTCCCTGTCAGACGCGGAATTCAGACGCGAACGGAACCGACGGAGAAGCCCAGCGGTAGTGTAATTACTTTGTGGCTCGACAATACCTTTACGTTGCTCAAGAAAATAATGAAACGAAAGCTTCATTAATAAGTAGAGTTTAATTAAGCCAGCTTAATACATCCGCAACTCTTATACTGCACACGAGTCTTGCTTCAACGCATGCTGAACGTCGTGAACCTGCAGTGGGAGCACGGCTGCTTGTTCGGAAAACACAAAGCCGGAAAAAGGATAGCTAGAAACTGGCGTCACACAATTGGAAGCACATGTATGTGACCACTTTTTTTCTTCGCAAGAACCAACAACACTAAGCAGCACTCGTGAGCGCCAGTTATAAACGACAGCTGAAGTTTTGGCGGGAACGAGCGCGAGCACTACCGCACCGCGAAAAAATGAAATGGTGACTTACGTTTTCAGCGGCGGCCGTAGCAGGCAAACGATGTTATTACACCAGTCAGGTATACTTCACAGAGCCACCGACACCAAAACGCACCTCACAGACACGTACAGGAGTACTACCGCAGTTTCAATGCCACAAAAGAGACGGAGCCGTCGGCGCAACGCCAACGCGCCCGTCCACCGCCCCGCCGCGGGTTCAAAGAACGCGCAAAGGCACAACGCTGAAGTAGTTCGACGTTCACCGTTGCGTTAGGACACACAAATGACCAATTCCTACTGAACGTTTAACACTCTCTCTCACGCTGTTTTGAATAAGCTGCACTTTAGTTTAAGTACGCTTTGTTTCGTGGCACGGTGCTGTGGCTCTTTAGGTAACTACTTTTTGCTGCGTTTTGGCCTGTTCACCGCGCTCTAACCGCCGCGGGCAACGACCGCAGTGCTGCCCTCGAGTGGTGCTGCTTGCGCGCCGGGTGCGCATGTACACACGCAAAATAACGCACACGAGTGCTCTACAGTGAGACATCATGCAACAATATGCAACAACAGGCAAGGCTTTTGGCATTTACACCTGCCAATACTTTTTTATTTAAATTTGCTTTTTGACACAAGCTTGAAAATGATTTGGAACTACTTTTTTTGTTGTGCGCTGCGCGTGAAAACAAATTCAAAAACACGCAAACTTCAGTAATATTTTGAGTGAACTTGAGTGGTCATTCAACTAACAAGAACATGCCAAGACGTGCGTAAAGGCACTCATAAATACCTGCGTCACATATAGGCTACTACTCTTCATAAAATTTTATGATCAAAAATTACGTCTGAATGAGCGCGCTGTCCAGTGTGATTTTTTGCGCACCGGCCAATGCGTGTCCTCAAGGCCGGTCGTATAGCGCTCGTTGTCCACGAATGGCTTTTGCGTACAGGACGGCGTCTGGCCAAGCTATCGGCTGTCCAGTGTGATTTTTTGCGCACCGGCCAATGCGTGTCCTCAAGGCCGGTCGTATAGCGCTCGTTGTCCACGAATGGCTTTTGCGTACAGGCCGGCGTCTGGCCAAGCTATCGGAAGCCAAAGGGAAGCCAAGGGGCGTCCAATGATTGGCTATCGGCCAATGCTGCTTGGGCTCTGCTTACTGAATACTGGCAAGCCTACATACTGCTCCCCAAGCTCAGGAAAGATGGGCTGTTTAGATTTACTCTTTAGTTCACCATCTGTTTTTAGCGATTTTAAATGGGATATCATAAAGTAATGATCAATAACCTCGGGAGAGCACAGCAGTTTGAGATAGGTGGCGAGGCAGTGGAAGTGGTAAGCGAATATATCTACTTAGGCCAAGTTGTGACACCAGATCCCAACCATGAGGCAGAGATAATTAGAAGGATCAGAATGGGATGGGGTGCATATGGCAGGCATTCTCAGATAATGAATAACAGCCTACCATTGTCGCTGAAGAAGAAAGTGTATGACAGCTGCATCTTACCGGTACTCACCTACGGGGCAGAAACTTGGAGGCTGACTAAGAGGGTTCACCTAAATTGAGAACGACTCAGCGGGCAATGGAGCGGAAAATGATAGGTGTAACATTAAGGGACAAGAAGAGAGCGGAGTGGGTCAGGGAGCAAACTGGTGTTAAAGACATATTAGTAGAAATTAAGAAGAAGAAATGGACGTGGGAAGGGCATGTAATGCGAAGGCAAGATAACCGCTGGTCATTAAGGGTACCAGAGTGGATCCCTAGAGAAGGCAAGCGTTGCAGGGGGCGGCAGAAAGTTAGATGGGCAGATGAGATGAAGACGTTTGCGGGGATAAATTGGTCACAGTTGGCACAGGACCGTGGTAATTGGAGAATAATAGGAGAGGCCTTTGCCCTGCAGTGGGCGTAGATAGGCTGGCGATGATGGGAGCGATAATCTGCCTGTACTCATTAGCGTAACATCATCACCAACCATTATCCCGACGAAACCACGCAGGTGGAAACTTCAGTTTGCCGACTGGGGACTTTTTGCTTCGGAAGCAAATTTAGACAGAGTTTTTTCAGACACTCTTAGTATTGACGAATGGAATGAAGTGTTTACATTCCGCATTGTTAATGCTGCACGCATAGCTATCCCACAGTCCACGTGAGTGGTGAAGCAGAACCACAAAGTATGGTGAACCCCAGAATGTAAGGAGGCAAAAAATCGGCAAAATAAAGCATGCGGAGTCTTTAGAAGGTACCCAACCCAGGAAAATTTAATAATTTTCAAAAAGGTAAGAGCTAAAGCAAGGTACATTCGCCGAAAAGCTGAGAAAGCCTCATGGCAAAATTATGTCTTGTCTATAAACAGCTCCGTAACATCAAAGAAGGTATGGGAGCAAATTCATAAGCTAAACGGGACGTCCTCCCCCTACACACTTCCCCTTTTAACAGCACCAGATGTGCAAACAAGCATAGAAGAACAGGCAGATGTACTGGGTGAACACTTCGCCAAAGTATCAAGTTCCGCACACTACACACAAGCTTTCTTAAAGTATAAAAACACAGCTGAGAAACACGACTGCCAACATGTGGTGGCACAAACGAAACATACAACACTTTTATTACACTCCAAGAATTAAAAATAGCTCTTTTGGCTGGTAAGCAGACCGTCCCCGGGCCAGATGATATACATTACGAAATGCTCGCTCATCTATCTGGTCCTGCTGTAGAAGCACTTCTGAAGTTTTTTAACAAAATTTGGGTGTCAGGAAAAATGCCGGGAGCATGGAAAAAAGCTTTTATTGTAGCATTCCTAAAACCCGGAAAGCCGCCAACCTCCCTTAGTAGTTATAGACCAATAGCCCTTACGAGCTGTCTGGCCGAAACTTTTGAACTAGTTGTGAATACCAGGTTAAATTTTGTCCTACAATCAAATGAACTTATAGACATTCACCAGTGCGGCTTCAAAAAAGCATGCTCAACAACTGACCATCTTGTCCGCCTCGAAAATGCCGTACGAGAAGCATTTATACACAAACACTGCCTTGCTGTCTTTTTTGATCTCGAGAAGGCCTATGACACTACATGGAGGTTTGGAATAGTGCGGGATTTAGTAGAATTAGGCATACGAGGAAGAATGCTGAACTGCCTGAATGACTTCTTGACAAATCGTTCATTTCAAGTGCGCCTGGGCTCAACCCTGTCGAGGAATTTCGTACAGGAGAACGGGGTCCCTCAGGGCTGTTTTCTTAGCACAACACTGTTTGTCGTTAAAATGAACTCCATATCCAAAATAATTCCAAGGTCGATTATGTATTCTGTTTATGTTGACGACCTTCAAATAGCTTGCACATCGTCCAATGTAACGACGTGCGAGAGACAAGTACAGTTGACCATAAATAAACTGACAACATTGGCAGACAGAAATGGTTTCCAGTTTTCACCACACAAAACAGTCGCTATTCTTTTTTCACTCAAACGAGGCCTGCAAACAGACCCCACCCTACACCTAAAAGAAATAAATTTGCCTATACAAAATGAACACAAATGTCTCGGCATAACATTTGACAAAAAACTCACCTTCCTGCCTCACATCAATAATTTGAAAAAGAAAGCATCCGGAGCTCTTAATATACTTAAAGTTCTGTCTCGTTAACACTGAGGTTCCGACAGGTCATGCCTCCTACAAGTTTATCGCTCCGTTGTGCGCTCTTGCTTAGACTATGGTTGCATTGTGCATGGCTCAGCAAGGCAGTCCTACTTAAAACGACTGGATCCCGTACATAATTTAGGTTTACGACTCTCGTCTGGTGCATATAGGACATCACCCATTAGCAGTCTTTATGTTGAAACCAATGAACCATCACTTACACACAGAAGACTCATGCTCACGTGCTGATACATCCTAAAGATCCGTTCACTACCGAAACATCTGTGCTATCCCATCGTCACGAAATGCCCATCTAGGACACTGTTTAATAGCAAACCCCAAGCTATTAGACCACTGCTCCTTCGGTTTGAAGAGAAATGCGAAGAACTTAGTATGCTGGACACATTACCTAGGACTGCCCATAGAACAAAACAACTACCACCTTGGTATACATTCCCTGCTGTGTGCGATTTTACACTGACACACTTTCAAAAAAAGAAAACACCGGAGTTTTTGGCACTGAACGAAAAATACAAAGGCTACACCTCATTTTACACAGACGGTTCCAAAACAGCATGCTATGCTGGGAGTGGAATAATACAAGGTAAATGGAAGAAGGTGATCAGACTACCTCAGTGCGCCTCGGTTTTCACAGCGGAGTCTTATGCAATTGCTGTGGCTGTGGAAAGAATAAGGAAGGAAAGCATTCCGAAAAGTGTTATCTACACAGGCTCGCTCAGCGTGATCACAGCCCTACATTACAAAAATGCAGCTCAAAACCCATAATAGGAGACATAATAACACATTTATGTGACAGCAAAAAACACAGGGACAGGAAATTAAGTTGTGCTGGGTTCCTAGCCATGTTAGGATCAACGGTAATGAGAGAGCCGATGCATGTGCTGCACATGCTAATAGTAAAACCGTAACACAAGTACATATTCCTCATCGCGACTGTATGAAATTTATACGGAGTAAACTCAGATAAACATGGCAGTCCTCATGGGATAACGAAACAAACAACAAACTTCACATAGTTAAGCCCACTATAGCAGAGTAGGAAATCAAGCTAGCATTAGGAACGCTACACAGAAGTCATTTTATGTCGTCTCCGCATCGGACATACACACCTGACACATAACTTCCTTCTAATGAAAGAAGATAAACCGAGATGTGAGGAATGCGACCAAGAGCTAACAGTAAACCACATGTTACTCTCATGTATGAAATTTGAGGTCCTGAGGAAAAAGCATTTTAGGCTGTTCTACGACGAACACATTCCATTTCACCCCAGTCTACTTTTAGGAGAAAACGCACTTGTTAAAATTTCCTCCGTTTTTAGTTTCATAAAAGAAGCAGGGATTCTAAGGAAGCTGTAACGTGCTGTAACCGTTATTATCCACAAAATACACAAAACCTTCTGTTTGGCGCATGATAGCCTAAGTTGCTTATGTGCCATAAAACACAACACAACACAACACATAACTTTTGCAGCTCTGGGTTACAGCAGTATTGAAAGGATGCTTATAGTTTTTCAGTAAAGGTTGTAGGTATTTCTGCCTACCGAAAGGGGTTCAGGCAACAGCCTCGTCAAAACATTACAGCACAGAACATTGTGAAAGGAACAAGGGGCTTTACTGCAGCAGTAGAAATGAAATATAAATGACACAGAAGATACAATCAATAACGCACATCACCAAAGCACTTCAAGGTCCGGAGGCTTACGCACGACGGGACGGACGGCTGACCGCTTGCTGACGTGTGGGCTCCTTGGAAAGTGCCTGACGGCGGTCGCTTCTCTTCCGGCTCGCGGCACAACCGGCCGGCGACTCCCCACGATAACAAGGACCGCTGCCCTTATCTAGCGTGCCCAAAACGTGCCACGCCCCCCTCCATTGCACAGTCTTTCCGCCGTGTGTTCACAGATGGCAGGAGAGGTGGCGCGCGGCCGTTTGAACCGAAGAACGCGAGCGCTCACAGGGGAGCATCCCCAGAAGGTGGTTCGTTTTGTAAGCAATTAACTACACCGTTCACAGCTCAAGAGCATTAGGGTTAGGCATATTTTTTGCAGGATACAATAATAGAATCTGCCAAGAAAATTTTTAGTATTGTAGAAAATGTAGCGTAAAATGTCTGAGGACCTTTGCTAGTGTAAATCGAAGACAATTTGCATTAACAACTTTCTTCAGAAATGTGATTGTAAGTTGAAAACAGTGGAAAGTAAAAGCAACTAGATGGGAGTGGGTAATAACGGAACATTTAATGTACGTGTCTGGGAGGTTTAATAGATTGGTGCACCCGTAACCTCTGAGGACCCACCAACCATGCAGATATTGTGTTGTCTTATGGGTCAACGCCATACCCGTTTACACAGTTCGCAAATTCATTATGAACTGAGAAGGTTGTGTCTAGGATGGTAATTGCTCAAATTTCAACATTTTTGTTATCTGATATGGCAGACTGTAATATATCATTGGTTACAGTTGAAGTGAAATCATGTCTGCTTTTGTAGTGGATTTCAGAAAAAATGAATGCAATCCGAACCACCATGACTTGGTGATGTTGATGATGATTATGGTGATGATGGTTGGATATTAATTGCGCAAGGCCAACTGGGGCAAAGGCCGCCAAAACAGTTGTTATTATGAGGATGAATGTATAAACACTAAAATCACTCAACAAGAACGAAAGTAGAATGAATAAATACAATGAGGGTCACTGCTGTAGTAGGCCAAGTTGTGATTATGCGTGGTATAAAATTAGGTCTAAAAGTGTTGCTTCTGCTAAATATTTGAAGACACACTGGACAGAAAACATGGGATCGTCAGAGAGGAAAAGGGCTGGGTGTAATGGGATGTGTAGACTGTACAGCTGTGGGAAGTGTTTCCATCGTGTTGTGTGAAGTGCTTTGCATTGAATGAGCATGTGAACTACAGATAGGGCCTCTCCGTACCTGCTAAACAAAGGTATTGAAGGCCCCGTGAGCAGATACGAGTGCGTTGCATGTGTGTGCCCTATCCGTAGCATAGCAAAGGCAACTTCTGTGTTTCTGTTGTGTGTGTCAGTGGTGTGTGGTCTCAAGTGTGGTTTTATTACGTGTAATTTGTTGTCTGTAGCTCCACTCCAGTGTCCTTGTCAGGTTTTTCGAAGTTGTTTTCGGAAGACTGGCTTCAGGTCGTTGCATGGTAGTGTTGTTTTGTCAACTCTCGCACTAAGTGGAGCAGCAACGGCCATTTTATCTGCGATCTCGTTCCCTGTGATATCCGATTGACCTGGCACCCAGCACACGGTTATTTCAAGGCCTAACCCATATGAGGACATATTGGTGCTAATCCGATTATTGACTACATGGTTTTTAGAAGTTCCTTGCGCTGACCATGTCCGCACAGCACTGAAGGAGTAAGTGTAGAAAACGGATTGTGGAATTTTAGTTTGCAGGATGTGTTCACAACAAGAAATTTACCATTGGCCTCGTCCGTGAAGATACAAGAGTGCACATTCATGGTTTTACTAATATTCAAGCTGGTTTCGTGCGCAGCACGGGACACAGGGGTGGCAGTTTTAGAGGCATGATTATAAAATTCTGCACACTTGTGTTTGTGTTGAAGCGACAAGAAGTGTTGCAGAATCGCGCTTTTTGGTACTCGGTTTCTGTCGATATGTATAAAACATAAGTGAGATGGTTAGGACGAAGATGTCATAGGGCTATAAAATTAGTAATATTCGTATTCATAGTATCTAAAAGGGAGACAGAGTTCTGTTGCAGACGAAAGAGATGGGCGGTTTAACAGAAGCTGGGATATGGGTATATCATAAAAGCGTTACTTATAAGGATGGTTAGGCTTTAATGGGATTTTAAAAGCATAAAGAAGGTCCATGTATTTTTGCTGACGTTCTGGGCTTCACTTGTTACATTCTTCACAGAGGCATTAAACAAGGCTATAACGGAAAGCCCCACATGCAAGCCAGAGCCCGAGGTGCAGCACTGAGCCCGGCATTTTTAGAGAGGTTTTAGTGGCTGACCCATAGGAAACACTGCCACAGTCCAGCCGGGATTTTATGAGAGCATTATACAGAGGTTAAAGTAGTTCTTTATCGGTCCCTTAGGATTGGTGTGACAGCACTTTAAGAATATTAATTATTTTTAGGCATTTGTATTTGCGCTGTTTCAAGTGAGGGAAAAATGTGAGTTTACTTTCGAATATTGCGCCGAAAAACATCTGTTCCCCTCTGACAAGAATTACTACACCATTAATACAGATATCAGAGTCCGCGTGTATCCCGAACTTTCAGGAGAAAACAATACAAGTAATTTTTCCAGGGTTCAGTTTAAAACCGTTTGTGTCCGCCCAGCCGGCAATTTTGTTCACCCCAAGCTGAACTTGGCGTTCACAAATGGAGACGTTACAAGAGTTATAAGATTTATGAACGTCATCTAAATATAGAGAACAGGAAAGTGTTGGTGGCAATGCCTTCCGGAGCGAGTTCATATTAACAATGAATAGTGTACAGCTCGAGACACCGCCTTGAGGAACGCCATTTTTCTGCATATATACATTGGAAAGTGCACTGCCAACCCGCACTCAAAAGGTTCTTTCCGAGATGTAGCTAGCAAGGGTGTTCAGCATGTTGCCTGAAACGCCAAATGACTTGAGGTCACTCAAGATGCCATACCGCCAGGCCGTGTCATAGGACTCTTCTAAATCGAACACTGTTATGCAAAACTGATTATGGATGAAGGCATCTTTTACTGACGACTCCAACGCAACCAGTTGATCGTTGGTGGATCTCCCCGCTCTGAAGGCCGCCTGGCAGCTGTCGAGAAGACCATTGCACTCTAAGAAGTACATCGGTCTCCTATTGATTATCTTCTCGAGCAGCTTACACAGGCACCTTGTCAGGGTGGTGGGACGATAACTTAAGGAAGAGGAAGGGTCCTTCCCCTCTTTCAGAAAGGCCGCTACGATTGTCTGCCAACAAGACCCAGGAAGGCTCCATGAAAGAAATATTTTGTTGTAGAGGTAAAACAGGGTTTAAAGTGTATCCGCCTCTAAGTGTTGTATCATAGTGTATCTAATGTTGTCTGCTCCTGGTGCTGAATGTTTACGAGTACTGAGTGCGATCTTCACCTCATGAAGTGAGAAGAGGATGGTATAAGATGAATTCGACTTATTCCTATCTCGCAAGGACTTCTCACAGCATGTTTTGTGTTTTATGAAAGTGCTGTTGTGAGCTGAACTGGAAACATATCGGAAGTGCTGTGCGAGTGCGTTAGCGTGGTCTTCAAGTGTGTCCCTTGTAGTGCAGACAAGGGGCACGCTGTGTGTCGGTTGTCCATTAAGTTTGCGTACAGTCTAGCCCGCTTTAACAATATCCAAGTGCCAAGGAAATCCCATCGTTATAACCGATGATTGTTATATGCGTGTTGCTAAATAAAAAGACGGAGCAGAGCTCAAAATATTTTATTTGCACGTAAGCAAAGTTGTACTGCTACCTATTTTTGGAAAAGAAGTCATACTCGGTCAGCTTTGTTTGCTGCACATGCTGCATTTTCCTCCATCGCCATCTTCTCCGGGCCCTCGCGTGTGCTTCGGGCTGGTGGAGAGGAGGAAACAGTGGGTGCAGCAGCATACCCCCCGGACGTGGATGCCACCACAGCCGCTGCTGTCTCAGCAAGCGGCGCGGTGGTGCGTTGGGCCGCCGGAGGCAACCCAGGGAGGGGGGGGCGGGACCACGTCCGACTCGCGGTACTGCGGTACGCCGACGCAGCTCTCCGGGGGGCGGAGCTGCGTCGGCCTCAACTACCTCAATCTCACCTAGCACATCACCTCAACTAGCACATCACTAGTTCTAAACTTTTTGGCGTCGTATGTTTTCCCGATGATACCAGCAAGGAAATTTGAAACAAGAAACACGGATTGAGAGGTAACCGGCTTCGATTGGTCTACAGATTCTAGGATCAAAAAACGAGGGTAGTTATCTGGCTTTGGGAGCGAGATGGAAGGCAAACCAGGAAAGATTCTTCGGTGCGGCCCCTTTTCGGGGGCCGGTCACGTTTTGTGGGGTGGTTTAGAAAATTGCCATATGATATAGAAAAAGCAGGGAATGGGGGTACTTTCTTCGTCAGCCTTACCCTGATAGCTGAAGAGGTCCCGGAGCTTTCTGCCTGGTAAACAGACAGGGAGCCCATCCGCCGGAGCTTGACCTGGGCTCCAACGGCCACCGTTTGTGGTTGCTACACTTCACCATACAATACATCGCCATGGTTGGATCCAGCATATGTTTGGGGGCTCGGGGTCCGCGGTGTCGCCAACACCGTCACTAAGATTACTCAAGGTGCCCCGTGCGGGGTATACTAGGAAAGTTGTGCCTCTCCAGCGTACCTCCAGAGTAACACATACTTGCTGTGGTATGTGTTACAGCTTCGCCTTCAACCATCGCCGTCGTTACACGGACAGGTGGTGTATTGTAAACGCCTGAGTATGGTCGCCATTTACTTTGACATATATATCGTTTTAAAGCCGTTATTATACAACATAACGTCGTCATAAGAAAGGGCTGTAGGAAACCAACCGATAATTTTAAGCCTGCAGCTGTGTCGTAAAAGCAACACAAGAAAGTGTTAGGTGAATTTCGAAATGCCTGCGACATTTCGAACATATAAAACAGTACTATTTCTGCTGTAAAAAGGATGTAAATGAAATGTATTTTTATTTTATCAGCGTTTCTTTTTTGATGGTGCCTGTTTCTTTAACTAGTTCAACACCTCACATTTCTGCCGCTTCAGTAAACACTTGCAATGATCTCTCGTACCTTTTATCGAACGTGCAGAGAAATCAGTTTTATTTTAGCCAACTCTCTTTTGTAGTATTTTTTTTTTTCATTTTTAGTATTTCGTACCTTTCTGTAAGGTACGTATTTTATTTTGACCGGTTCATTCCCGATTTCGATCTATACTGCAAGTGTTATTACAAACTGCTATTGCAATATTATTATGATTTTTTAGTAAGGTCGTCTATTTATTTTCATTTTTGTAAAATAACACCTTTTGTGTTACAGCGAAGTTGTTTTTGTTGCACCATCATGTATCACTTTTTTGTCTCGGTATCATGAGGGCCATTGACCGAGAGGCCGCACTCCTTAGCGTGGGCGCCGCTCAGCATAGCCGGGCATTCGTTAGTGTGAACTGCGCTCACTGATGGTACTTTCGGCAGCGTGAGAGCCCCTCCTCTGCGTCCATTAAGAGCGCCGTTAACAAAGAGTGGATTTGGGAGCCATTTGGAGAACACCTCTACAGGGCGATGGCCCGCGTGTTTACTTGGTGTTTTTTTTAAGGTCGTTTGCCGTTAGCGGTTTTATGCAAAATTTTGGCCTAGCGATATGCGGAGTGCTCCCTTATTTTTCACTGCGAGTAGTGATGTGTACGCAGGTGGGCCAGCTACACCAACGTAGGCTTGTTTTTCCGACACGACACTCTCGTGAGGGCCAATAATGTCTTGCGACAATGATGGCCTGAGATGAAAATCTACAGCTTGAATGAGATTTATGGAATCCAGCTTCGACAAGGCATCCATGTATACTTCTTGCTGTGGCTTGGTTTACTGTGTAGTTTTAATGGAGGTAGATTCATGAATTTTAAAATTGCTGCAGCAATAAACTCCTCTCACTACATCCGCCTATAGCGCCGCACAGCTTGGCGTGAATCATTCATATTTAACTTCGTTGCTCATAAACGCCGCTGTAGTGCAGTTTTTGATGTCGTGAAGTGCTTAACACGAGCACGTGGGTTCAAGTTCGCTCGTGATTGTCGTTTTTTATCAAAAGCGTGAAATGAAATTTGATGAGAGAAGGGTTTCGGTACGTGCTCAAGATACCATGGGGCTCGAAAGTATTAATTCGCGCTCACTTATGGCATGACTTGAGGCGCTTGCGGAGCTTTGCTCGTAAAACACCGAAATTATATTCCTAGCTTCACGTTTCGGTGTAATTTAGTATCGGTGTCAACTGGACCGCATCGGGGACCTACACGTGTGGCCTTGAAACAAAAAGCGAAGTTGAAATTTCTATGCTACGAACTAAGTGGCAAAAGCAGTGGGCAAGGGTTAAGGCTTGGGCGAGTTGGTGCATGATTACAAAAGGGGAACAGCGCGAACTCAGACAAAACACAAGAAGAATGTGACAAACACGAGCGCTGACTTACAACTGACTTTTATTCCTTGGCTTTTTACATATATATGGCAATAGTCAAGAAACACAAGAAAAGCAGAAAATTTCACGATAGCGGGAGATACCAAACCGCTCGTCACGCTTCACCGACGCCATGTGCCACAAACAGTTGCTGTCCTACTGAGGGACAGATAATTAATCTCTTTCTGCGAGAGGGACAAGGAGGGAACGCTTACACATTTATCTTTTCTGCGCAATATTTCTGCGGCTTCAATTATTGCTCTTGTTATTTTACCTTTGTGTCTTAAAATGAACTGCGTTTTTTGAAAGATTGGGGCGCAGCCTCGGCAATCCCGACAGTGGACCCCTAAGTGGCCACTAATCGCCGTATGTACGTTATAGTTATGTTCTTTTAATCTTTCATTGAGGGATCGTCCAATTTAGCCTACGTACGCTTTCCAACAAGACTGCGGAACAGAATAGACAACGCCTTTAACACATTCAACAAACCGGTTTTCGTGCTTTACGGAGCAAGACTGCATTGTTATTTTGGGTTTGTTTACTCTCGAACACGTGGAGAAAAGCTTGTTGGGAGCAGAAAACACAACTTTTACGCTGGCTCTTTTTTCTATCTTTTTTTTAAATTGTGCGTTACTGGTGCATTTAAGGAATAACAGTAAGTTTATCACGTTTGTTGCCTTCTACATCTGCTTCACTGTCCCGTCCCTTTCTTTTTAATCTCTGGATTATTGATTCTGCTACCGATGCTAACAGCTGCTTTGGGTACCCCGCTATCAGAAGCCGATCAACCCGTTTACGAAAGCTTTCTTGTATCGAGTGAAAACAGGACTTGTTAAGGTCATTTTTAGAGCACATTGTTATGATAGACCTTTTCACGAGTTTAGAATGGGATGTGTCAAAATAGAAGCTGTTTACTGGCTCGGATCCCCTTTCGCCCTCAAAGAACTACTTCGGGCCGGCATCGCGGAGCTGTGGAAGCGCTGATTATTTTTAAATTCAGGGTATTTTGCAGTTAGAGGTTTGATATTTCTAGACATTTGAGACTGATAGTGTATGTAGGAAATGTATATCTCAGAATTTTCGTGCGATTTTTCTGTGTAAAGCAAAAGGGATGTTCTCGCTTACTTTTTTTTTTTCCAAAATTTTCAGTGGAGCTTTTTTGTGTTTTTTCCCCGAATAACGATGTATGTTTGAAATAGTTACTAGTGCAAAGCAAATTTACTCTTCTGCATTTCGATACCATACACCTATATATTGGACGTTTTATGCGAAAGGAAAACAATGCTTTTGGTAGACCACCCAAAATCACTGCTTTTCTCCTGGGCAGAAAGGTGTTCGTTGGGTCAGTTACTCTTTAACAAGGGTCACGTCTCTGCCCTCGCTCCAACACATTGGAAGAGACCCCAAAAGCCATATTTCGTTGCATAAGTGGAGGGTTGTTAAAAGAGTGTCTGCCTGTAAGTGTTGTATCGTACTGGATGAAATGTCTGCACCTGGAGCTGAAGTCTCACAAGTTCTCAGAGCAATGCTCAGCTGATTGAGCGAAAACGGGAAGTTGTATGGAGTGTGACTTATTCATATCGCCCAACGACTTGTTTTGACGGGATATTTTACGTTGCATGATTGCGCCTTGTAAGAAGTCGACACATGTTTTAAGCTCTTGCTACAGCATTAGGCTGGCCTTCAACTGCATGCTCAGTTGTGCGGACCACGTTCAGGCTGTATGCGTATTCCCTTATTATATATAATTTTATATATTCGTGTCCAGACTATTTATGTGTCTGTACATTAGTTTATGGATGCCAAGTAGGCACATGAACTCTCCATTGTTGCTTCATGGCGCGCACGCTCACCCTTGTGCCTTCGCATTTTTGAAAGCAAATTCGGTTTATCCGACGGGGGTATCACCGAAAAACCACCCACGCCTCCATGCCCTAGGCCTTCTTTGAGCGCCAACAATACTCAGGAAGTACATGAGGAGCGCCGAAATAAATGTGGGCGCGCGAATATTTTATGTCATGGCTAATATATTTACCAAGATTTTGTTACATTCGCTCATCGTTTACGCAGAGGCCCATACGTAGAACGCTTCTCGCAGCTGATTGTTTTAAGTGAAGCTTTTTACCCCAAGATTTCTGTCGCGACCGTTTTGTTTCAACACAAACTCCCGCCAACAAATAAAAGAAGTTACTGGCACCACCAGAAATAAAATTTGCCACGAATAAAGAAACGAATCGAGAGCCCGTTCTCCTACCGTTTGAGTCGCGATCCCATGCGGAGACTGGGGAGACAGAGGGTTCACTCACGAGCCCTGATTGAACACCCTGTGTTCTCGCTGAATGCCATGCGAGAACGTCATGCGACCGTTCGCGCCGCTGTGCGCTCCGCCCGATGCACGTGTAGCGGTCGTGTGCGTGCATTGGGCCTCCGATGCGAGATCCCAAGTATTAAAGGATGCTCCCACCAACACATGGTATCGCACTTCATTTATGCCGCCAAACTCGTCGGCTTCGTTTGCGGCGGCAAAGATGGAGGAGCCTAAACCTAAGCCTAAAACCGGGCATAAGCTTCCTTTTATTCTTGAAAAAAACGTTTTCCACTCCTGTGCTTCACCAGAAGAGTTGAAACAACCACCGTTCATGAATCATGCATTGATTTAAACAGCAAAGAATATCTCGTTTAGGCGATAAAGGGTGAAGTTAACTACATTTGACTTGTCCTGGTTTCATTCTTTGTAGATCCATGAATTTAAGTCACGTCGCATGGGTAATCGTAGTGCTTTTCGTTTGCAGCTTCGTCTTCCAACCACCTTCACAGGGCGATTGGCCCGCATTTTTTATGGCGCCGTCTAGAACAAAAGGGCTTCCGCTACTTCCAGGCAGCTGTTAATGAAATACATCAAACACGGAGACTAACCATTTAATGTGACCAAATGAACTTAACTAGATTTGAGAACCACGTAGTCCTGCTAATTTCTCTTACTTCTAAAATAACAATATACATGCATGCCTTAGTATTTCTAACCACGACACGTATACACCTAACTTGGTATGTCGCAGGGAGGACAGCTGTTAGATAACAATGGTAAAAAAATAATTACATAGAGTCAACATTCGGAAAACCTGCAGTTACTGCAACAAACTAAATTTTTAGTATGCCTTTTTAAAAGCAATGCGCTATATTGAAACAGTCGTTTGTCAGAATATCACTTTCGCAAATTGCTGTTAATAGAAGTATTTGTTTCATGTACTGTAATAAAATATTTTTTTGGAATTCAAAAATATTGATTTTCTAAAATGTAACAACGCGACCGTTATGTGGCGGGTATATTTTTCATATTCCAGTGTGGAAAACGTTTCAACATACTTCAGAAACCAGAGTAGGTTCTGTCCACAACGTCCGTTCAAGCTGTACCTCGGACTAGCATGTGTTCAAGAAGCTCAGTTCGGGCAGCGCCCTATTATTCCCTTGCGTAAACTTCAATTGTGCGTAGGGACTAATACAGAGTACACGGACGAGGAGCCATGCGTGCCCTCACTTGTATTTGTCCCCTTGCGTAAATGAATGTTGTGCAATGCACATTCTTCAACTCGACCAGCTCTCTGTGATGTTAACGCTTCTTTCGTGCCCTTTTTTCTGCTGAGTTTTCACGACACGTGGAGGGAGTCTCGAATACAATGGTGGTCATGTTATACCCGACGCGCTACACCGCGTCCCCTGTTTCGTGGATGCCCCTACTGCACTATGGTTTTGGAAGGGTAAAAAAATGCACGTTTCGAGCGCATTGATGCAATAATTATTGTTAAAATTGCCAGAATATCGCAGCTACCCACTATTTAATCATTCACCGAGCGAAAACTGCGCGCACTCACGTTAAACAAATCTCACACAAAAAAGCAATCTATAAGTTGAAATCTACGGAGCGCTGGAAAAAATGCGGAGTCTTTCACAATAAAGCATCCAAATGTCTTCCAATTTTACAATTAGACATGTACAAACCAATACGCAGACGGTTGGTAAGGTGAATTCCTCGAATACATTTGCATGACGCGTCCGACAGGAAACAGGACTTGTTGATTCTTTTTAAAGCCAAACTATATTGATCACTTTGTGTAAGTGGGAGAGAGCGCGTCGCAGCGTAAGCAAGGCACTGCATTGACCTGAAGTGCCTGGGACCTGCTAGGCGATTAGGAGGATCTCTTGAGCGCGACTCAGACGCCCCAGCCGCCTATCACATGAACACCGCTGGGCCCCAAGACCAAGGCGTCTCAGCTCTTCACTTGACAGCGCCCTGTTCACACTCGTTTTTTCTCGTGAGTGCATGAAACAAAAAATGAAACTACCACAGCTTGAATTGTTCATCAGCTAACACGTGAATTATCCTGAAACCGTACTTTTTCTATCATAAGATTTGCTGGTCTACCGAGAAATTTTCAATGGAATGAACAGTTTACTTTTGTTGCTCAAAAAATTAAAACAAATGCTCAGAAGGTTTAATGAGTTGAAGACTAAAGCCTAGTTGGTCCGTCACCTGATCTTATGTTGAATTTAGGTCTCCTATGAAGTTTCAGTCCGCGCAAGTCGTTACTGGACTATCCCCTGAACATTCTCCGCAAGCTTGTTCGTCTCGCTTACCGTCGCAAAGTGCCACCTTTTCACCCCTCTGTGCGAACCTTTACCTCTAAAGGCGGCCGGTGTGGTACCATCGGCAGATTTTAAGCTTTCTCTGGCAGTCTTGGCTGGAACACCGGTTGCAGCACACGGCAAATGCATTGTCGTGGAGGACCGCTGGAACAAAGCTCTGTTTCACGTGCAGTCATGCGTTCCTTGTCACACTACCATTCCTACTTTCTCCTTCACGCGATTTCCTAACTGTCGTCCTCGGTCACACATCATTTGAGAGTGGCTGGTTTATGGTCATGAGCTCGTGCGATGGATGCAAAAGAGAGGCGGGAATGGCCTCAGCCCATGCTCTGGGTACATATAATAATGACCTTATAGGTACCAGTTGAAGGCATTGCAATACAATATGCAGAAAGAGATCATAAAGTAAAAACTGTAGTGAGACCTCTGGTTAGTGGAGGGTAAAACTTTTATAGAAAAGTGCAAACCATGCAGTCACGTATACAGTGGTGAAATGGAAAAATAAGATGAATAATGTTAATAAGTAACGTACGTTTGTCTGAAAGGAAAAATCAAAATACTAATGCACAATTCAACAGTCAAGTAGACTTCTACATTTCTCATAAATTTGAATTACACGGAATCTAGAATTACTAGTAGACTTAAAAAGACTGATTCTGCCCTGCGTTTACCTGTCATTACAAGCGTCAACCCACTCCAGCACCAAATCATCACCAAGAGGAGACGATGCGCCATGTTAGACACATAGCTTCAGTTAATGCTAACACTAAATGAGTGTATTTGAGGGATGTTACTCTGGGCATAAAAGAGTACCCTAAACGTCTGCTTCCATTTTTGAAACCCATATTCTCTATTACTCTTAGAGGGAGTTGCACTAAATTACCTTGCGGGCAATTGTTGCCTGAACTGGTGACCACTGTTGGTCATCCTTGAGTTCTTTTCATGCCGACTGGCCCGCAGAGGCCGCATAGCCCATTTGTGACTCAACGAAGGTACACAAAATTTTCAGTTAACACTTCTTTGTGTCATAGGGTGAAAAATGTGATGCAGTGCTGAATACTATTCGAATATTATTTTAATTGCTGAATTCAATTAATATAAGCCTACATCCTTCCGAGCGAGATAACTAAACATATTTTGTTAATTTACGCTGTAGGTCAAGACCACAACAGGAGCGTTCGTGTTTTGTACTTTGTTCGAATCGTCCAGTGACTGTTTTCGGAACAGCGCTCTTGTTACGGCCTTAGAATCGTTTGGTTGGAAGTTCTGGACAGATTCTTGGTGATCATTCTGATATTTGAACCCTGGGTAACGCATGCTGTCAATATTGCAATCGGTCTTGAGGTAAACTATGTGATCAAGCCTACCGAGCGTTCCCGGATGTGTTGACAGTCATTTTTAGGCCATACATATCAGATTACTGAAACGAAAACTGTCGAGTGTCCTTCCCTAAACGCAGCCTGGTATCTCTGTTCTGGGAAGTCTAGGTTCTCATTATGCGGCTACTTCTACTTAGGTAAACATGTTATATAGAACTGGCAGTAGCTTCGCGGGTCTGCAATATTCGGTGTATTTCGTATCTCTGTAAGTGTTTGTTTGCAGACGCGAAAAATAGAAACGGACCTCACGCCGTTTCAGTTTCATGTAGTTATTATGCTTCAAAATGTAGGCACATGAAAACAACAAACTTCGCCGGAGAAAACACGGTACTTCGAGGGTAATTTTTTTATGGGCGGTGTGACTGAGCGAGTCCACTTTTCAAAAGAAATCGAGTTTCAAGCTGCACAAAACTGGAACATCTCCACGTGCAACGGGAAAAGGAATTGTTTCATCTAAAATCATAGAGACGTATTAATCAAACAAATAGTCCTGCCTGTTCCTGTGACGTAATAGCGACATCCGCACGCTACTTTCAATTTTGAATCAGAAATGAACGACATTATCAAAGGGATAGCGTCTCTGGGTCATAAATTAGCTTACGGGAGCCACGTATCCAAAACTGGTTTAGGGAAGAGGTCCGAGCTCCCAACACATGACTCCCGCAGCAAAGTTCAGCGCCCTAAATAAAATCTTGTAAATATTGTTACTGCCCACACTAGACTTCATGACTTAGTAAACGGTAACACAGCCAGTGAAACACGGAGGATGCATCATAAGGTATTCCTGATTCTCTGTAGTAAAACAAAATTTCTTTTTCTTCGACCACCATTTCTTTTTCTTCGCAACAAACATACGCACTACTTCCTCGCTCTGGAATGTACTTGCTTATGACGCCGTCAATTTTTTTGGTTGTGTCTGAATCTCGAATTACTGTTTTGCAGTGGGTAATTTGTTGCCCATAATTTTAGTTTGAACGGGTCCCATCCATGAAGGCTTGTTTCTTTCTCGGTAAATTGATAAATTTATGTTTTAATCGTTTTTTTTTTTGAACCGCACTACTTTTCGTATCATGTGAACATTCGCTAATATAACTTAAATTGATTACTTCTGTTTTTTTTCGTATTGTATTTCGCAGACACAAGGCGCATGAATTTTTTTAGTTGTCGCTATTGTTTAAAACACAAAAAACCTGCAAAAATATTTTCTGTCTGTTTTAGGCCTCCTGCGCGGTCTTTGTTAGGGAAAACGATCGCTTACCGTATTTTTTTCAGTGGGTAATTTGACTTGTTTTAACAGCAAGGCATAATTTTATTTTCTAGGCACTCACTGAAAGAAGAAAAATATCGAAAGTTTCTTTCTTTCAACCCGGTAAATTTAAATTTTGTCACCATTCTTGCATAAATAATCTCTTGTTCGTGCCCGATCTATTCATGTAACGTTTTCAACTTCTGCGTTATACGAAGGGAAAAACGGAGCTTTTTTTTTCGCAGACACAAGGCTACTAACGCACACACGAATTAAAATATAATACAAAAGATGGCAAAAATGTACCCTCGCCGCAGGAAAGCGCTTCGCCCGTAAATATAAATCGCAGGTTCGGGGGTAATGGGAAAGTCATAAGTTTGACCACCGAAAGCTGAACGGTTTTGTTGAATACTTGCGCGTGTCCACAACGGGGACGCTAGGTGTCACGTTCCAAAACAGCCAAGAAGCGGGCTCATCCCCGGCTTTAAAAAGCCAGCCGAGTAACACAGCCAGTATCGCCTGGCGGACCGCATTTCGGAGGGTGTAGCAAGTGAAATTTTAAGTGTATTTCTTTTGCAATACCTGCACACTCCAAAAACAGCCAAGAAGAGTTGCACTTTCTTAGTGCTCGTTTGCGTCGATCGCATTTAAAAAGAACACCCAAAAACCGGCTCTGGCGGTGTACTTGCTTTTGTTTTTATTATGCGTGTCTCAGTGCACAAATTTCGCGAATCTCGTTTGCGAATTACGCATATCTGTTTTTTTTTGGCCGCAGTGCCGCGACCGGGTGAAAGGCCGCTCGTTTTTTTGTTGTGGCGACTTTACTTAATTACTTCCTTGTTTGCAGTATAAACTTTTGTCATAATTGAGGGTTAGCAACGGGCCGAGTTCCATGACGGCCGACTGCAGCCGACACGGCGAGGGCTGGACGGCGATTAACGGAAGGGGGGAGGGGGTATGAAAGGGGGAATTTCTAATAATATTTAGCTGGAAGTGTGAAGATTGGGGGCAAAGGTGAAAAAATTGGAGGACGAATTTCTAAATTCTCTGTCTTGCCTCGCAATTTGAATCAAAACTGGCGTGTCGGCGTTCAGATTCGCTTGTGAAGATGGGGGTATAATTCCTGGGGGACGCCAATTCTCTGTTCTTGCCTCGCTGAAAACTAACTCCATTTGAAATCAAAACTCGCGTTGTAAATTCGGGGCCCCGCGTTCGACGACCCACCCGCACTGTGTTTATGTTAAGTCTGTGTTATGTGGTTTCAATTCGGGGCCCCGCGCTGTATGCGGCGGCTTACGCGTGTGATGCCTGTGGTTTGTTATGTTTTTGCCTTTAATATGCAGGCAGCGGGCGTGTGATTTGGCGCTATGTTTTTGGTCCTTTATAGCGTTTTACCCTCCGTTCGTATTGCGGCAAAACTTACGCAAGCTTATCGAAAATACGAAACTCCACTCCGTTCGTAATAGTGCGGCGCCAGTAGCGAGTCGGCTTGCGAAAATACGAAACAAATTTACCCGGTTTTGCCAGGCCAGCAACTTGCGCAATTCTTCGTGTTATGCTACTTGCATGCTCCCGCTCGACCGCACCTTTTGCAAGAAGTTACCTGTTCAGCGTTCCGTGTTTTCCCGTGAACTTTCCTTGTCGACCGCACGCGAAAAAACACTGTCGTCAAACAGTAAAACAAGCCGATACTCCCACGCCGCGCTCGCGGATAATTTTGTTTAAACGAAAGCCGACAAATCGGCTTCTTTTGACTATTATTTTGTTTAAATATAAGTCTTTAAACATCAAAGCCACAACCAACTTTCATTTAAACTGGCCACAACCAACTTTCACTCTGGCTTCTAGGGTGGCGGGGTCGTCTGCTTTGTATACCCAGAGGCTTTGGCAGGGGCGCTGCTTGTCGCAGGGTCGTCTGCTTTTGTACTCCAGCGCAGGAGGCGTTGGCCGCTAGGGGCGCTGCCTTATCCAGCGCAGGAGGCACGATAAAATCGACGCGGTCGCGCAAACCACGAATCGTCTAGGTATCGTGTTCTGTGGGCAGACAATTAGGGCACGGGGGTGACCATTAGGGAGAAATAAATATTTAGGGGGATAACTAGGCACTTCTTGAAAGTAAAAAATGACCACCGAAAGCTGCCTCTTCCTTGTATCCTAAAGCCCTTGCCTACATTTGTCAAATGTTGCGCTGCGTGCTGCATAAATAACGAAAATGTGGATAGGGATGTAACGACTTCTTCTGTTGAGCAATACGAAGGCAGGAAAAACGGAGATAGTGCATACTAATTAGCGCATCTAACGCACACACGTGGCATGGACATGCGAGTACAACCTGGATGCTCGCCTGTAATAATTGCGGCAGGCGTAGTTAGCCTCGTTTTTGGGAAAGTCTCCCGTAAGTTTAAAGTTCACGGTATATTAAGTGTATACTTGCGGTTTCCACAACGGGGACGGTCCTTCTGGCAGGGATAGTCTGTAGACGTTCCAAGGTCTAAGCGCAGAAAACGCGGTACACGCGCATTCACTGGCATGTTCCTATTCCCCGGCCCTTTCAGGCCACGCCGGAAGTATATCTGGAGGCCAGAATTATTTCGGGTACGTAGCCCGGGTGCCGGTCCCCCCAATACAGCCTTGCAAGCCAGCGTTGTGTGGGTTAAGGTAAACACCGACGTTGATTTAAGCCATAAAGCAACTGGATCTGCCTCCCAAAAGCTGAGGGGGTACCAAAATTGTCCTAATACAAATTTTGTAATCTAAATTGTCCTAACATTGTTTCCGAAAGTCGAATTAAAAGCATGCATTTATGATAACAGCAGTCACAACAACAGTGTGATTGAACGAGAATGCGACCTGAGTTTGCACGCCTCCAACATACAAGGGAACTAAAGTTTTTTGCTCTTACTGTGCTCTTGGCGACTAGACTACCTTGGTGGTGCGTACAAATAGACATAGTTGTGCCAAATGACGGCATATATACCTGTTGCGTTAAATGAGCTACTATAGGGCCGTCACTTTCATTTCCACCTTTTTATTTGTTTCGTGGGTCATTTAGACTTAACAAAAGAGCGCGAACAAGTATAAAATTCAAACATATTTGCGTGACGAAAAAGACACCGCGAACAGGTACGAAAACAAAAATAATTGTTGACACAATGTTTGAAATAGAACCAAACACTAACTGGACCGCTTGTTTTTATAGCCCCTATAAAGAGTACCAAGTGGGAAGAGCAATGTCTGTAGTATTTAAGTATTGCTTTGAAATGTAGAGCTGTGTTTTTACACTAGCTGTGGCAAGTAAAATTTAACAAAACTCAGCCGCTTATGCCGTGAAGACTACGACTTTCATTTATGATTATCTTCATTCATTCGTTTATTAAATCAACTACATAAGGATTTCCAATCATATCCCCCATCCAATCGCTCTCATCTTACGCTTCCTGAGTCATTTGTTGAACCCTGAATTTATTTGTTGCGTTCTTAGTCGAGGTATATGTCTGCCCTTCTTTTTAGGCTAGTCTCTCTGTAGACACTATGTAACAATCATGGTTCACAGGTTTTGATTTGGCGCAATAGAAGGCTAGCCAAATTTAACTTCTTTTTTATGTTGGCCATGTTAACTCCACTTGAGTTTTTTCTCGATGCACAAGGTTTTCCCTGCCGGTGAGCGTTACACGTACATTCTTCGAGAAATGGCCCGTTGGAACGACCTAAGATTTAACTGTTTCTGTTTAGCTGTTCAGTTAAACAGGAAGTATCCTTTCGGTGTGTAATTACAAGTAGCATGAATCCTTTTTATATTATTCTTTTCAGCGACAGAGCTAGCTTAGTTTTCATTATTTGGTGGCGCTTTCAAAAGGCGCCGCAGCGAATGCTTACTTTGTGCCGTATTTTTTGCTCGTGCTTTAAAAAATTGGTTGTAGGGTTTAACGCACCGACGCAACGCAGGCGATGAGGCGCGCCGTAGTGGAGGTCTCCGGATTAATTTTGACCACCTGGGGATCTTTAACATGCGCCGAAATCTGGAACACACGGGCGTTTTTGCTTTTTGCCTCCATCGAAAAGCGGCCGCCGGGGGCCTGGAATCGAACCCGCAACCTTGTGCTCAGCAGCACTTGTGGTTTAAATAAGCAATCACAACGTAAAATATGCAATAACAGATTAAGTACCAGGTACTTTCATCCACGTTTTTGTCGCCAAGTTAGCCAGGATAAAAAGGGTGGTTTAGGCATGCTGACTCAAAATTTTCACCAATTCATTAGCATTTCCACGGCCACTGCTAAGCTTTTGTAGTGTTCTTTCTTAGACATTTTTAGGTGCTGTGGAGACTCACTAATCTAGGAAATCTCGTTTCCAAACTTCCAAGCATTTCGCATTTATCTATAACCCTTCATATCCCAAGTTGTGCAGAGAGCGTGCCCCTTACAGACATGCTATTAACTGTTTTGGTGCAACGGTGTTTTCCTGCCGTAGCCTCTTTCTGGTACCTTGCGAAACTTTATCCTGCTAATGAATCCCTTATGTCTACCGTCGAAGACCCTCGTGCAGAACTGCTTTTTGCCTGCTTTCCAACGCTGCTATGGGGCCACACTTGTCTATATTTTTTAGCAGCGGAGCTGTTTATGGTTTGGCGATTCAGCTGGTGATGCCCATCGCATCAAGAGATGATACAACGAATGGGGCAACAGATGGAGCCTCCGCCTTAATGGCCGTGCAGTTTGCCATCTCCACCCGTGCGCGTATTACGCAGTCCACGTCCAGGTTTCTATATATGGAACACTATAGTACTAGACTTCCGTGGGTGGGCTTCGGGTACGTACATAATGCGAGAAATGGCGTTGTGAAAGACCCTCCCCTGTGCGGGAGGTGGCCTCCAGCGGGCCGAAGTCTGCAGATATCGCTTCCGTTGCCAAACGAAAATATTCTCCACAAAATCGTTAGGGGCCGGCCGCCTTCTTCCAGCCGTGCGCGCCTAGCACCACCACCGGCATTATAATTCGGAGTCTTACTTCGGGCGTAAATGTGTTCCGTTACTATAAGATGGCCTTCTAGCGTGCGATCTTCGATCTTGCGCGGGGCACTACCACCCCATATATACCTACCGATAAGGAAACACACCTCCACGGGTCATTTGGAATACGCACATACCGAGGCGAGTGTTGCTGTCGGCGATACCTGCCTCGGCAGGAAGTGGCTGCCAGCGTGCTTATTTCCGCTCCACTCTTTTGGCAGAAATTACAGGCGGGGAACTGGCTGCAATTTTTCAAAAATTTGCAATGCCAAGTAAATGGGATTACTATATTCCCAGATTTTCATACTCTTTCATAGGTGACATGGGTCTTATCTCTTGAAAAGTGTAGGTTTTAAACTCTAGCCTGTTTTGGGGTTGTTGAGAACCTATGATCTCTTTATATTGTTTGATCCAAACATGGTGCCAACTAACTCTGTACAAAAATACACTTAAGGGCTTGCTTTCTGTATAAACATACTGAAACGTTCATCCTCAATGTTAAATTTTTCTATGATTTAGTACTGGTACATGTGGATGATGGCGGTTTGCTCGGATATTTGAAAGTCTAAGAATAAATCCATTTGGATACGAGACCGTTGACATGAATGCGGGAGTCCATCCAGCAAGTAGCCACGGCAATAGTCAATAGAACATTGTAGGTCTGATGAGGACGGGCCGGCGGAGTGCAAATACGTGTCCGATTTAGTTTTAGTGGCCGGTTCCATAGAGGTGTCTGAGACAATTCTACAACTACCCAATCTTTATAATTAAAGCTTACCTTACTTACGGACAAGAGTGAAGTGAGGGGGTTGGGTCCCGCGGATGATGGCGTACGCACGCTCAAAAATGTTTTCTCGCAACCAACTATGCACACATAGTGACAAGTAAGCAATCCTCGTTCAGAGAAATTAGGTCCACAATTCTCGAACGGCGTGAGTTGGGCGCGCTATAAATGTACGCCTGCAGCTGATACCTTGCCAGTTCAAGCTTCGAAGGGAGTAAATCGAGGAAAGGAGTTTGTTTTCAGAGCGTATGAGAAATGAAGTCAAAACGTTTTCGTCGCTGAACCTTGCGCTATGGTGAAAACACACATTTTTAACAGCCACACACCTTGCCACGAGAGTTTAATTGGCGACTTTGCTCTGGAAACCTGGGAGGTTGCGTTTTACAATGCAAACGATGTATTTACTGGCAGTGGAAGCTCTTGACTGAGCACCAGAGGGTTCAAAGCAAACCTTTGCTGCATTCACTCAGAAAAACGTGGCGTGCATGAGAGTATCAATGACCCTCTTCAGGACAGTAAGCCGTAGTAAGGATCATATGGCACACTTGACCAAGCAGAGAAGGATGTTTAATTCTTGAACTTACTCCGCACCGTTGTGTACATGAATACCATGTACGAAAAATGACACAATGTTCGTTTTCACCATGATAAGAAATGCGCAACTACATTGAGGTAGCCTCAAGTTATTTATTGGTTCCAAAAATGGCGTATTCTAAAACAATGTTGCCTGAGCCGACGAAAACTATAGGCGCTTCTCTGAAGAAATGAAAGGAGTGCTTTCACTCTAATATCCATGGGTTTTCTACACGGGAAAAGCGAAAGAAAAACGTGCAGCGTCAAAAAAATACAGCAACCTTGGAGTCTAATTTGACACCGTCCACCTTCTTTTATTCCTCCAGGTCATCGCTATACGCTAGGAAGAAAGTCACCACTACAAAGAAGCAATGGGCTTTGTCCTATTTTTATCTGACTTAAAACCTCTGCTCGAAAGGACCGAAATACCTAATGGCAAACAAGACTTTTTGGAGAGTAGAGTTGTGCAGCGAGAGAATTTGTTGTGCCGCTGGACCGCTACTGTTGCTTTCAAGGCGTGAGTGCACCCATATGTCAAACATGAAAGTCTTTTTTGGCCGGCTGACAGTTTAACACTGAAGCTGCTTTCCTTTAGGCTCGATTTTTTTCCCTCACATGCAGTCCGAGGTAATTACCCCAACAGGGAAACATATGTGTGCGCAATTCGACAAAGCATAGATGATGGTAAGCAAAAGATTTAAAATTCAAAACATACTAACGTGGACACAAAAAATTCCCCCGCATTTCCCCGAGGGGGAGAATGTGAAAGTGCGAATGCACGGTTGTCGGCTCGCTTGCGGCGCTTGCGCTCGGCCCCCGCAGCCCACCGCCTCACCGCCTTCTCTTCCATCTCTTCCATCGGGTTTGTAGTATCACGTGTACACCACGCAGTTATCAAGCCGCTATAACGCCGCTGAGTCGCCAACGCACGCCGCTGACGACGTAGTTTGAATGCGTTAAAGATATAAGGCGCGTCACTAACACTGATATCAGCGTCGCGTCCGTGGCTTGGTCGGTAGAGCGTCGCGCTGCGGCCGCAAAGTCCTCGGATCGAAACCTGGCGCCGGATGCTGTTTCTTTTTTAAATATAGAGGAGCACTGCGGACGCCGCCGCCGCCGCCGCCGCCGCCGGCGGTGGATGGTTTGGGGTCGCTTATAAAGTGCATTCGCACTTAACACATGGTAGGGTGTTGTTGTAGTCGACGATAGAACTCCACAGATGAAGGAAGAAAAACTAAGCCAATCACGTGGACAGACAAACAGCGAAAATGATCTTTCTCATCAACTCTCCCATTAAACAAAGCTGTACAAAGGAGCAGTAATGAAAGGTGCATGAATGGTGGAAGAAATGCGGAAGGTTTATCAACTCGTTCCACAATGCGAGAGGGAAGGTAGCCACCCCAGAAGAGCTACATGTCCTTAGACCTATTGTTTCTTGCTTCGTGCAGCCCCATTCGTGCTTCGTGCAGTGGTTCGTGCAGCCCCATTAAAATAAAATAACTTCTGCGCCTAAATGCCACCCTATGGGTTAATCGCCTTTTACTTTTTATAATTACATTTTTGTATAAACGAAGCAAGCTTGACTTGTAGGAGCGGAAACATAGTTCTTTTCGTTCGTTTTTGTAGGAGTCACCACAAAAAGAAACTGAAAACTGAACGTGGGAATGAAAAAATTACACCATCTTCCCGTGGGGAACCATGAGGAGGATGCGAAGCATCATAGGGGTCCCGTGTAGGTTCCATTTTGTTGCCGTCATGTTGTTTCATTTATCGGAGCACGAATGGGAACGTAGTGTGAACCCCCGTGTAGAGACAGAAATGTAGAGAAATGTAGAGACAGCGAAGAGACCGACACCGGCGTTACCTGATCGACCACCTCCTGGTTCTCGTCTTCATTGCGTGCTCACGCTCCTACCCCGCTGCCCACCCTCTTCGCCCCCTTCTCTGGCTGAGCTGCAAGGCGCGTGGCGATTCCCGCCACAGTTTTCCCGCGGGAAATTCAACATCCTCCTCTAAAGTGTTCAGTTTCCGTTGACGTTCAGCTTCGCGTGCCTTCGTTGTATCAGTAGCTTCTTGACGTAGTTTGAATGAGTCACGGACATAAGGCGCGTTCGTAGCACTTGCTCGTGTCTAGGTTTTGTAGCGCAGTGGGAAGAGCGCCATGTAGCTCCCGTTGCGGTCAGAGAGTCGTGGGATCGCAACCGGGCGCCGCTATTTCTTTTTTTATAGTGTAGGGGGAGAGGTGCGGACGGGCGGACGACGGAGCCGAGAGCATTAGAGGCTTCGCATTCAGTATCCGGAAAGACCCAGTCCGTATTACTCTTCCTTCTACACTCATCCCCACATCAAGATATATAAACAACCAAATGGGCACTCGGACTAGAGCTAATGCTTACTGTAGCGTAGGTATTTTGCGTGTATATGGGCTAAAAATGGCTTACAGGTAAAAGAAAATTTGTAAAAAGCTTAAATTAGTTTGTAAATCATAAAGCAACATCATTCTTTCTTTTTATAATTTAAATAATGCAAAAAAATTTCATTGTGTTTTATTTACAATTTTGCTGCACTTTACTTTTGGACACTCTTTTGAGACTACAAAACTTCGTTTTCTCTAACCGATGTGTTTAGTTTTTACCATCTAGCATGACACATGTTCCTTTTGATTATCTCTGAATAGATCCGTGTTTTTCCTTCCGGGCTCCTTCTATAATAAGAGACTCTTACCCAGCCACATTAGTATCCATAATGTTCGTCTGTTTATGGTGTCTTCATAGGATTTTGTGGTTTTTCTCAACCGCTGTCTGTGCGCGAAAATGCAAGATGACAAATACATCACACTTATCATTTGTAATGCTTATGCGCAGGGTTTCGAGTTTAGTGTAATAATGCTGCTGATACTTTAAGAATAAGAATAATGCTGCTAAGAATAAGAATAATGCTGCTGATACTTTACACTTTCAAATCTTTTTCTTTGTGGAAGGATGTTTCTTTATTGGCGGTACAGCACTAGCGTGCGTAAATCGCAGCGTTCAGAACCCCAATCAGGCCTCTTTAAATGGTACAGGCAGTTACATAACTATTTAAAAACGTGGACTGCAAGGACTGTCAATTCGCATGATAAACATCCAAAAAATAGCTGAAAACAGAACTGGTAAGGCTTTATCGAAGGTAATAACATTTTTGTGTGACCACCTAAGAAATATGGCTTCACCGTGAACATGACTAACACCAGGAAATTCGTATACATGGTGATTAACTGCTACGCCCACATTATGATTTTGGGTGAAACTTTGAGTTTTCTGAAATTAACAATAAAGGTAGGCATTTAGCGGCTACATGTTAGGTTATGCATGAAACACCAATAATTGTTGCGGGGGCGAGAACTTGCACATTCAAGTGATCGAAAATTATTCAAGTATGGTAGCCCACTGTGCTACCAAAACTGTGTTTGAAATCTTACGCTCTGGTGGCCAAACAGTGTTGACAATGCTTGTGGCTCTTGTCCGGTTGAATGGAGGGACGTGATGTGCTCAGACCGTCCAGAGGTCTAAAACAGGATGACACATGATTACCACACAGGCAAGAATGGAAATTATTGGGTCAAGAATGTTAGAACTCCGGCAACACAACATTCAGCCAAAATCAATGCCCGCGTACAGCGGCACCGTACACATGGTGAGGTGGCTCGCCGCAAACGCAACGAAGCTTGCGAGGCGCGCACATTCGCTCGCAAACGATTCTCCCTCGCCATTCCCAACACGGCACAAACGACAGCGGTGATTAACGAAGCCGTAAACGCTGCGCAGCCCAGTTTAGAGGAGTAGCCGCCCGTGTTCTGATAAACTACGCGTAAGACGTGGTTCGCAGTGGTGAACTCTGAAGCTGTTCAATATAGTGCTGCGGAATGGGAAACGTTACTGAGTTACTGAGCGCCAGTGCGTTCAGCGCTCAATGCAAGCACCACAATGTTCTTTCGCACATCGCCGTTCTAGAGCCGAGCCCTCTAGGTTTAACCTAGCCAGTTCAGTTAAACAATTCACACACGCGGGCTCCTGTTAACGAATCCTTAAAGCGGCGATGACAGCTACAAACGACATCCAGTGACAAGAAAGGCGGCAAATGTGACGAGACAGCTTACCTGGCAGGAAACGACGCAGAAGAGCGAGCGACATTCAGGGGCAAGCGCCAAACGAAATTAGCCGTCTTCAGGCGGCAAAGTGGTTCTCAAATACTTCTTCGCGAAGTCGAACACGACAGCCACAACCGAAAACGACGAGGGACCCAATTAACCCTAAGAACTGCGTTTGTTTAATGGCACGACGGCACACCACAGTTCACAATCGACGCCAGACGGGTCACGGGGCGATTCGAGGAGGTAACTGTTACGGCCGCGCCGCCGCACGCCGTACTCAGGGTGCCGGCCATTGGCAGGGGGTTGCGTAAACTAATTAAAACGACAACAATAAATATTTGCCTCTTTTACTGAATGTAACAGTGACTTTTTATTTTTGTGTGTAATATAAAGAAGCTTAGATTTTTAAAGTTTACAAACACAAAACGCGAACTGAATTTTTGGTGCTCCATTTGAACGTTAAAAAAAGCAGCAGTTAGTAAGATAACACTGTGCAATGAAATTTGGTAGTGTTCTAGTGTAAGTAATCGTATTATTATTTGGCGTCTGTTTATTTAGCACCCGATTTCATGCCCCCTCCCTCCCCAACTTTTGTTTTCTTTTGATATCTGCGTTGTTCTCCAACGTTGTTTCTGCAGGAGAAACTAGGTTGTCTGTTTCTTGCATTTGTACACAATATTTACGGTCGCTAACAATAAGAATGGAATAAAATTGTGATTGCTAGTACGTTATATCTCCACTGAGCGACGAGAATGACTGTTGTCAGAGGGGGCTATGATTGTGCTGGTGGGGCAGGAGAGGAACAGGGAACTACGGAATGATACAGATGTCACAGTTCAAGGTTGTGCTGTGCTCCGTGGAAGGCTGTAGAAAACAAAAAGTGGGAGGGGGAGTGTTATTCTGTCGATGTCGTAATAAGCAAGGGCTGATATTTTGTCCGGTTTCAACGTCGGTGCTGCCGCTGCTTTTTATTGAATTTGGTAGCTTTTTTTTTTGCTTTCGAACATTTTTAACGAGGTTGGGTGGATGGTGCAACGGGATGTCTTTTTTTAAATTATAATGCATGCATAGCCTCAATCAATGATGAGCTGAACACCTTTTCCACACCCTTTCAACACCCTTTCGAAAAATTAATTTCGAAAAATTAATTGCAAAACGCATCCACAAGTTTCTTGAAAAGTACCGCGTCATCTGTCCGCAACAGCATGGATTCCGCCCGCGATACTCTACATCAACAGCTGTGCTCTCACTTACGCAAATGCTTAATACCACCCTGCATAATAATAAACTTGCCGCTGTAGTATTCTTAGATCTTCAAAAAGCTTTTGATACAGTCGATCACAGTATTATGTTGGATAAGCTTAAAAATTATGGCTTCCGAGACAAAACCTTCAATCTATTTTCCAGTTTTCTTACCGACCGTCAGCAAAAAGTGTCCATTAATAATATAACGTCTTCACTACGATACATAACAACAGGTGTTCCACAAGGGTCCGTGCTTGGGCCCTTACTGTTTACCCTCTATGTAAACGACTTGTGTCAAATAATTTCTTCTGAAATGCTCATGTATGCCGATGACACTGCTGTCATATTCACAGCCGATACTGAGTATGAACTTCAGGATAAACTGAACATAGAGCTAGCTAAAATATCAAACTGGTTTTCAACAAACAAATTGACAATCAACACGAAGAAGACTAAATACATGATTTTTCACTCTCTGAGAAAACTTGTAAATTACGGCATAGTTAAACCGATTATTAACGGTAATGCACTTCAACAAACCAGTTCCTTCAAATATCTAGGTATTATCTTTGACAGCAATTTAAATTGGAAGAACCAAATTACGCATGTTTGTTCGAAAGTAGCATCCGGATGCTACGCCATTTTACAAGCTCGTGATTGTTTTGACGCAAACATCCTGCTTATACTTTACCATGCCTTTATCAGCAGTCACCTAACATATTGTTTAGAGTCCTGGGGATGGACGTTCACTACGTACCTTAACCCCATCAGACGATTGCAAAAACGTGTGATTAGAATTATGAATTTCGCCAAATACAATGAACACAGTAAGCCTTTGTTTACTCAGCTTCGACTATTACCTTTTGATCACATGCGTGAGGATAAAACGGCTCGAATCACGTACAGCATAGTAAGGAACAATCATCCATATCCTGTCTCCTTATTTAATAGTCCATTACGGCACACAAGAAATTTCAGCCTTAACAATTTAAATCTTCCCCTTACTCATAATGTTTATGGAGAGCGACTTATACAGTACGTTGGTGCGAAAGTGTGGAATAAAATCCCTGTTGACCTGAGGAATGACCATAACTTCTGTAAAAAACTTAAAAATCATTTTCTGTTGTTATATGCCCATGAATGTCCCCAACACTAGAAACGTACTTGTTTTTTTTTCTTTCCTTTTTGATCGCAGCACGATCACTTGCGTACAGTCGCAAAGTTCGCGGCTTTCCTTTTCTTTTCTTTTCTTTTCGAATAGTCATCACGTGTTATGTTGGTACTGGATGTATTGGTATTGGTTGTATTAGGTATTGGTTGTATTGGTAGTTACTGTAATCTGACAGTATGTTTATGCACTGATTGATAACAATGAGACTGCTTATAACTATGTATTTCCGAATTTGGACCCACAACTAGCCTTTGGCTAAGGGTCCAAGCACTGTTTGCAAATATTATGTACCTATGCTTGAAATAAACCAATGATTGATTGATTGATTGACCCTTCCAAAAAAAAGGGTGTTGAGGTTGGTCACCACCCATTTTTTCACGCAAAAAGGGTGTAAAGCTACGAAAAAGGGTGTTGAGATTCAAAAATGGGTGTAAGGGCCTCCTAACAACCTTTTTTCAATTATCTTACACCCTTTTTGGCCAAAAGGGTGTAAAAAAGTTCAGTGTGAACAAGATGTCTGTGGTCTGGTGATGATGGTCATGGTTGGGTTTTTTGGCGCAAGGCCGACTACGGGCAAGGAGTCCGTGGTCTGGTAGTGATCACCAGAGTCACACGCATGTCATGTGATCAATAGGGATTGAAGCAAGAATTTGTGACTGTGCACCACCAGTTGTCGGCGAATGAATACCTTGGAAATTTTATGGCAGATATCGCAAAACCAATTTAACGACCTTATGTCACCACCAGCGAAACAGTTGCCATGCGCCCCGCCGTTCCATATGTTCAAATTGTCAGCGAGGCACATTGCCGCGTATTTTGAAATACGTAGGGAACGTACCCGCAAGCAACCTACGAAACAAGCTCGTAAATTGTGAGGTCACGCTGGAAAAAGAACAGTTACAGGGAGTTGTATTCAAGATCCCTTGTGCGTACTGCAAATGCGTTTTTATGGGAGGATGAGCAAATATTCGCAAAGGTGAAGCAGTGTGAAGCTGATGTAGACAAAGGAAATCGCACAAAGAATGCGATAGTGGAGCATGCCTGTCACCATAATCATTCCCTCAGTTATTTCAACGGACGCTGGTATAATAGTAAAAGAAAGAAATTTCGCTTCCAGAATTTTCCTCGACTCACTTATAAATAAATGCACCTTCCATGCTGTCAGCCGGACTGATGGCAACATGCCTATATTATACTCGACGTCGTTGCCCCACGTCTGGTGCAAAGAAATTGCCGCCTACCTCTTGCCCACCTTTTGTAACAAGAAACCCGTTTGGGTTCCAAAACCTCAAGCTTGCTATTTTAAATTGCTAACTGCGATTTTATATTCTCAAAGATGACCTCTGGTCAAGCTAACCTATGTCGAATACTTGACTATATATTTAATTTCATTTATGTCAGAAGGGATATTGCTAAATTACGGGTAGTAGTTGGAGATGCGAGGATAGTCCTGCAAAATATGTTTGAGGTTTGCTCGGATAATAAATTTTCAGAATGAAAACCAAGAAGGGAGGTGATAAGTTAGCCAGCTGTTGACAATATAAGTATACTCTACATTAAAGACGAATTAACTGAATTTTTCACCTAATTTGGGTAAATCTTGATGATTAGAGAGTATTCGTTTTGAACTTCCGCGCTCCGTCTTCATCTTGCTCCTCCATGAGTATTTAGGTAGCCAGGCTGATGGCACCGTCACGAGGAAACCTTTACGCACGCCATACTTTTCGGAAGAGAACGTCTAAAGAAACAAACTTTACAAGGTTACCGAGATTTTTACCCCAGCCTCCTTATGAACGACTGCCCGTGTGCTACAAATGGAAACGAAGCCCTGAGGCCCGAGCCGCCGCTGCTCTCTTCCAACGTATAAGCAGACCTCTTTCCGTGCTTTCACAAGCACTTCATGGATGCCTAGGCGCTGCTCAGAGTAAACAACCACGCAGCGGCCCGCCAAACCTGATAAGAAGGTTTCACAAAGACTAAAGCAAACTTATTTACCTCTGCGCGCGCGAGCGGGTTCTGTAACTTTGAAGTTTAAAGGGACACTGAAGTGAATTTGTCAAGCTCCCGTTTTTGCTTGCACTGCGTAGACTGGCTCAAATTAGGCACACTTTTCATCGGTTATCGGTTGACAAATCGGTAATATTTTACAAAGCGCGAAAGAAGAAAACTACCATGCGCGGTTTGCGGCGGGCCGCACCAACTAAGGCTGTGACGTTGAGAGAGGGCGCCGTGATTGGACGATGCCCAAGGTTAGCAACACACAAGTTTCGGTTTCGGTTCTGTAGAACATAACCAATGGCTTTGTTGGATGGCATTCTCAATATCTCAGTAATCATCGTACCGCGCTTCTGCCATGTTGTCGGCTGTAAAATGCACAAGATAAGCCTCCCAGGACGGCTTTGTAGTCGTAGCATTCACTAGCCGAGACCTACGCAGTGCATGAACGCCCTCCGCGTACCCGCAGACGCCCAAATGTCATGCGCTTTCCCCCATATTGGAGCTTGCCTCCCTCATGCCTGTATCGTAAAAAGCGTGTTCGCACCAGACCAAGGGTCTGTTCTTGTGGCCTGTGCGCACTGCCTGCAAGCAGTCGGTGCTATGGCAACAGCACGCCAACGAGAACTCCGCTAGCGCGCCAGTGCCAGCCTGCGCGCGTTTTGTGAACTAGTTCGTGTAGCCATGAACGTTGCGGGCCCCAAAAAGGTGAACTCAATATAGACGACATCGGCGGAAAACAAAAAAGTTAACTTACAAAAAAAAAAAAGCACGTAACCCGCGGGGATTCGAACTCGTGACTCGCAAAACATTTGCCGTGATTCCTAGCGCCTCAGACCGCTAGGCCACGGAGCAGGACGCCAATGTCTTGCTAATATAGGGTATATATTGTACAACCGGTTTACACTTTTATTTAGTTTGGCATTTCAAGCCGCTTAGGTTGACTATTTGTTGTACTGCGATCGTGCAAGTAAGCGCCGCCCGAGTTTTTCCACAGTAGCTCACGTCTAGCAATTGCATTTCGTAGACGGAAAAGCGTTCGCAGACGCGTAGTCGTGCTGCTGACCGCTGTGCTTGTTCGCCCAGCGCAAAAACGTGCTTCCCGCGCCCTAGTTTTACGCTGTACGGTAAAAATATCAGTTGATTTTATTTGCTTAGTACCTATATTGACTTCGCTGACTCTTCTCTCGCCTTCAAGAGGCCTTATATTTTCCTACTGGCGTACCAGTCAGCGAAGCGTCGCATGTGCAGCGCTTGTGTGAAGCGACCTTGACTTGGAGCTAGATACAGTGTACAAACAAACCAAGTAAAGAAAGGCACATTCTTCCATTCACAAACGTGTCCTGGCTTTGTTTCAACTAAGCGAACGAATTGCGACCAAGCAATTTTTTTTAACCTCCTTGATTGCGACGAACCACCGGCGGCCGGCGGACGAAACGCTGGGCCGACTGGCTCTGTCGGCCGGGGAGCCGTGCAGTAGCGCAGCCGTGGCACAGCCAATTGCCAGCTCATCCCCTCCTGACGTCACACGAAAACGCCACAGAAAATGGGCGAGCGTAAAGAGAGGAGGACAGCGTTTTCGAATTAGTTTTTCTACTAAATAAAATCGCGTAAACGCGCCTAGAGTGGTCGAAACATGGCCTGGGGACTCCGGACTACAATTTGCGCTAGTAATCCCGCAATGTTTACATATCACTTCAGTGTCCCTTTAATTAGCGATTCCACACAATGCTCCAAATGTAAGGTAGAGCGCATGCAGCAATCTAGTAGCCTATTCTACAAACATCGAAGTGGAAGTTCTAAGCAAAGTTACGCTGTTTCAAACGCAGAAAGGGCTTTATTTAAATAATGAAAGTGGTCACCTAATTAACAAGTAAAATATATTAAAATACCTCTTTTAGGCTACACTATGCTATCTTTGTGTAATAAAAGCTCGTTGGAAATTCATTCCTGAGCCCAACACAACTTTAGTTACGTCATTTTCTTCTTATCTTTTAACGTAGTCTCTCGATAGCAACTCTTTTACACAGATGGTCCACAGGTTCTCATTTGGCGCAGTAGCAGGCCAGCCAAAGTTCATTTCTTTTTTATGTTGGTCATGATACCACCCAATTGAGTTTTTCCCCACGAACCAGCTTGTTTCCTGTCTCTGAGCGTTATACGTGTCATTCTTTATTAAATGGCTTGTTGGGACTACATACGTTTTAACTGTACTTGTTCAGTAGAACGGAAAGTATATTCTCCATGTGTAATTACTGCAGCACGCATTATTTTTATATTATTTTTTTCGACCGCAGATTTAGCTTACTTTGCATTATTTGGTGGCGCTATCCAAAGACACCGCAGCGAATGCCTATTCAGTGCCGGAGTTTTTGCTCGTGCTGTAAACAAGCAATGAGAAGTTAGGCGCTGAAATAGGGCATACCACAAATTAGGCTTTACGAATTCTTTTCTACGTTTTATAGCGTAAAGTTACCGTATGTGGAAAGGGTGTATTAGGCTTGCGTTTTACCACACTGTTCAGCCATTCATACGTATTTGCATGAGCAATTCTAAGCTTTCTTAGTGTTTTTTCTCCAGCATTTTTGCAGGTGCTGCGGAGAGTCACTGACCAAGAATATCTCGCTTTTAAAACCTGCAAGCATTTCGCATTTGTCCATAGCCCTTCATAGTCGCAGGTGTTCCGCTAGCATACCTTTTACAGACATGCTGTGAACAGTTTTGGCGCGATCGTGTCGTCCTGCAGTAGCCTCTTTCTGGTATCTCGGGAAAGAGTATCCGGCCCACAGATCTCTTATATATTCCGTCGAGAGTCTCATGTAAAGCTGCTTATTTCTTGCCTCTCAATGCTTTCAACAGTGCTATGGTGTCGCCTTATTCGACATCTTTTAGCAGCGGAGCTGTTTATGGGCTTGCGATGTGAGCTGATGATGCCCATCACGCCTGGTGATGGCTCCCCCAATGGGGCAACAGATAGATCCTCCGCCTTGATGGCCGTGCAGTTCGCGATCTCTACTGGTGCGAGCACCCCGCAGTGCACCACCAGCTTTCAATATATCCCCTTCGGGTACGCACATACCATGAGGAGGAGCGTTGTAAGCGACCGTCGCCTGCGAGGAAGGTGACCGCCAGCCGGCCGAAGTATGCAGGGACCAGTGCCGTAGGCAAGCGAAATTTATATGCACACAATCGTGAGTGGCTGTCCTCCCCCGACTGTGACGCTTACCACCAACACCGGAAGCCTACTTCGGAGCCTTACCACCGGCCCAATTGTGTTCCCGGGACAATACAATGGCCATCCTGTGCGCGATCTCACATCATGCGCATAGGCACGCGGCGAACTCCCACACCATATATACTCACCGCTAAGCAGATACATCTCCGTGGGCCATTTGGAATACGCACATACCGCGACGAGTGCTGCTTTGGGCCACCCTTGCCTTGGCGGCAGGTAGCCGCCAGCGCGCTGAATAGTGCTCCGTGGTTTCAGCAGGAATTACGGCGGGTAACTGGCTCTAATTTTTCAAAAACTATAAATACCAAGTAGGGATTTATATACTGCAGAATTTTTCTACTCTTTTATATAAGACACGGGTGTTATCTCTTGAAAAGCGTCCATTTCCATACCCAGCCTGTTATTGGGGTTGTGAATCTATGATCTCTTTATATTGTGTTATTCACACATGGCACCAACTGACTCAACAAAAATACCACTTGAAGGAATGCTTTCAGTATGAGCATACTGGAAAGCTCATCCTCAAATTTTATATTTTGCAATGAATTAGTACTGGCACATGTGGATGATGGCGGTTTGCTCCGGTTCTTGACAGTCTAAGAATAATTCTATTGCGATACGAGCCCCTCACAAGATTTCGGGAGTCTGTCTAGCAAGTAGCCGCGCCAATATTCAATACGACCAGGTAGGTCTGATGAAGAAAGGCCGGTGGAGTGCAAAGCCATGTCCTACATACTTTTCATCACCAGTTCTATAGAAGGGCCTGAGACTAGTCTACAAATACCGAATCCTTGAAATTAAACTTGACTTACCTACGGACCTCAACACCTGAACACCTCAAGTCAGTTTGTTGGGCCTTCCGAATTATAGCATGCGCACGCTCAAAACAGTTCTCCTGCGAAGAATTCTCGTGCAAATAGTTACAAGTTGTGGGATATCGTGGGTTCTTCGGGGCGCCCTAGCCAGTACTACGGCTTAGGCCACCACGCTAGCTCCCGGCTTGTAAACACGACCAAGTTGGTCGTGCTTGTAAACCACGCGGGGTCCCGCACTTACGGTGGCCCAGCAAGGTTCGCCGATACGAGAACACAGTATATGGTAGTACCGAAGCACAGCAGTATATTTGGGAGCTCCTAAAGCATGCGAGCACAAGGCTCGACGGTGTTCACGAATCACGCCGTCCTGGTCGTGATCGCGAACGGGAGGCAGGCACTCACGGCGTGCGACAGACAACAGTTCCCACCTGAGATACACATATGTCACCTCTGTGCTGTTCTGCCAATGCTGCCCCGACCAGACCTCCGGCGACTCTCCCCGTCTTCAGCGCGCACATGTTCGCGCAGCCAGAGCGCCTATGCCGCGCACGGACCGGCGGTGCCAACTCTCAGAGGCGGCGAAAAACCAGGGAAGGCCGGACCGGTTTCAGCGCGGCACGTCTCTCCCCCGCGCGCACCGGCTCGGTATCGCTGGCCGCGATTTTTCATGATTCCCGCAAAGTAAGCAATTTTTGTTCAGAGAAATCAGGTCCACAGTGCTCGTACGGTGTGATTTGGCAGACGTGTCGCGTGTTATAAATCCAATATAAATATGCATCTGATACCTTGCTGGTTCAAGGTTTCAAGTGAGTAAACCGAGCAGAGGAGTTGGTTTACGGACCGTATTCGAACGGACGTCAAACCGTTTTCTTCGCTGTATCTTACCCTATGGCTGAAACAGGAATTTCGACCGGCCATACACCTTTTCACAATACTTTAATTCGCGACTTTGCTCCAGAAAACTCGGAGGTTGCGTGTTACCATGCATACATAATTTACTATTATGCGCATTATGAAAGGGAACACAGGAACACGTTGGAAAAACCCTCAGAACCAGCAATTAATGATACGCAGCAGCCGCCTTCGTAAACAAAGTGGAAAGTGGGACGTCATTCTAACAACTGTCCCATTCCCGCCGTGCGTCGTACTGGCTGTACGACGATACCATATTTTTTGGCGAAATGACTAAAGCTGCAGCTTTGTAGAAATGCCAGCGTGGTGGGAGTTCCAAGAGTTAGTGAAAGAGCGCTCCCTTCCGCTTTAATTTTCACAGCGCCATCCACGTATAGCTCACAGTCTGTGTCGAGGCTGTTTTCCACGCGTTCCTGTGTTCCCTTTCATATTGCTCATAATAGCACATACTTCCAGTGGAAGCTCTTGTTCAACGCAGAACGTTTCTCCCTTCACTCATGAAACATTTGAGGCACATGTGAGTAGCAATGACCTTCTTTAAGGCAGTAAGTAGTAGTAACGATCCTGTGGCATTCTTGATAAAGCACACAAGGATGTTTTGTACTTGCACTTACTCCACTCCATTGTGCTCAGAATACAAAGTAAAAACAATGATGCAAACAATGATCGCTTTTCAGCATGAGCAGAAACGCAGTACTAGACAGCGCAAAGCTCAAGTTATTTCTTGGTTCCAACAAAGACCTAGTCTTAAAGACAACCTGAACTCACATTTTCGACAACGTAAAATAATGTCACCTGATAGTACGCATAAAAAGAGTGCAAATGCAAAATACTACGTTTCAAACATGAACGCGGGCGACGGAAACGGCTCACGACAGGGGCGTTTTCGGAACCGAAAGTCAATAGAAAAGGCGTTCATTACCGGCGGCCGTACGTGACGTACGTTGTGGAATGGAGCGCGGTGGCAGCTCAGAGCCGCCTTCAGATGCGCGTGTTAGCGTCGCGTTTCGCGCTGTTATTTCCACAGAAGAACTCCAACTAAAGTTTGCCCTGGATAATGGAGTTCGGCGCCATTCCGACATTGCGTTGCTATCAATCGAAATGAAGTAAACCATACGAAATTTATTTGTCCTTCAGAATAACTTCCGTTGTAGCATTCCTTGGCATTGCGAGTAAAAAAGCGGACACTTATTTACAAAGCTAGGTGCTCGTACGATATTGAAACGCAGCTTTGATTAGTCGATGGCTCGGCATCACATCGCTCTCTTTGAACGGAAATAAACCGCACGCGGGTGAAGATCAATGACTATGTTTACTGTACATTACGAGAAAACAGCTTCGTGAATATCAGCCCAGTATTTTTCACCTTGCTTCACATCGAGAACGGAATTATAAAAGCGATCTGAAACTGTAAGCCAGCTTCCACAGCTAAAGGATGCACTAAAACAGTAAAAACATTACCTATCTACCGCTGTTTTCTACTTTCACCAGAGACATGTGCTGTTGAAACATTTTACTTTCAAGTTAAATAAATCTAGCGCTTTAAAAAGTAAATAGTTCTTGTGGGAATTGAAAAAGGAAGTTTCTTTGGGAGAGGAGCAGTTTCGTTTGGTAGCTGGGTAGCAAAATTGGACATGTCTTATATTGGACCTGGACCTTGGACAGGACAGTAAACAATATTTTCAAGTAAACAAAGTTTTGCTAACCCCAGAACATTCGCAAACGCGTGACTAGTCTGTAGTCTTATAATCTCTTTTATTGCACTGAACAAAGTAGGGATATCACTACATATGTGGTTAGTTTTAATCATGCGATGGCGACGGCGGTACAGCAGGGTGGCGTAGCAGAGAAACCCCGGGCGAACACGTCCCTGCGCCCGGCGGAGCGCCGTGCAAATGACCGGAGAAGCGCGAGCTTCACGGGACAGGTTCACAACGTCTGCCGCAGGCCGCTCGGAACGTGTTTCGGTGACTTTGCGCCAGTTGCAAACGTCGTCTGCGCGGAGCTACTTTGAACGACGGTCCCTAGTGTGATCTTTGCTTACGAGGCTAAGGATTTCGCCATGGTTATTTTAAAAGCATAAACTACTTATTTCCATGAAATTTGGACAAAAAAAAATTTTGTGTGCAGTTGGCCTTCAGAGACTGCTGATTGAACCGACAAGACGTCTAAGTGATGATGATGATGATTATGATGATTGGCTTTATATGGCGCAAGCGTCGACTTAGGGCAAAGAGCGTAAAGGAAAAGTTGTTTTATGAGGACGAAGCGACAGTAAATGTAAAATGTTTACAGAAAAATATACCGGAAATGACATAATAGACAATGTAGATGACTGGTGTAAAGGGCCAGGGTGTCAATTACATGGTAAGTAATGAGGTGTAAAGCTGGACATGGCTAAGAAACTTAAAAGTATGCTTGCGGGTAATTATGGGGTCGTGGGTGTAGTGTACGATGGGTGTAGTGTAATGTGTTGTCTGTATAGTTGCGAGAAGTGTATGTGTTGTGTTGTTTCTAGTTGATTTATTTTAGGGTTTAATGTGCCGACGCAACGCAGGCGATGAGGGGCGCTGTAGTGGAGGGCTCCGGATAAATTTTGAACGCATGAGGATCTATAACAGGTGCCGAAATATCGTACACACGGGAGTTTTTGGTTTTCGCCTGCATTAAAAAAGGAGCCACCGCGGCCGGGAGTCAATCCGGGGTCCTCGTGCTCAGCAGCACAACGCCTTAGCCACTTAGCCAGCGCGGTGGGTCTGTTGTTGTAGCGCTTTGCATTGTATGAGGATGTGGATTACGGTAGGCCATCTCCACACTTGCTACACAAATATCTTGGAGATCCAGTGAGCACGTGGCAGTGTGTTGCATGTGGGTGCCCTCTCCGTAATCTAGCCAAGGTGACTTCTGTGTACCTGAGGATGTCTTGGTGGGCTAGTTGGTGTAGCATCATAAAGGGGTTAACAGCGCACAAAGACGACGACAGACAAGCAAGAGATGACAGGACAAGCACTGATTCTTGTGTCCTTGTCCCGTCATCTCTTCCTTGTGTGTCGTCGTCTTTGTTCGCTGTTAACCCCTTTATTCTGAGTATCTATTGCGTGTATTGCCCAAGTGTGGCTTTATTACGTGTAACTTTGCAGTCTGTTCACTCCAGTGTGTTTTCCATGTTTTTCGAAGTTGTCTGATGTGTGGCTTGATGTCGTTGTAGGGTAACATTGTTATGTCTACTCTATTCAAGAGCGTAGGAGCCGGGGTCATTTGATCTGCGGCTTCGTTCCCGGCTATACCACCGTGGCCTGGGACCCAGCAAAGGACCAGTTCGAATTTGTGGGCATGAACAGATATATTATTATTAAAAACAAGATTAGGTACAGATTAAGATTAAGTGCGATTAAGATAAAGATTATGATCCTAATTAAGATTAAGATTATTAAGATTAGGTGCGACGGGGGAGGGGTCGATGCGGGTTCCTCAACGTCCATCCCCTCAGCGCGCTCAGGTTTACTGAGGCCGGGGAGGCAGAGACGAGAGTATCTGCATTAGCCCCATCGGGGCAGGTAACAACGGCAAGCGCAACCTCTTTGGCAGATGGCGCCGTAACAGGTTTGGCTGCCTTGGTAAACCCAGAGGGGTGCGGTGGCCGGACCAGGCCAGACTTACTGAACTGGGTCCCTGTGTCCCACCACGAGTCCCACCATGTAAGGATGGATGGAGCAACGTATAAAGCCTACATTAATATATTGTAGACGTGCTGAGCGGTCAAAGGTTAGGATGGTGGGCTGGGTGGGAATTCTCTTGACGTCTCTGCGGGCGGTCATGCGTCTCATGGCCGTGGCGCCCTAATCCTTCAAGCCAGCAAGGAGATCCGCATCTGTTTCGTACAGCAGATCTGGCGCAGAGATTACACCCTGCAAGGTGTTGAGGCTCTGGTGGGGTGTGACCCTGATCTTCAGATCAGCCAGTCGAGTTTGAGCTGGAAGCTTTATGGTCTGCTGCTTGTCGTTTACCTCAAGAAGAACTTCACCAGTCCTTTGGTTTTTAGCCTTATACAATTTTCTAAGTATAGCTTCAAGATATTTAGCCATCAAGAAGACTGACTGCGATGGAAGAGGGTTAACTGGATAGAGTGATTCCATGGGAAGAAATCGAGAATAATTATCCGGTTTAGGAAAGCTTAAGGTTGGCAAAGATGCAAAGGATAATTCGGTGCGGCCCCTTTTCAGGGACCGATCACGTATCGAGGGGGGTTTAGAGAATAACATATTATAGTGTATAAAGTAGGGGGCGGGGGTACTTCTAAAACCTTACCCTGATACCTTGAGAGGTCCCGGAGTTCTCTGCCAGGTAAACAAACAGCGAGCCCATCCGCCAGAGCTTCACCTTGGCTCCGACGGCCACCGTTTGTGGTTTCTACCCTTCACGTTAAAACAGTCACAGTAAGTAACGACTAATATTTGGGAGCTCGGGGTCCGCGGTGTCAACCAATACCGTTCCCAAGCTTACTCAAGGTGCCCTATGCGGGGAAGACCTGTTAGTGCTTCTCTAAAGAAATCAAAAGAGTGCGTACACTGTTTTTTTATTGAGATTTGGGAACTAGGCGTTCGCCCATCACATGTAAAGAGAACAAACAGCAACCTTGGAGCCTATTTTGACAGTGTCCCCCTTATCTTAATCCTCCAGTTCATCGCTCTTTGCTAGAAAGAAAGTCACCACTACAAAGAAGCAATGGTCTCGTCCTATTTTTAGCCCACTGAAAACCTCAGCTCGAAAAAACCGAAATACCTAATGGCGAAGAGGATCTTTGCAAAGGAGATTGGTGCAACGTGAAGAATTTGTTGTGCAGCTGGATCGCCACTGTTGCTTTCAAGGCGTGACTGCACCCATATGTCCAATCTGAAAGTCCTTTTTGCCCGCTCACCGCTCAACACTGAAGCTGGTTTCCTTTCGGCTCGATTTTTTCCCTCACATGCTGTCCAAGTTAACTACCCCAACCTTGAAATATCTGTTTGCGGAATTCGACAAAGGAGAGATGATGGTAAGCAAAACATTTAAAACTCAAACCATACAATAGCGCGACACAAACACATGGTAGGATGTTGTTTTAGTTGGCGCTAGAACTCCGCAGATGACGGAAGAAAAACTAAGCCAAACACGCGGACAGACAAGCCGCGAAAGGGATCTTTATCATCAACTCTCCCATTAAACAAAGCTGTACAAAGGAGCAGTGATGCAAGGTGCACAGGACTGATAGAAGAAATGCGGAAGGTTTATCAAGCCGTTCCACAATGCAAGATGGAAGGCAGCCGCCCCAGGCAGTTAACTCAACATTATGGGCTCCGAATTCGCCGCCTAGAAGCGCTTACGTCCGTAGAACAGATTGTTTCTTGAATGTGTGCAGCCCCATCCCTATAGAATAGCTTCTGCGCCTAGATGCCATTATATGGGTTCATCGCCCATCGAATTATTCTAAATTCATTTTTATGTTTAACAAAGTAAGCGAGAATTGCAGAAGCCGAAAGCTCGTTCTTTTTATTGGTTTTTGTAGGAGTCAGCAAATAAGACAAGTTCCAACTGAACGTGCATAAAGGATTTCCGGATAGGCTAAGTATATACTACTCTTCCTACGTCGCCGCACCAACAACCCACTTCAATTATCTGCGCAAAACAATACATACATCTGGAGGCACCCTGCAAAGTAAACTGAAAGACTACTCCCAAGTGTATTTCACATCTTTACTGAAGGAAGAAAGCATGCTAACGCGAATGAAAATGTGCAGAAAGAAGTAAATCTCTTTGTAAAGGTTTAAAGAATATCCTTTGTCCTTAGGAAGTTTCTGTAGTACTGAAAGTTGCCATTGTATTTTATTCAAACTTTTGATGTGGCTAAAATCTAAGCTACCTTTTTTGAGATAATAAACCTTTTGCTAAATCAAATGTTTATGTTAGTTTTCACAATATATCAAGGAACATTTTGACGTTTGTATTTCTTATAAGCTCAAGTTCTTTCCTTTAGCTCTCCCTCTATCCTAAGAGAATGTTAGCCACCTAGAAAACTGAATTTATGTCTGTATCCTAACTTGATCCCTAAACCTCAAAGCGACACATGCGGGGAGTGTAAGGAAGAGCAGGGCTGATGATAATGATGCCGGTAGGTAAATGGCGCAAGGCCAACAAGGGCAAAGCACCCCAGGGAACAAGTTATTTATTCCTTTATCACACCGTAAATCCTGATTGATTGTGGGGTTTAACGCGCTGACGCAACGCAGGCAATGAGGCGCGCCGTAGTGGAGGGCCCCGGATTAATTTTGATCACCTGGGGATCTTTAACGTGCGCCGAAATCTCGTACACACGGGCGTTTTTGCTTTTCGCCTCCATCAGAAAAGCGGCCTCCGCGGCCAGGAATCGAACCCGTGACTTCGTGCTCAGCAGCGCAACGCCTTAGCCACTGAACCACCGCGGCGGGTACACCGTAAATACTAAAACATGTGAGTAAAAGTGACGCAAACCAGAAGACAATGGAGATGGCTACTGTATAGGGGGAGGATGATTAAACGTGATATTACAAGAGCTGCAGAAATTTAATTTAAGCTTTAAAAATTTAGGAACCCGTTGACTAGAAAACATTGGTTCGTCGGCTAAAAAGTATGATGGCTGCGGTGGAATGTGTCGTCTGTATAGTTCTTGGAAATGTTTCTGTCGTGTTGTGTCAAGTGCCTTGCATGTGATTAGTACGTGAACTACGGACAAGTCTTTTCCAGACCTGGTACGCATAGGTCGCGAAGATCCAGTGAGCAGATGGGAGTGTGTTACATGTGTGTGGATTATCTGCAGCCTAGCCAGGGCAACTTAAGTGTATCTGTAGTGTGAGTCGGTTGTGTATCGTCGCAATTGTGGTTTTATTGTGTGTTGTTTGTTGTCTGCTTGTTGACTCCCGTGTAGCTGCCATGTGTTACGAAGCTGTCGCCTCATGTGTGTCTTTAGTTCGGTGTGCGGTACTGTTGTTATGTCAACTATGGTCATGACTCATGACCATAGTTGACCAGACGTCCCGATTTAGGCGGAACACGTCCCGGTTTTGCCGCTGTGGCCCCGCTGTCCCGTAGCCTGCTTGTGGGATGGAGTTTTGTACCGCCTTCGGCCAGAGATATGGAAAAGAAAAGTGCCACTAATGAACGGTTGGAGGAATGAAAGAGCCAAGAGAAACTGTTGCAGGAACTTCAAGAAAAGGGCGCACACGACAGGACTAAGCAACAAACTGTTGTGTGTTTCTTGTTTAGCCGCAATGTCTTAGATGTTTTCTTGAAGTTACAGTGCACCAACAAACCGTTGAGTACACCCTTCTGCGTTTGACGAACGGGGGTGGACGTGCTTCAGTTCTTATTTACTTATTCAGCAAATAGCTCATCATTGCTCGTCGAACCAAGGCTGAGAGAACTGTGCAACGAATGATCTTACAGTTAAAACAAAATTGCATTGAGCCCTAGTGTCTCTTCAAGCTGTGTTCCACGTTCTTTTTTGCACCCCCCTCCCTCCGTCCTGCTTTGCGATCCTAGGAATACGGTCACTTTAGTCATGACAGCAGCAGCGCCAGTTATTTGATCAGTAGTCTCATTGCCAGGGATCCCACAGTGCCGTGGTACCCAGCATATAGTTATTTATAAATATGATGGCATATGCAGTCATTTTAACCTTTAAAATAACATTGATCACATAGTTTTTAGACGACCTTCGTGATGACAGCGCCTGCACAATGCCTACAGAATCTGTGTACACGATCGACTTTGGAATATTATCTTTCCCGATATGATTTGAAACGTGTAAGATGCCGTACGCTTCTGTCGTGTAAATAGCCCTATGAATTCATTGTTGCACTCGCGCAAAAAATTTAATCCGTGCGCTGCACAAGAGACAGTAGAAGCAGTTCCGGACGCGTCGCTGAAGAATTCTGCGCACCTGCCTTGTCCTGCAGGAACAGGAAGTGCTCAAGAGTCGCACTCCTGGGTGCCCTATTTTTTTCTGCTTACGTGAATGACAGGTCGCATGATATAGGACGAAGATGCCATGGTGGAATAAAACTATGAATGGGTGTCATATGCGTTTGTGAAAGGGGGACATTGAGTGCAGAAGACTGCTCCCTCACTCTGAGAGAGAAAGGTAAGGAAATAGATGGCCTGTTTAAAAAGAGTTGCAAGTTTGATGTGTACTTCACTTTAGGATTAAAAGGATGGTTGGTGAGAGACACGATCTTAAGGGCATACAGCAAGTGAACATACTACTGGGAATTCCCTAGGCACCATGTCAGACTCGACATAGACTTTCGACAGGGCTATTGCGGAAAGTGCCGCATGAGAGGCGAAGGCCAATGTGAAGCACTGGGTCGAGCATTGTCAGTGATGTTTTTGTAGCCGACCCATACACGACACTGTCATAGTCAAGCCAAGTCCCTACCAAGGCAGTATAAGGCGCAGCAGGAGTTTGTCGGCCCTATAAGATTGATGTGAGAGGACCTTCAGAATATTTATTGTTTTTAAGCATTTGCGTTTAGGTTGTTTGATATGTGTGATGAATGCCAGCTTTCTGTCGAATAAATCCCTAAAAACGTCTGCTTCTGGTTCACAGGAATCGACACACTGTTAAGAGTGATGCCGGGGTCTAGGTGGACCCCATGCTTCCTGAAGAACACAAGAGCTTTTCCCAGGATTCAGTTTGAAACCATTCCTGCCTGCCCAGCTGGAAAGCTTGTTGACACCAAGCTGGACTTGATGTTCACAGAATCAAACATTACAAGGTTTAAAAGATATTTGGACGTCGTCTACATACACAGAATACGTCATTGTAGGTGGCAGTGCTTTCACAAGGGTGGGCAACCAAAAGAGTGTGCAATCCAAAATGCCACCTAGAAGCACGCCATTTTCTTGGACGTGCACCCTGAAGAGTACATTACGAACTTTCACACAAAAGGTTCTCTCAGAAATAAAACTACAAATAATGTTCAACATGTTGCCCGAAACACCGATTCACTTCAGGGTCACTAAGGATGCGGTAGCGCCAAGCGGTGTCATACGTTTTCTCGATGTCGACAAAACACCGTAAGGCAAAACGGTTTATGCACGAAGGAATCCTTTATATATGAATTAAGAGAGACAAAATGGTCGTCCGCAGATCGCCCCACCATGAAGCCTGCATTGCAGCTCTCGAGAAGGCCGTTGTACTCCAAGTACACGAGTCTTCTGTTGATCATCTCGAGAAGCTTGCAGAGCAGCTTGTGAAAGCGATGGGTGGATAACTTGCGGCAGAGGAAGGGTCCTTCCTCTCTTTTAAGAATGCTACAACTATGGCCTCCACCAAGACTTTGGAATGTGCCCCCAAAGCCTTATCTTGTTGTAAATGTGAAGCAGTGTTACAAGAGTGTTTGCGTGCAAGTGCTGAAGCATTGTATATATGTGATGTTGTCTGGGCCTGGGGCTGACGATTTACAGTTACTCAGAGCACCCCTTAGCTCATGAAGCGAACATTTGGACTTATAGGACGTGGTTGGCCTGTCCTTGTCATGTAAAGGCTCCTTTTCGGCCGAGAGTTTGTTTCATGAAAGTTTGTGTAGTGTGCTGAACTGGACGCGTGTTGAAGAGGTTGTGCAAGTGTGTCAGCCTGGCCTTCGATTATGTCCCCTCTTGTGCTGACCAGAGGCAGGATGTGGGTTTGTTGTCCTTTGAGTTAGCGCATTCCTGTCGATACCGTGCGTGTGTGTGTATGAGTTTACTGATGTTATGAATGAGTGCCAACTATCTCGTTTTTGCCTCACGCCACACCCGTTTTCCAAACGCCTTTGCCTGTTTTAACTATAAAAGGTTACCCGACGTGGGGCACCGAAAAAGGATACCACACGCCTTGTTCCCGGCCTCTCGCGCTCGCCTACAGCCCTCATTCCAACGCGGCCTCTTCTGGTTGCGGGGAGACACCAGAGGCGTGGGGAATGGACTTTTCTGCGGCGTCGAAGATGTGCGCCGTGAGGACTTGCCCAGGCGGCACAAAAAGTGTGTCCCAAGAAAGGCCTGTCTATGGCCGCTTTCTGGCATGTCCGGCCATCATCCAGGTTCTGGCTGCCACTAATCATACGTTGAACGGCCAACATTCCGCAACCAGCGCTACGGGATTTCTCCGGCCGCCCATGTTCAGACGCACAACGGCAGCTACCCGGCTGCCAGAAATTAAGTTCACTTCCGGCTACCGATGTTGAGAAAGAGAACGGCTCAAGTACGGCCTTAGGGCATCCGTTTTTCCTTCGGAAAGCAGTGTTCAGCCGAATCACGGCAAGCCACCGGCCACAGAATATTCGTAATGTTGTGGCAGTTGGTGTTCTAAAGGAAACCGCCCGGAGCACGGCTGCCGCGCATTCGCTCTTTCAACGGTGAACCACGCGTCTGGCGGCAGAATAGTCGTTTTCTTCGGGCAACCGGTGTTATAAAGGAACCCGGCCTAGATACCGCCCCAGAATGTACGTTTTTCATTCGGTTAGCGCTCTTCGGCCAAATTACGGCAAGCGAACGGCCGCAGAATATTTGGCAACCGGTGTTCAAGAGGAGACCAGCCTACGTAAGGTCTCAGGTTATACTTCATTCTTTCGGTAAGCGCTGTACATCCGAAGAACGGCACGTCTGGGCGCCGAGAATTCATGCACAGACGTGTTTTACGTGTATGGAAGGAGACCGGCCGGTGTAGGACTCGTTTTCCTCTGGGTGAAGAAAAAGCCATTAGGGAGCCGAACGACGGAGCCGCGTTTTTCATTCGATCCGTGTTTCTGCGTTTTGAATGAACGAACTTCGTTTGTCAAACAGTAACGAGTGTTCTAGGTGAACAGACAAGGTACAAGGACTCACTGCACATTACCACGGAGCATTTCAGGCCATCGAAATGCCATTTATTGCCACAAGAAGACTGTGCCACACCGACGAGTTAGCTAAGCCTCGCCAATCAAAGCACGCCTCGCCCGCCGGCTTCGTCGACGCATCAGCTCGAGGCTATGCGGCCACTCAAGAAATGGAGAGCATTGGAGACTTCAACCCGGCAGAGATGTGCGACCCGAGATGACGGTGGTTCACCAAAACAACTGGCCTTAAAGGGCGTACAGCAAGCGGCCACCACGCAGGAGCTCAACCGGCGCCACGTGAAGGACTCCCCACCAAAGAAAGGCAAGGAATTGCAAAAGCGCAACTTTGTGAATATTCTTACAATATTACTACGAAAAACAATGTTGCACTATTTTGTTTGTTTGTGATACCCCCGCACGGGGCACCTTGAGCAATCTTGGTGACGGTATTGGCGTCACCGCGGACCCCGAGCCCCCAAACATAAGCTGGATCCAACCGTGGCGATGTGTTTATAGGTGGAGGGTTAGAAACCACGAACGGTGGCCGTCGGAGCCCAGGTCAAGCTACGGCGGATGGGCTCCCTGTCTGTTTACCAGGCAGGGAGCTCCGGGACCTCTCTCGGCATCAGGGTAAACCGAGCGAAGAAAGTACCCCCGTCCCCTGCTTTTTCCTATGCTATATGGATAGTTCAACCCCCCCCCCCCCAAAACGTGATCGGCCCCCCGAAAGGGGCCGCACCGAAGTCTCCTTCCTCCCTTGCCAGAGTGACATTTCCAAAACCTGACCAATTTCTCCCGCTTTCTAGTAATGGAATCTCGTTGACAAGTCAAGCCCGTCACTGCACAGTCTGGTTTTCTCATCTCCAAGTTCCTTGATGGCATTGTACAGAAATCCTACAAAGCCAAGAAACTCAGAACAGGGGAAATCCTGATCGAAATTAGCAACAGGCAGCAATCTATCAACCTCCATAAAACAAACCCCCCATAGGTAGATACAGACAAAGATCAACCCCCCCACCGCACGCTGAACAGTTCCAGGGCGTCATTTCCGACTCCTGACCAGATGAACGAAAACAGAGGACAGATCTGCTCGATGGCCTTCGAGATCAGGGTGTGACGGCAGTGCGAAGGATAATCATGCGTCGAAATGACACCGAAATCCGTACAAAACACTTGATCTTGACATTTGTCTGCTCAATGCTCCCCAAGTCGGTCAATGCAGGCTTCATACGATGTCCAGCCCGACCGTACATACCAAACCCGCGCCGCTGCTTCAAATGCCAGCGGTTCGGGAACGGTACCAACTCTTTCCGCGGCAAAACGACCTGTGCCAAATGCGCCGCACAGGACCACCCGACAGATAACTGCAACTTCCACCACCTTCACTTGTGTTAACTGCGGGGGATCGCACGCGGCGTACTCCCGCAAATGTGAGAAATTCCAACAAGAAAAGAAAATAATAAATGTCAAAGTAACAGAGAACATCACCTTCCCAGAGGCGCGGAAGAGGTTCGCCTCTTTCCCCCTGGGGAGGTACGCCGACGCAGCTCGCCGGGAGGCGGAGCGGCGTCTGGTCTCGGCGGGGACCCAGTACCGCGAGTCGGACTTGGTCCCGCCCCCCCCCCCCCTGGGTTGCCTCTGGCAGCCCAAACCGCCTTCGCACCGCTCGCTGAGCTAGCAGCGATTGTGGTGGCAACCTCTTCCATCGGGACCGGTGCCACTCCCGTCCCTGCCTCCCCATCCTCCAGTGCGTTGGAGTGTGCCATGGACACCACTGGCCCCGCACCGGCTCCCACCGCCACCGCACCGTGCGTGCCACTTCTGGTGCCTCCGATACCTGCGGCGGTGGCGGGAGGGCCCCCGAAGGGGGGCTAAGTCCGCGGGGCCCGGTTCGACGGGCACACCCAGGGCATCGGACGACGAGATGGACGTCGTGCCTATCTTGCCTGCAACGCACCGCAAGCATCGGCCTCCGACGTCCAAGCCTACGGAAAGGCCCAAAAAGCCCAATCCAAGAGTCAAAGCCCAGAAAAACGACACATAAACATTACACTCCAGTAGCTCTCACACTAAACAATGGGAAGAGAAAATATTGTTGAATGGAACTGCAGAGGCCTTCTGAATAATCTTTAGGACGTGTATGAGATTCTGCATACCAATCAGCCAAGTGTAATGTGTGTTCAGGAAACACATTTGAATTCTAAAAACACAAATTTCTTGAATAGTTACCTGGTATACAGGAAAGACAGGGATGGCTGCACACACTCTTCTGGCGGTGTGGCCATAATCGAACAGAAATCATTAGCATGCCACCCTGCCACTTTAAACACTATCCTTAAGGCTGTAGCAATACGATTAATAATATTTAATATGTTGATAACGGTATGCTCCATATACATTACTCCTGATGTTACACTTTTGAGCTCTGACTTCGAGACGCTGGTTGACCATCTGCCCGAACCATACATTCTAACAGGCGACCTTAATGCTCACAATTCTCTTTGGGGCTCTTCTCGTACGGATGCCCGGGGTCGCCTGATAGAGAGGTTTCTTACATCCCCTGGAGCATGCCTTTTACACAATAAACAGCCTACATATCATAACATAGGATACAACACATACTCATGTCTTGACTTGGCTATTGGCTCCGCAGTTCGCTTTTCTCTTCTCGAGTGGGGTGTGGGAACTGACCCATATGGCAGTGACCACTTCCCCACCTCACGTACATATATAGGTAAAGGCCCAAGCAGTTTATCTTCCCATAATAGGTTCAATGAAGCACGAGCTAACTGGAACACATTTACAGACATCGAAACTAAACTACACAACTATAGGACACCTACACGTAGATCAAGCCGCACAACTCCTCACGGCGCACATCCTCGACGCCGCCGAAGAGTCCATTCCCCAAGCCTCTCGTGCCTCGCGCAACCAGCGGAGGCCATGGTGGCATGAGGACTGTAGTCGGGCGCGAGAGGCCCAGAACAAGGCGTGGGGTATCCTCCGTCGGTACCCCACGTCGGGTAACCTCATTTTGTTCAAACGGGCCAACGCGTTAGGAAAACGTGTGCGTCGTGAGGCAAAACTAGAGAGTTGGCGTTCCTTCATAAGATCAATTAACTCCTACACAGACACACGGAAAGTATGGACAAGAATACGCAAAAACTCAAAGGACAACAAACACACACCCTGCCTCTGATCAGCACAACAGGGGACACACTCGAAGACCAGGCTGACACCCTCGCACAACACTTCCAACACGTGTCCAGTTCAGCACACTACACAAACACTTTCATGAAACACAAACAAACGGCCGAAAAGAAGCCTATACTAGATAACAATAGGTCAACATCTTCTTATAACTCAGAGTTTGCACTGCATGAGCTGAGGGCTGCTTTGAGCACGTGTAAACTCTCAGCTCCAGGCCCAGACAACATTATATATACAATGATACAACACCTACACGCACACACACTTGAAGCACTTCTACATCTATATAATAAAATATGGCTTTCGGGGCGCATTCCACACTCTTGGTTGGAGGCCATTGTAGTGGCTTTCTTCAAGGAGGGAAAGGACCCGTCGTCCCCCTGAAGTTACCTCCAATAGCCCTGACGAGCTGCCTGTACAAGCTCTTCGAGAAGATGAACAATAGGAGGCTCGTGTACTTCCTCGAATACAATGGTCTTCTTGAGAGCTGCCAGGCAGGCTTTAGGTTGGGGCGATCGACAAACTATCAACTGGTTGCACTTGACTCATACATCAAGGATGCTTTCGTGCATAAGCAGTACTGTTTAACTGTCTTTTTCGACCTCGAGAAGGCCTACGACACCGCTTGGCGTTATGGGATCCTTATTGACCTCAGGTCATTCGGTGTTTCGGGTAATAAGTTAAATACCGTTGTTAGTTATCTGTCAGAGAGAACGTTCAGTGTAAGAGTTGGTTGTGCACTATCAAAGGTTCACGTCCAAGAAAATGGCGTGCTGCAAGGTGGCGTGTTGAGTTGCACTCTCTTCATAGTAAAGATGAACTCTTTTGGAAAGGCACTGCCACCAACAATCTCTTATTCTATGTATGTAGACGTCGTGCAAATATCTTTTAAATCATGTAATATGTCAATATGCGAACGTCAAGTCCAGCTTGGTGTCAAGAAGCTTGCCGGCTGGGCATACGAGAATGGGTTTAAATTGAATCCTGCAAAACGCTCCTGCGTTGTGTTCTCTAGGAAGCGCGGGATCCATCCGGACCCAGACATTACTCTTAATGGCGTGTCGCTTCCTGTGAACAAGGAGCACAAGTTCTTAGGTGTTGTGTTTGACCAGAAACTCACATTCATTCCACACATCAACGAACTTAAACATAAATGTCTGAAAACAATAAATATACGTAAGGTTCTCTCCCACCAATCGTATGGTTCCGACAAAGAACACCTACTACGGCTCTATACTGCTTTGGTTGGGTCTCGTTTAGACTATGGCAGTGTGGTATATGGGTCGGCGACTAAAACAGCGTTGCGAATGCTTGACCCAGTGCTATACTTTGGGCTACGGCTTGCATCGCGTTCTTTTCGCACTAGCCCTGTCAAGAGTCTGTATGCCGAGTGTAATAAGTGGACCTTGAGAACCAACGGACGTAGATGGACTTACTTTATGCTTTTAAAATTTCATCGCTGAATAACCATCCTTTTTATCCTGTCTTTAACGACACATCCACATCTGCGGTTTTAATAAATCGTCCATCCGCTCCTCTGCCCTTTTCACTTAGAGTGAGAGAGCGAGCCTAGGATCTGAGCGCTTCGTTTTTAGATGTGTACAGATCATCCTTTTCAGACATTTTACCTCCTTGGAAAGTTCGTCCTGTGTCCTCCGACCTTTCTTTTATGAAACTTGACAAAAATCGGGTACCGCGAGCTGCAATACTGCAGCACTTTCTGTTTCTGCAGTTTAAATACCCACTTGCACAATTTTACAGTGACGCGTCTAAAACCTCCACTATGATCTCCTGCGCTGCTCATGGTCCGAATATCAGTACAGCCAGAACCATGAGCGTCCACACAACAATTGTTTCAGCAGAAGCATATAGAATTTTACTGATTGTAGGACACATACTGGAAAATCAAATTCCGAAGTCTATCGTCTACACAGATTCCTTGAGTGTTGTTCGCGCACTGTCATCATATACACCCCCAAAAACCACACAGTTAATCTTGTATTTAACACTATCATGTCTGTGTATGCGGAGAAGCATCAGCTGCTCCTCTGCTGGGTCCCACGACACGCTGGGATCGCTGGGAACGAGTTGGCAGACGAGAGGGCCGCTGCTGTTGCACTCAGGAACACTGTAGACATAACAACCGCACCACATACAGACCTCAAGCCACACATCAGACAACACTTGCGTAGAACATGGCAATCACACTGGAGTGAACCGACAGATAACAAGTTACACGTTATAAAACCACGCTTCGGACCATACACCACTGACATACGCATAAGACACACAGAATTCCCCTTGGGTAGGTTGCGGATGGGGCACACCCATGCAACGCACTCGTATCTGCTGACGGGATCTTCTAGACCCGAGTGCAGCAGGTGCAGAGAGGCCCTATCCATAGTGCACATACTAATCCCATGCGAGGCACTTCACACAACACAACACAAACACTTCAGAGAACTCTACAGACACCATATTCCCCTACATCCATCGTTTTTTCTAGGTGACGATGCCATTGTTTCCGTGAAACGTGTGTTTGAGTATTTGTCAGACGTCAAGTTTTTAAACCTCATTTCCTATCACCCATAATGAAATCTGGCCCTATACACCAGCCATGCTCATTGTCGTTTTGTGATTTTACTTTTGTTTTTGCTGACTTTACGTAGTGTTTAAGGTTTCACCCCCCATATATGACTATTGTTTTGGCGCTCTTTGCCCCAGTTGGCCTTGCGCGATAGTAGTAGTAGTAGTAGTAGTAGTAGTAGTAGTAGTAAACTTTATTTGGTGAAAAGGGGTAAGGGAAAACGGGGAGAGATCAAGGGTGGGATCCAAATTCCAGGACCCCAGAAGCTATTTGCCATCCTGGCCCTCACTAAGCAGCGCAAGCTGCTGGGCAGGGTCGAGCTGGACAGGGCTTCCTCCCAGGACTCTAATGAGGTTTGGTGGCTATTTTTGTCCCAAGTAATTGGGCAATTCCAGACTGTATGGAACAAATCGGCCTTCTGGTGACATTGCTTACAGTCCTCATTATACTTTTCCGGGAACATAAGTGATAGTCGGGACTTATGTAAGTAGGTGTTCGTCTGTATTTTTCTGAGATTTCTGGCTTCTTCAGCAGTTAGGCTGGGGTGTGGCGTAGGCATTGATCTTCGGTGAAGCCTATAGGATGTTAATTTGTTTGCGCCTTGACAGTAAGCAGGGAGGGCGTACGAATGTTCCGGGTCTCTGCGGTGTATGGTAGTCCTCGCAAGAGAATCGGCCGCCTCGTTACCCTCTAGCCCCTGATGGGCGGGAGTCCAGACAAGTGTGTGCTTCTGTTTTAGAATTTTTGGGAGAAGTCTTTCAGCATTCCTTGGGACGATGCCGCAGATGAAGTTCCTTATGGCCCTGGTCGAGTCAGTGATAATTATTGAGTCCTTATTCTTGAATTCAGCCCATCTGATTGCTAGTATGACGGCAGCAGTTTCAGCTTCTTGAATATTTAGTTGTGCGCGATAAACATCCAACCATCATCATCATTATTTTGTTTGTGATAAACGTAAAAAAGGCTAAGCTCGTACATTGGTAGTCTCAACTTCGTTCCCTGCACTACGTCACTTCATGGGATTTTATGACTCCATGGCTATTTAGAAACAAGTGTTATTTTAAATTTGCGATAACAGAGCCTTGTCAATGACGAAGCCTGGATGTTAATTTAGATACGGTGTTTGAAAGAGAGCTTACCTACACTTGGGATCTGACTCATTTGCGTAAACATTAGAGCCAGCACCCTAGCAAACACGAATTTCGTCAGGTTTTTCTTGCTCAACGCGTCGTGTTGACTTTAAGCACGTTTTGGTTCTACCAATAGATAAACTCAACGTAGTTGACTGTATTTTCTTGGACTGCAAAAAAGCATTTGACCATGCTTCATATCAACTTCTTGTTAGTACATTGCGGGCTACAAACTGAATTAATCGGGTATTGCATGTATAGCCCAGTATCTCTCTCGAAGACAGCAGTCGGTTGCTCTCAATCGTTGTCCGCCCGTTTGCATGACCTCATGAATTCCCCAAGGCTCAGTTGCGGGCCCTCTTTTTTCTCTTATATATAAATGTTATTACTATTCGCCCCAAATCTTTGTTAGAAATGCTCGGGAATGACTGTGTAGTTTAAAGGACTATAGCAAATGAACATGATTCCGAATACCTGCCGCATGATTTCAATTTAGTAGCATCCTGGTTTGCTGATTCAGAAAAGTCGTTGAATGTTAAAAAGTGTGTTAACGTCACATTTACCAGAAAACCTTCATTCGCATTGAATACGTATGCCGTAAATTACGGTTATTTATGAACGGCCGGGGAATGTAAATATCTATGAGTTTATTTAAGGAGTGGTCAGAGGTTGAATAGGCACGTTCACAACTTAAAACTCACGGCTGCACGTGTGTTTGGCTTTATGAGACAAATTTCAGCGAACCTCCATGTAGCTTAAAAGAACAACCGTATTTCGCTTATGTGCGCTCGATGTTGGAGTAGGCAGGTGTTTTCTGGAATCCCTACACCAAAGAGCTGGTTGATAGGCTCGAAAATATACAGAATAGGGCAGTGCGATTCGTATTAAGTAATTGGCACTGTCAACTGAGTATGAGGGAAAATAAATGTAAACTTTATTGGTAAGACGTGAAAGATCACAGACGAAACCTCAGGTGGAATTTATTTGTGATATCTATCATTCCAAAACTGGAATAGAAGGGTAGAAGTATATCCAAGCGCCATCCTGATGATGATGATGATCGTTAGAGTTTTTTGGCGCAAGGCCAGCTGGGGGCAAAGAGCGCCAAACAAAAGTATCTAAAATAAAATATAGTGGCTACTAAAGCCAAAATAACAATAAAATCAATTAACGGCAATGGTGATGGCTGGTGTATAGGGCCAGATATGATTAGGCGTGATAGGAGATGAGGTTTAAAAACTTGACGTCGGACAAATACTCAAACACACGTTTCACGGAAACAATGGCATCATCACCGAGGAAAAACGATGGATGTAGGGGCATATGTTGTCTGTAGAGTTCTCTGAAGTGTTTGTGTCGTGTTGTGTGAAGTGCCTTGCATGTGATTAGTATGTGCACTACGGATAGGGCCTCTCCGCACCTGCTGCACTGGGGTCTAGAAGATCCCGTCAGCAGATACGAGTGCGTCGCATGGGTGTGCCCTATCCGCAGCCTACCCAGGCGACTTCCGTGTGTCTGTTGTGTGAGTCAGTTGTGTACCGTCCCAAGTGTGGCTTTATTACATGTAGTTTGTTGTCTGTCGGTTCGTCCCAGTGTGTTTGCCATGTTCTGCGCAGGTGTTGTCTTATGTGTGGCTTGAGGTCTGTGTAGGGTACCGTTGTAATGTCCACAGTGTTCCTGAGTGCAGCCGCACCGGCCCTCTCGTCTGCCAACTCGTTCCCAGAGATCCCTGCGTGTCCTGGGACCCAGCAGAGGACCAGCTCATGCTTTTGTGCATACACGGACATGATAGTGCAGATTACAAGATAACTATGTGGTTTCTGGGGGGCTTGTGCGGATGACAGGTGCGCGAACAACACTCAAAGAATCTGTATATATGATGGAATTGGGAATGTGATTTTCAAGGATGTGTTCGTACAATCAGTAAAATTCCATACGCTTCTGCTGAAAGAATTGATGTGGGCACGCTCATGGTTCTGGCTGAATTGAAATTAGGACCATGAGTAGCGCAACGACACCATACTGGAGGTTTAGAAGCGTCACTATAAAAATTCTGCACAAGTGTATTTAAACTGCAAAGACAGAAAGTGCTGCAGTATTGCAGCTCGTGGTACACGATTTTTATCAAGTCTCATAAAAAAGAGGTCGCACGACACAGGGCGAACTTGCCAAGGCGGTAAACTGTTAGAAAAGGATGACCTGTACACATCTAAAAACGAAGCACTGAGATCCGAGGCTCGCTCTCTCACTCTAAGTGAAAAGGGCAGAGGAACGGATGGGCGATTTGCAAAGAGCAGAGATGTTGATGTATCGTTAAAGACAGGATAAAAAGGATGATTATCAGTGATGAAATTTTTAAAAGCATATAGCAAGTCCATGTACGTTCGTTGGTTCTCAAGGCTCCACTTATCACACTCGACATACAGACTCTCGACAGGGCTAGTGGGAAAAGCACCAAGGCGAGACGAAGCCCAAGTGTAGCACTGGGTCAAGCATTCGCAACGCTGTTTTAGTCGCCCCGACCCATATACCACACTGCCATAGTCTAAACGAGACCCCAACCAAAGCAGTATAGAGCCGTAGTAGGAGTTCTTTGTCGGAACCATAAGATTGATGGGAGAGAACCTTAAGTATATTCATTGTTTTCAGACATTTATGTTTTAAGTTCCTTGATGTGTGGAATGAATGTGAGTTTTGGTCAAACACAGCCACCTAAGAACTTGTGCTCCTTGTTCACAGGAAGCGAACACGCCATTAAGAGTAATGTCTGGGTCATATGGACCCCGCGCTTCCTGGAGAACACAACGCAGGAGCTTTTTACAGGATTTAATTTAAAACCGTTCTTGTCTGCCCAGCCGGCAAGTTTCTTTACACCAAGCTGGACTTGGACGTTCGCAGATTGACATATTGAATGATTTATAGGATATCTGCACGTCATCTACAATACATGGAATAAGAGATTGTAGGTGGCAAGTGCCTTACCAAGAGTGTTTCATTTTTACTATGAAAAAAGTGCAGCTCAACACGCCACCCTGTGGCACGCCATTTTCTTGCACGTAAACGTTTGAGAGTGCACAAACCAACTCTTACTCGAAACGTTCTGTCTGACAAGTAACTAACAAGAGTGTTTAACATGTTACCCGATACAACCGAATGACTTGAGGTCCTTAAGGATCCCATAACGCCAAGCGGTGTCGTATGCCTTTTCAAGGTCGAAGAAGACAGTCAAACATACTACTTATGCCGAAGGCATCCTTGATGTACGAGTCAAGAGCTACCAGCTGATCGTTCCGTCGATCGCCCCACCCTAAAGCCTGCCTGGCAGCTCTCGAGAAGACCGTTGTACTCGAGGAAGTACACGAGCGTGCGATTTACCATCTTCTCGAAGAGCTTGCACAGGCAGCTCGTCAGGGCTATAGGACGGTAGCTTGAGGGGGACGACGGGTCCTTTCCCTCCTTCAGCAAAGCTACAACTATAGCCTCCTTCCAAGAGTTTGGAATGTGCCCCGAAAGCCATAATCTGTTATATAGGTTGTAAGAGTGTTAGAAGAGTGTCTGCGTGCAGGTGTTGTATCATTGTGTATGTTGATGTTGTCTGGGCCTGGAGCTGAGGGTTTACACGTGCTTAGAGCAGCCCTCAGCTCATGTAGTGAAAACGGGAGTTGTAAGAAGTCTGTGATTTGTTGCTGTCGCGTAGGGACTTCTTTTCACAACAGGCTTTATGTTTCAGGAAAGTGTTTGTGTAGTGTGCTGAACTGGACACGTGTTGGAAGTGTTGTGCGAGTGTGTCAGCCTGATCTTCGAGTGTGTCCCCTGTAGTGCTGACCAGAGGCAGGCTGTGTGTTTGTTGTCCCTTCAGTTTACGTATTCGTGTCCATACTTTCCTTGTGTCTGTGTAGGAGTTTATTGATGTTATGAATGTACGCCAACTCTCTCGTTTTGCAACACGGCGCACACGTTTTCCTAACGCCTTGACCCGTTTGAACAAGAGGAGGTTTCCCGACGTGGGGTACCGACGAAGGATACCCCAGGCCTTGTTCTGGGCCTCTCGCGCCCGCCTACAGTCCTCATTCCACCACGGCCTCCGCTGGTTGCGCGGGGCACCAGAGGCGTGGGGAATGGACTTTTCGGCGGCGTCGAGGATGTGCGCCGTGAGGAGTTGGGTAGATTCTTCAACGTGTAGGTGTCCTATGGATGTGTGGTGTAGTTTGGATGTCTCTGTAAATGTATTCCAGTTAGCTCGTGTTTCATTGAACCGATTATGGGAAGATGGACTGCATGGGCCTTTACCTATGTATGTAGGTGAGGTGGGGAAGTGGTCACTGCCATATGAGTCAGTTCCCACACCCCACTCGAGAAGAGGAAAGAGAACTGCGGAGCCAATAGCCAAGTCAAGACATGAGTATGTGTTGTGTCCTATGTTATGATATGTAGGCTGTTTATTGTTGAAAAGGCATGCTCCAGGGGATGTAAGAAACCTCTATATCAAGCGACCCCGGGCATCCGTACGAGAAGAGCCCCAAAGAGAATTGTGAGCATTAAGGTCGCCTGTTAGAATGTACGGTTCGGGCAGCTGGTCAACCAGCGCCTCAACGTCAGAGGTCGAAACTGTAACATCAGGAGGAATGTATACGGAGCATACCGTTATCAACCTATTAAATATTATTAAGCGTATTGCTACAGCCTCAAGGATAGTGTTCAGAGTGACAGGGTGGCAGGCTAAGGATTTCCGGGCAATTATGGCCACACCGCCAGAGGAGTGTGTGCAGCCATACCTGTCCTTTCTGAAAACCATGTAACTATTCAAGAAATTTGTGTGCTTGGAATTCAAATGTGTTTCCTGAACACACATTACACTTGGCTGATTAGCATGCAGTATTTCGTATACATCGTCAAGATTTTTAAGAAGGCCTCTACAGTTCCATTGAATTATGTTTTCTCTTCCCATTATTTAGTGTGAGAGCTACTGGAGTGTGTGTGTTTGTTTATGTGTCGTCTTTCGGGGCTGTGACTCTCGCCTTTTTAGGCTTGTCGGGAGGCTTTGGCGTCGGGACGCGTTCCTTGCGCTGCGTTCCAGGCAGGAACGGCCCGACATCCATATCGTCGTCGGATGTCCGAGGAGTGCCCGACGGACCGGGCCCCCCGGACTTGGCCCCCCCTCGGGAGCCCTTCGTTTGAGCCGCCACCGCCGAGGGCGTCCGGGGCGCCAGAGGTGGCACGGGCGGTGCGGTGGCGGTGGGAACCGGTGCAGGGCCCGTGGTGTCCATCACCTCGGTACCCTCCAACGCACTGGAGGACGGGGAGACAGAGGCGGGAGCGGCACCGGTCCCGACGGAAGAGGTTGACACCACAACCGCTGCTGCCTCAGCAAGCGGCGTCGTGGCGGGTTGGGCTGCCTGAGGCAACCCGGGGGGGGGCGGCGGAGGGACCAGGTCAGACTCGCTGAACTGGGTCCCTGTGGAAACCAGACGCCGCTCCGCCCCCCGGCGAGCCGCGTCGGCGTACCTCCCCAGAGGGAAAGAGGCGAACCTCTTTCGCGCCTCTGGGAAGGTGATGTTCTCCGTGACCTTGATGTTGATTATCTTTTTTTTCATTTGAAATTTTTCGCACTTGCGGGAGTACGCTGCATGCGGACCGCCGCAGTTCACACAAGTGAGGGTTTCGGATGGACAGTTGTCAGTCGGATGATCGTGCGCCGCGCATATCGCACACGCCGTTCGGCCACGGCAAGAGGTTGTACCGTGCCCGAACCGCTGGCACTTAAAACAGCGCCGCGGATTCGGGATGTACGGACGGATGGAGCAACGGATAAAACCTGCATTGATGTGTTGTGGAAGAACTGCGCGGTCGAAAGTCAAGATAATGTGCTTGGTGGGAATCTCCTTGTCGTCTCTGCGGATAGTGATGCGTCTCACGGCAGTGACGCCCTGATCCTTCAAGCCGGCAAGGAGATCCGCATCCGTTTCGTTCAAAAGATCTGTCTCGGATATCACACCTTGGGAGCTGTTGAGGCTCCGATGGGGTGTGACCCTGATGTCTAGATCAGCCAGTCTAGTCTGAGCTAGAAGCTTCGTGGACTGCTGCTTGTCATTTATTTCGACGAGGAGTTCACCAGACCTTTGTTTTTTGCACTTATATGATTTTCCTACTATGGCTTCAAGATACTTGGCGATCAAGAAGACTGACTGAGATGCTAGAGGGTGGGTTGGATTGAGCGATTCCATCACAAGAAATCGAGAAAAATTATCCGGTTGAGGAAATGTTCAAGATGGCAATTGGGGAAAAGATACTTCGGTGCGGCCCCTTTTCAGGGACCGATCACGTTTGGGGGGTGGTTTTGAAAATGCCATATAGCATAGTATAAAAGCAGGGAGACTGGGGTACTTTCTTCTTTGACCTTACCCTGGTAGCCAAAGAGGTCCGGGAGCTCCCTGCCTGGTGAACAGACAGGGAGCCCATCCGCCGGAGCTTGACCTGGGCTCCGACGGCCACCGTTCGTGGTTTCTAACCCTCCACCTATAAACACATTGCCACGGTTGGATCCAGCGTATGTTTGGGGGCTCGGGGTCCGCGGTATCGCCAGTACCGTCACCAAGATTGCTCAAGGTGCCCCGTGCGGGGCCAAGCGCCATCCTAAATATTCTAAAGTGGGACCGCTAGGTTAAAGCAAATGATTAACTTTTCTTTAAAGGTGACGCCTTGCGCAATTCATTTTACCTTAGATCAATACGAGAGTGTAATTATCTTCCACGTATGGTTGTATCCACTGTTGATAATGACGATTCTCACTGCGCGTAGTAGAATTATTTTATTTTTTGGAATCAAATTTGATGCTTAGGGTTATGTATCTCCCTGCTGTAATGCATGCAAAGGCGAAGCGGGTATTAAAAAAATTACGCCCACCTCCCCTCGCGGGAACCCTGGTTGTGACGTGTCGCTGAGGGGGGTTCAAGCGCAAGCGGGAGAGCAACCATCGACCGAAAGGCCGCCGGAGAGCGGCACACCGGTTATGTGCGCAGCGCGCCCAAAGGAGAGGAGACCGCGGAGAGAGTGCCGCGGCTATGACGCAACAAAATCCACTTTAATCCAATCCAATACAAATACAATCCAAGACAAGCCAAGTGAAGCCAAGCCAATCCAATCCAATCCAATCCAATGCCCCTCGTGAGAGTTTTCGCTATCGGAGAGGAGAAGGGAGAGCGCCTGCGGACAACAACAACGGACGCACGCGGACAATGGACGCGCGCAGGAAGGACAGGGCCACCGACAAGAGATGCTCTGAGCGTCGCATCTAAAAAAAAATTACGCCCACCTTCCCTCGCGGGAACCCTGGTTTGATGCAATGCATCTCATGGGGGGTTCCATTGGCGTTTTCCATCGTATTGATTACGCTTATAGCACGGATTCTCACGTGAAGGGGAGGTGGGCGTAATTTTTCATTTTCACCATGCAATGCACTTGCAGTACACGTATCCTCAGGTACGGTCTTCATTGCAGACGAGAATGAGTGGCTTGTGGTCCGTAAAGTGCACAGTTGGGGGCTCGACGATTGCATCAAGCAATCGTTGAGTACTGCGAGAGAGTGCAAGCGTAACGCGGACGACCGTCGCAGCGCGGCATGCCGCTTTATATTCACAGCGCCCGAAGGAGAGGAGAGCGCGGAGAGAGAGTACTGCACATGCGCAGCGCCGAGCGCAGCGCCGCCCACCGGCGCCTAGCAAGGGAGTGAGAGCGCGCTGCGCCAACCCGCAGCTGTTTGGGAGAGAGTGCTTCCTATTGGAGAGAGGAGAGGCGCAGCTGTGCGGACAACGCCGGACAGACGCAGGAAGGACAGAGGGGCGAGCATGAGATGCGTTGCATCTAATAAATAAATAAACTTCCGGAGCCGCACGTTCGCCTCCGACAGGTTGAGAACCTTACACATTCAAACTTCACTAGTGAAATATTTATTGTTTTAGTCGTTGCAGTATGCAAGGTTTGCTGTATGAATATTACCATTGCTCTGTTATTGGTTTGAAACGGATTATGAAACTCTAGTCTTACGCCTTTCCTTGCGTGAACACGGAGGGATGCAACTGCAGCCACCTGAAGCAGAGCGTCATTCCCAACGCGTCTAGAATTTTATTAGCGTAGTATGACATTAGAGGAAAGTTAAGTTCTTTTGGAATATTAAGCAGTGTGCACATAACTCATGAAAAGAACATGAAGAGTACATTGAAATGGAAGTACTTATTCGATCTCTCCTAGGATCAGTCATGTGAAAAGTTTCTGATCATCAGTTTGTGATCATCAGTCATGTGATCATCAGAAAAGTTTATCAAGTAGAAAAGTTCTCTTAAGAAAAATGTGCAAAAACTGGACATACACATACTTTTTCAAAGGATATTATATTAAATGCTCCTGATTGTTTTGTGGAGTACCAAAACCTTCGCAGACGCATTCGCGCCGGTTTTATATACAACAAATCTGCTCAAGAAACTGATGTAAAAATAGTTGCTTTAGCCAGAGCATGAAAGTATTCAGGAAGATTGTCTTAAAAGAAATATGCTAAAACCGGCGCTTTCACTTCTTGTGAAATTCAACCAGTTAAGTATGCGCCTTCCGCCCCCTCCTCCTTCCTCATTTATTACAGGTAAGCCGCCCCAGAGAAGATATCAGGACCTGGACAATACATCTATTCCAGCTCTGCAAAGAAAAGAATATTTTCTGTATGCGACAGTAAAAGAGGCACAACAATTAAAGTAACGACAATTTGTGAGCACTTTTTAATAAATGATTTTTTTGCCAACTGACGTTGATAATTAAGCAAGGCTGCGCTGAAGGCTGGACGGCTGGTGGTGGCGCGCGGGCTCACTTCGCTGTTGGTGCAGTGGACCCAAATTGGTGGGCTTGTGCTGCTGCCAAGCGCGACTGAGTCATGTGGTTTGCGCTGCATGCAGTGGTCCTGTCCACCGCGTCAGTACAATCAACTTACTGGGCTGAACTCCAATGCCCGTTGCATTGCCGAACTCCCGGCAGTTTTACTCCGACTGGAGTCCGACGACCACATCTCGGCTGTCCTCCGGTGGCCGTACGTCGGCCGCTCACGGGTGGCTTTCGAATAGCGGGTACCCTACGGCTGGAATCGGGGCGTATGAACGTAAGCCGGTCGACTGGCCAAAGGACACTGGCGGACAATCCCTTGTAATGGCTATGCGCCATCGGACATCGCTATGTTGCTAGCAGACCACCAGCCGCATGTGTGAACGAAGAGGCTCGGTCTGCACGGATTTGGGTGTGATCGTTTGTCGTCTCTCTCGCTCTCTGCGGTTCTGAACCTCTGCGAGCATCCGCATCTACCGGCAAATAAACCCCCTTTCAATATGTATACACGGTAAGTTGTCCTTGTACCAACATAAAACACTCAGCTGTCATTGTCATCACTGCTGGAGAGAGAAAACTGGCAAGCAAAACCTCATTCCTGAATAATTTCAGTTTTAAGTTGTAGTGGCACATTTGTCCTGTTTCAGCAGCAGTGACGTATTTGCTGTAAGATTGCTGCAAACCATTCCTCAATCATGCGAAGCTCTATCATGCTAAACACAGGAGGAATGGACTTGAAAGCATTGCACAAGCAGAAGAAACTTCATAATACCTGTGCTACATGAGCATTTGAAAGGACATTTGAGTCGAATGGCCTTTGAAATGGAAAGGAGAGAGAGAGAGAGAAACATTTTATTGAGCCGGTGAAGTGGGAGTGGTTCCTTATTCCAGGAAGCCATGCGATGAGCCGGCAGCCTTCGCTCTGGAGGCCAAACGTGTCTGGACGTCCAGATCGCTGCTGGTCACAAGGTTCTCCCACAGCTCAGGGGTGGGAAGGGGGGATGGAAGAGGGGGGAGGTTGGGGTTGTGCTTGCACTCTAATATGATGTGGGGAAGAGTACCGGTTGTAAGCAGAACTTGGCATGTGGCCGGGAATTGCGTGGGAAACATGCGATGGAGGCGGACTGGGTGAGGGAAGGTATTGCTCTGCAGTCGGCGAAGTAGGGATTCTTCTTCTTTTGAGAGTTTAGGATGCGGAGGAGGGGAAGTGCCTGTCGCTCGAACCGGTAATATTGAGTGATGTCCTGAAAAGTCAGTAGAGGGACGGACGGTTCGGTAATCCTCAGTAGCCTGGAGGGACAGGGCGCAGGCTTGCTGGTGAGCAAAGTTATTGCCCGTCAGTGAGGAATGGCCAGGAGTCCAAACGAGGGTGACTTTCCGGCAGGGTTGATGCAAAGACAGTACTTTTAAGGTTGAGTGGGCCACCCTTCCGGCTAGAAAGCTTCTGCAGGCTGCTTGAGAATACGTCTCCGTCTCACCCAAACACCTGCGGGCTTAGCCCTCCTGAAAAGTCTTCACGTCCCATGCCAATCCACTGCCTCTCAGCCCCTCCCTCATAACTGGAGAAGTGTTATCCGGGTTCGCCCCTTGCCAAAAATATGCACCCGGACCTACAGCCCGGCCGCCGAAAAGCGCGAAGTCAAGTGCACGAGACCATCTATGGAAAGCGTGCAGATGTCTCTTACACGGACGCTAGCACCTACCCCAACGGACAGAATCAAGTAGCCGTAGTCACCACCAAGACCGCCCTCGTAGCTTCAGCAACAATCGAGACGTCGTCAATATCGGTTGCCGAAGAGTTCGCCATTGCATTAGCCCTCATTCATACGAAGAACCCCGTGAAATGGAAAGGATGCCCCCCTTCTACGTAACAGTTCTCAAAGGCAGTTGAAAGTTTCCGCGTTCGCCAGCCGTGTTTTGGTGTCCCCACTGCTGCATTCTTTTGTTCGAGAAAAATTTGTGTTCAAAGGGGCAAAAACATTATTAGCGATCAAATTGATAATAACCTACAAGCCCGCACAAAACATGCACTTACAGCCAATTTTTTTCTTTTCTCCCACTGCAGGTGTTGAGAGTACAGAGTTACCTTGTAATCGTACACCGAGTGATAGAAAACAAAAACTAAAAAATTTTAAGCTCGTTCACTCTAAACAGCAATTTTTTACTGGTAAATAACTGTTTTTCTAATTACAGCATGCAGAAACTGTACCCGAGAGCACTCGCGTTCCAAAGGCCTTTGAGAACCTTTGAGGTTGTTGGTAGTGCACCTTTGACTAAAGTGACCAGACGTCCCGATTTAGGCTGGACATGTCCCGGTTTTGCTGCTGTGGTCCTCGCTGTCCCGTGGCCGCTTGTGGGACGTGTTTTGGCAGCGGTTCGGCTGGAAATCTGGAAAACGGTATCGAGCCCAGTGACAGTATAAAATGGTGGAGGAATGAAATGGTCAAAAGAAACCGTTTTGAGGAACTTCAGGCAAAGGAGCGCACATGACGGGAACTACCGTTGTATGTTTCTTGCTTAGTCCCGATGTCCGAGCTGTTTCTCTTGAAGTTACAGTGTACCAAAAATCGTTCAGTACACCATTCTGTATTTGACGAACGGTGCGTGGACGTGCTTCAGTATTGTTTACTTATTCGCGAAATAACGCAGCATTGCTCATCGAACAAGGCCGAAAGAACTGCGGACACGAATGATCTTTCAGTTAAAAACCAAATTGCATTAAGCCTAATGTCCCTTCAAGCTAGGTGCCACGTTCTTCCTTAAGCCTCCCCCCCGTCCTTCCCCCCATTTCCCCATCCCGCTTTGGGGTCCGAGGAATATGGTCACTTTAACCTTTGACTCAAATGGAACTTCAACCAAAGGTCCTTGAAAGCCGTCGTTTAGCATCTAAAAGGTGTCATTTGAGCCAAATGACATTCGACTCAAAGGCCTTCGAAATGCTCGTGTTGCTAAAAGGACCAGCTGAAGTACAATATTGTTCTGCGGTGTGTGATAGCACACATCAAGAACATACTGGATGAACTCTTCAGCATCTCTTGAATGTGTGGCATTGTACCAGCTTGAACGTGCCCCCAGAGGGGATAACAATTTTAAAAACGGTAACTCCACAGGACTCACATAACAATAGATGTTTGGCACCAGGGCTAAGCACAACTAGTTACCATTTTCTCACTCACTACTTTAGGCCTGGATGTGTACTATTAAGACTTGGTTCCTACAGCCGGTAATAACAAAAAAAGAACCTGTGTCTTGTCTTGTGCACAGCCCTCCCTCCCACCCGGCTTCATATGGTATGAAGGAGAGAGATTATTGCTACATCTTCGCAATGGTAAACATTACCTGCCTGCCTCACTACTCCGAACACACAATTACACCTTACGTCGCACAGGTTAACTCCATCATATTTGTACGAAACAGCGCGTAGAATCGTTTGCAGTGGCTAGCTTGGCTACGACAGAAGTGGTCATGCGCCCTCGCACTGTCCCACTGCCGCTGCACGTAGGCGACGAAATCTCGAGGGGGCCTCAACAAAGCGCTCTAATAATACGCAGAACAGAAGTTCGCCGGGTCACTCGGGAACGCACTCATCCCTCTCGCAACCCTAGGCGGCAGAACTGATACAGAACACCCGTGGTCACCGTCGTAATGGCCGCACACACGCGCCGTTCCGATCATACGCTGCACATAACCGTAGGTACTCTCCAGAAGTTCTTCGGGAGCGCCCTCATCACAATCGCAAACCAAACAGCTATGCACAAAGCCTGTGGTCACCGCTGCATCCGTAGACAAACACCACGACGAGATGCGCATCGAAGAAACGAACCGAACCGCAGCAGCTATCTTTCTCAAACCATGACGTCACATCCGGCAAAAAAGTCGCTTTCTTTGTTTTTTATTGTGTAGTTGGCGCATGCGCACTAGGCCTCGTCAACCGTTCCTGAACGTCAGGTCTGTTCACCGAGTTAAAAAGAGTGAACGTTGGTTCGTACCTTAAACGAGTGAACTGCATCATTAGTAACAATTTATTCATTGAGCGGCAGCATCGCGTAGTCGAGTAATGGCGGCGCTGGTTTCTTGGTGCTAATATCTTCGATGAAAACGTACGAGGCTTCTTCAATGTGGTTCTAGCGGACGATGAAAGTTTTCATTTGTGCTTTCAAACCACTTTTGTTCAAGTGGTTCGCAGACGTGTTTCTACTGCGCAGTCAACAAGTGCTTCCCTATACATTCATCCTACACCAAACAGGCGTCATTATGCGCTGACTGTTGTGCCGTACCCCGAAGTCTGCTGTTCGCTACACCTCGAAGGTAGACCACGTGTATATCCAAAGAATTTTCTCCACCTCCAAGACATTCTCCTTTGGCAGCAGCAGGTCACAGCTTGTTTGGAAACTATAATATTAAAGTTTATCAGCCTAATGTTTTAGTGTAGTATATATGGTATTAGTCAGCTTAGTCTCAGGCCAAAGCACTGGACGTTACGATTGCCTCGAAAATGGACATCAAATGACAGTACTGAGGGTGAGCAATGTGGTTATTCTCGTAGCCTTTCATTTACACCCCCACCCCTTGTCTATCTCCCTATAGAATATAGGGTATTTTAAATGCAGAGCAATTCTTTAACTCACATGTAGCGTCCGCCGTCCGTCCGCAACAGCTCAGCGCGCAGGTGCGCCCTCTCCCCCACTCCTCCTCTCCCGCATCCCGCTACCCTCCTCGCTCTCAACAACAGGTCCGCAGCCCTCCCCCTACACTATATAAAAAAAAAATAATAGTTATCGGTGCCTGGTTTCGATCCCACGACCCTGTGGGCGGAACACGAGGCACATGGGGCTCTTCCCACTGCGCCACAAAAGCAACACAGAATCAAAGGGTACGAACGCGCCTTATATCCTTGACTCAGTCAAACTACGTCAAGAAGCTGCTGATACACGGCAGCAATTGCATCGATCTCGTCTTCACCAGTTGCTGCAACGCACGACCACTGCTTAAAGACCCCTTAACAGTACACTTTAGTGACCACGAAGCCGTCGTTCTCAGCGTCCAATACAACGACAACAGCAACAAATACATAAATAACGACTTACAACAACCTACTCCTTGCGTTCACTTCTTGCGTCACACACAAAAAAGAAAAATTGGGCCCATCTCTCCACGAGGGGGGACCCCACATGAAAATGGGCATGCTCATTCCAGCTGGAAATGAAGATTTCCAGGTAGATTTCTAGCTGGAATGTGTAATATTCGTTGGAAATGCCAGTTTCCAGCTGGAAAGGAATCCCAGTCAAGCTGGCAATCAAAATTTCCAGCTGGCAAGCAATTCCAGCCTAGCTACAGTCCAGCTGGAAAGGGCAGTTTCCAGCTGGGAAGGGCAATTCCCAGATGGAAAAAAATCCCAATCTAGAATGTGATTGCTTTCAAGCGGGAAATTGGCATTTCCACCTAGAATGTCCAACATTCCCAGCCTAGGTGCACTTCAGCTGGAAATGGCAGTTTCCAGCTTGACAGTTATTTCCCCTTTGCTAGAATGCAAATAGAAGCAGATGACATTTTGGGAAAGACAAATTTGAAACAACAAAGATGGGGATCAAGGCTAACTTCCAGGTTTGTGATTTGCAGTAAATTTAATTTGGCAATCTTGAAATTATACACATAATAAAGCCATTTGTGTGCAAAATTAATTGGGCTTGACAAAAAATGTTTTTAGCAAACCCATGCGGCAGAACTTATTTGCCTGAATTTCGATAATTTAAGTGTTTAATCAAACACACAGGTGTATGCAATTGAAGGTCATAAACACTTTGAAACTGTTTATTGCGTAGCTCTCACATGAACAAATACAAATAGCAAGGTATTCATGGATCCATTCAAAACAAATTGCAAAGGGGGATATATACACGCACACGATTCAAGGCATTAAACAAGACAGGTTAATTAGTGGGTATATCAACAGCGTGGCACCAAAAATGTAATGAGAAAAAAACTCAAGGAATCACATGTTCCAATCTGAAAAGGTGAAAAGATGTACTAGTTTAAGATATCTATGACAGCCAAGAAACCAAAGAAAGCAGTAATTGAAGATTTACTGCTAGCTAGAACAGAAGTTCCAATGTACACCACGATCAACTTGAAAGTGAGTGGCGACGAAACACACAGCAGCACCACGTTAAGGGTTGTATCATGGTTGTACGATACAAGAGACTGTGAGGGGAACAAGGCAACACTATATTTCACAAGTTCTGAAAAATCAACTACAATGCTCACGACCATACAAAACTGTTTGGCAGGTCGCAGAAATAATTTCTGCCAGCCACTGAAAAAAAAGCACATGGGCGAGCGTGTTCATTGATTATATACAAACATTTTCGCGGTAGTTCTAGGACATCCTTGAGATGCTGAGAAGAAACTAATGGCTCTACATGGAAAACATGTGAGAGGATAAAAACCTCTCAGTCTCACATTCTCCCTTGCAACGGAAAATCCGCTCTGTCCTTGCATATGTTCCATCTTCAAGGAGAACAGCAGAGCAGTTAACTCGTGTGTGCCTGTCATACCTCTGAGAAGCTATGGTTGCGCCAGAGACCTTCAGTCTCCTCACCTCTTCTACGGTGCTGCCTTGCAGCTGCGCATTAGCAGCAACAAAACTGGCTGCTACTGGCAGGGCCTTCCCGAGAGCCATGATCTTTTTGTCTTCCTTTTGGACGCTGTCACTGAGGAGCAACAGTGCATAGTCACTAGCAAACCCTTTTAGGGCAACAAAGCTGCTCTGCAAAAGCAGTCGCGTGGCTATTTGAAGGGCAACACCATTTGCTCATGTTACCAACTTCAACAACTTGCCCATATTTGTCTCAAAGGCAAAGGAAGAGTGCGCCCATAGAGGACCAAAAAGCAGAACGGACTTCGGCAAATTGGGGATTTGATGAACGTTATACATCATCTCCTCTTCTCCGTACAAGAGCTCCACCCCGACCACAAACTCTGTCAGTAGCCGCGTGCTTTTCTCTACCTCTTGTTCACTCACGGAGTCTTTCAAAAGGAGAGATATTCCTGCCACAAGAAGGCTCCAGTGCTGCAAGTATGCGCTATCTAGAATACCGCTGAGGCATGGTATACTGTAGTGGAGTAACCAGCCTTGCCATTCTGAGGCTTCCCAGTTTTTTCTCGTTTCGAGAGCCCTTGGTTGGCGGTTTACGCATTCTGGCATTTTTATGGAGCACAGCCTTTGGGAGATGACTGCTACTGGTACACATTCTTGGTCACAGTAGTATTCGCTGCTAGCCCCTAGTCATAGGTCAGTCAACTGCCTACTAACACCGAGGAGAATACAGTGCATGTAGTCCGGAGACCATGCCCATGCAGGGCTGAAACCTGGCAGGTTGATCAATGTGGAGGCTCCTTTAACACCACTGACAGTGCCTCCTTCCACACAAGCGGCTCTCATGTCGGCGACAACTTCTGCATCCGTTCGGTCAGCATACGGTTTCCCCAAACTGTACTTCACAGTACCTAAAATAAAAGTGGCAAAAGCAAAGAGAAATTTATAAAGCACTGGTGGATATATCTGGATAAATAAAGTGGATACACTACTGTCTACATATTTTTACAGCATTACACAGGCCACAAACCTGAGATACAATCAGGTGTACTATTCAGTGCCATGCCAGGAATGTGCTGGCTGTAAATGGACTGCAATGCAGAATTATATACGAATGAGTGTAGCAAGATCATGGATATATACTACGTGCACATTGCATCCAGTTCACAAGGTGTTCCGATATTTGTTGCTAATAAAACGTAAAATGCACTATTTTACAAAAACTGTCACCCGTAACAAAAAGACAAGTGAACCTTACAGCTACAAACATTCCATGAGCACTTGTTAATGGCAGAGACTTACCATCAACGTTTTTTCCCGGATGGTAGCACCAGCTGCAGCCGAAGTAACCGTTATACTGCATCATGTTTTGCATTGATGCTTTTGCTGGGGCATCTGCACAGCAGCAAATGCAGAACATCTGAAAAAATAGGGGTTACAAAACATTTATATACCTTTGAACTGAGCACTATAATATTTACATTGTAGGGCATCAAAAAATCTTACCTTTGAGCATATCTGCTCATCTCCAAGTGTCCAGGTGACGCCTTTCTCGTTGAGCTCCCTCATCTGTGACACAAATGCTTGGAGGAGCAGGGTCATATCAGGGTACTCATTCCCGTACCAAAGCATCGGCATCAGTACATTCCTGCACCGCCGGCGGGGAGGCAGCTCATTAATGGTGACTTGTACGGGCCATATGCTGTACTTGGAGGACCTAAACACGGGGCTGCCGTCTGAATTTATAGTTAGTGTAAGGTCATTAACACCCATGTTTTCTTCTCCGCGCACAACACGATAGCGGTGACCGTCGGTGATGTCACGCATGTTGGTCACGGGTTCGGTGTTTACTCTCGCTAATGAAGCCATTGCCGCCGAACCAACTGTCTTGCTTGAAAGGACTGCTGCGAGCTGCTTATGGAAGGGCAAACCAACAAAAAAGCTGCCTGTATGGACAAGGTCACGTCCCTCATATGCCTTGTGACACACTGCACATTCCACTTGCAGCTGTTGTCGCTCCTGAAGGGCTCCCGTTGTCTCCGCGAGGATCACTTTGCACTCCGCGCAGTAAAAATGAAAAACAATCTCTGAGAGGTTTACACCGCAGAGCTTCTTGAAAAGGTATTTACTTTCGGGAAACACCTTTTTGCCAAAGAGCTTGTTAAACAGCTTTTGGACAGCCTCGATCGCTGCCCACGACAGTCCAAACTTAATGGCAACATCCAAAAGCATAACCAAGGCGTCACCACGGGTCAGCGGCTGCGAATCTGCTAATGGCGTGGCCAATCCTTCGCAGTCAAACACGTCACTCAGTCTCGGGCCCGCACTTTCACTGCTCGGCTCGTTGCCCAGTTCATCGGGAAGCGGCGACGTTGGCGGCGTCACGGACTCGTCTGAAACGTACTCGTCCTCACTGAACAGCTCCCACTCAGGACACTCCTCATCACTGAACAGCTCTCGCGAAGGACACTCCTCATCACTGAACAGCTCCCCCAGATGTCGTTCTGGCTCTTCACTCTGGTCCGTCTGTTTTGTGGGTCGCACGTCACTAGGGCTAGATGCTGCAGGCAGCCTTATCGTTTTCGGCGGCATGAGCCGAAGTAGAGGTGTCGATGGGAACTTTCTTCCTCGTGGCTAGGCGCCATCTCGTTGACTTGGCAAAGGGGACGGTTCGAATCTGGATCGAGATACGTTTTTCGTCTCTTTGGCGGAGCCATGCCGAAGCAATTTCTGGGTCAACTAATCGCACGAAAAAACTTTCTCGAGCAACGCGCAAAGGAGGCAAGACGCCATAAGAGACGCCGTCATAGCAGGAGCAGGAGGGAGCCAATGTCGCCGTCGATAGGTTACCTTGAACTGCACAGCAGCTCTGCATCTTTGCCAATTTATTCAGCAGTTTTAGGCCATTCGAGAGCAAATATTTTATAACGTGTACATTAAACTGACGCTTTTTGAATAAAGAAGGAAAGGCGTCATCTTCTATTTATTTTACGTATGGATTTTGTTGTCTGACCAGCCCAATATCAAGCCAAACGGAGACGATGCCAACATGGCGCCTTCTACAGGCTAGCATAAAGTTTTTCTTTCCTCCATGCCTTCTAGCTAGTACTCGTAGAGAGCGTGGACAGACGTCCGAGACAAGCATAAGCCATTTACAGCGCTTTTTGGTGACCCATATTTCATAACCCAGTGCTTTCAGCAATGTTCTTTCCGCGAATTTGTGAACACGCCACGCTATGTTCGCGCTTGTCCGTTTTGTGCAAGATGCCGATAATCGGCTGCACATTATACCCGTCGAGGACATTGTTAATCTCAACCCGAACAATGAAGATGACTTTGACAGCCGTATTACATATTCTGCCTACTCGCACGACGATGGTGGCGAGAACAACGGAGTTTACGTGGCCCAGATTCTGAAGTTGGCAGGTAAGTTCACCTTGTTTTGTTTCACGCGTGTGTGTGTTTAGAAGGAGGCCTTATCGGGCGCGCACTTTTCCTCCGATATGCGGATCGCTGGCTGGCAGTCGCCTCAAACGATAGAAAAAACCTTCAGCTTACTGCTCGGAGGATGGTATGATTCGTAGCGCTGCACACATTGATTTCCTCCTTTTCGACACCTCGTGGTTCTTTAGTGCGTGCAAACAATGAGGAAAGGGCCAAGGACGTTTGCGGCTGACCACGCTGCGAGCACATTGCAACGTGAGGGAGTTCAGCATCGATCGGTTACCAATTAAGTAGAATTACCCGCTCGCGCTGTACTGCAACCGCACGTTTTTTGCACAGGCTACCCCTTTTTAACGTCATGATCAATTCCTTCAATTTCTACGCATTGTTTTTCTTTGCTGGGGTGCAATGGTAAGCGTGGCTGTCGGCTCAGGACAAAGCATTGATCTGCACTTTAGGAATTCACTTTTTCAGATTAGTTAATCAAATTATTTCAGTTATATCAATATTTTGAGAGGTTGGGGTCGCTGTTCCCTCGGTCGCTGTTACTTCAGGCAGTCATCACTCCCACAGCTAGTAAACCACCGCTTTGTGGTGATTTTGCGTAGTTGTAATCACTTGTGGGCTTTCTTCTTGGTTATTGTGAGCAGCGATAGCACCCATTGTTATAAATTCCCAGTATTTCTCGGCAATGCATTTGTCCGCACCTTTTCGAGAACTGCTGTGAGGTACAAGTGGGATGTCACCACTGCATTCGCAATAAAAAAAAGAGGAAGGGGTTTCTGCTTTGCTAAGGGAGTGATGACCGCTTTAATAATCAGCTACGGAGGGAGTGAAGAATGCGCAGACAAGGAACCAGGCGCACTAAAACAAGCTGCGCAGGTGCGTTATTGTCGTGGTTGGTCTATGCTAGCGCGATTACCTTCAAATCGCACGCGACTGTACTTGCTTGTCTGCATAGTCGTAGCACTTTTCCCAACATGTATATTTACATACCCTTTCAAATTTTGTTCAAATGTTAAATGATTCTTTAAAATGTTTCGTTACAGCGACAAAGGAGCTCATGGACGAGAAAATGCGTTCGAAAAAAGTGGCTATACCCAAGCTGAACGCATCAGATGTTTCCGACGTCGACACTGACAAGGATGTTGAAGAGGACGCTTCTTCTGCTCGGAAGCACTGAGAGCAGTAATTTTTTTCTCTATTTTCTTTTTTTTTTCCTTTGTGAGTGCACTGGTTAAATTAATCATGGCCAACCGCTTTTCTGCATGAAAAGTGCACTAAGTAATATCTAGCTGTTTCTATGCAGGAGGGGGAAAAAAGCGCAAGAACAGAGCTGCTGCCAAGAAGATTCAATTTCAAGAAGTGTTACGGGAACACATGCAGCATGCACTTGAGGCCAATACTACTGTCAGCAAGCAAACAGCATCTGCAAAAGTATGTCAAACATTTCTTTCTGCTAAAGATGAAGTAACTAAATTCACTAATTATCCCCAGGCGAACTTGAGAAGCCAGACAGTCCCACAGCCTGGCACTGATAGTGTGCCGGACAACCTCTGCATTGCTGAAGTGCCTACTGCATCATGCAGCTGCAATGAGAAGGTATATATGAACTTGATCATGTTTGATTGTGCCTGTGCCTGCTTAGGCTACGTACGTGTTTGTACTGATGTTTCTTTTTAGTCATTACTTGGATGTTATCTTTAAAAAAGAAACCACTGCTTGTAAAACAGTAGAATGAATGGGGACTGCTTCTGCTGTCATTAGTTTGCATAAATACAAAAGAATGGTTACAACTTCTCCATCAAGAAAAGTTTTGTTTGAAACCACTCAATATATTTTGCATTTCTGGAGGTCTCAATTCCTTCTCACACATTCATATAGAAATTTAAACAACTTTACATTTTCTGGCGTGGTGTAGGACAGCGAAAAAATGGAGTTTATAAGGCACAGTTATTTTACACAGCCGTCTGGGAGCAATGTAGGCAAGTGCAGTGTCTGTGTTTGTACCTTTTTTGTATGTGCAGAGAAAGAAACGGCCAAGGCTCTCCCCAGACACAAGCACAAGCTCGGATGACTGCCTCATTTCATCGGCTGAGCTTCAGAATGCACAGAAAGAAGCCTGATTTTGGGAGAAACAGTTTCGACTCCAACAAACCATACTGCAACTTTGAGGGACCGTATACGGTTTCTAGAAAAAAAACATTGGAGACGCAGTTGAAAGCATGTAAGGCCTTTCTTTACTTTTTATGGCGTTGTTTTGTGTAGCTTCTGATTGCAAAGAAGAAGTTTGAACCTTTCACATTTTTAGATATTTGTGTCAACTGAACCTCAATTCTCTTTTCAGTGCATAACACGATTGCTGACTTGAAAAAAAAGCCAAATTGGTGAGCATATTCAACTGTTTGAAAAATTATTCTATCTTGCGAGCTGTCTGCAGTACGGCTGAACGTACAAGGCATGGAGCCTGTTCTACCTGCACAGTAGGGCAGTAAAAATATCTTTTGATGGTTCTGAGGACAATTGTCGCTATGCGACAGCCTGCCTTTGTAGAATGTCACAGGCAATTAGCCGTGCTGCATTGGTATATTGGTCAAGCACAATGTGGCATATGCAGTGCTGCCAACAAGTTGTTGGATGAACTGTAGACATACTTTGCAGAGTGCCTGCACTACTGCACACAAGCATGCTTGTATTCAATGTTTTGACTAACCCAAAGCATGGCTTTTGGTTTTCGTAATAGCTAATGGTTGCTCATGTTGCTGTGTACATTGTATACCCTGTGTAAAAATACTGGCCTTGTTGTCAGGCTTCCATGCAATAATTGAGGGCTGTTATTATTGGATTCAATTTCAATTTGCAGCTGTGGATCCCCAGAGGCCCCAGTTAATGGCCACCACAATGATGTCGGCAGTGAAGATTGCCACCAGGCTGACTTGGGGACACCTCCAAACAATCCAATGGAAGGTGGTGCAGGTAGAAACATATCGAGTAGTATATTTCATTTCGTTCCTTTTTTTATTTCTCTTATGATTTTTTCTTTGTTGCTGCAGCGGCCTCCCCTCCCATTGAAGGCGCTGCTGCAGCGGCCTCCCCTCCCATTGTAGGCGCAGTGAACCCTGTGCGTGACGAGGAGCCTGCGATATTTTGTGCAACAAGCGATGGACGCGTAAGTTTAACTTTTCTTCCAGTGTTATAAAAATAATGTCATGTCTCATGTAAAAACTGTTGATTTGAAGAACAACAGTACGCTGCAATGTCAAAGCAGTAGGGCATGCCAACAATTTCATTCTTGAAGAAAAGTTAGTGACTGTAGTCTGTGTTTTTTGCTTAATGGTGACAGTCAACTTTAACGAGCAAATGTAGTGGCCATCCTCCTCGCCCTTTAAAAATTGAAAAAAGCATTCTTTTTGGCCATGACTTCTGAGGAGACGGCTGCACTGGTCTTTCTTTGTCTTTCTCCACATCCTCACTCAGAGCGACTCATTCTGTGATTCTGAACTGAGATATGATACCCTCATCTATCAGTGCATCCCACACCCCTGTATTTATTTGCCTGTACATTGATGTAGACTGCAAAGAACACGTTTTGCAAAGCATCCGCCACGGACGTTTTAGATTGGCTTAATGCAATCTTAAAATAGATTTCGGCGCACAAGAAAGGTCTCCAGGTGGTCAAAATTAATCCGGAGCCCTCCACTGCTGCGCACCTTATCACCTGCATTGTGTCGGCGCGTTAAACCCTACAATCGATCAAATAATGCAATCTTGGCGTCTCTCTTCGAGAGGGAAAAATGACAAAACACACAAGGAATCTACTTGTGTTTGAATTAACAGAGCATATACATAGAATTCTATAAAGCTTGGCTTGTCTGGACCAAATCGTACAATTCGAATTATTCACACATTTGAATATTTGATGTTCGAATTCACAGGTTTTTGCTGTATAATTCCCTAAAGACAATCACTCTTGCCTTGCTATTGCGCTTACTGGGTGGAATACTATTATGACATGGTGTTTGCCCTTTTTCGAATCTCTTTTTATTCCAGTTCCACCTATGTGGCAAAGTATTTGCCACAAAAGAGCAGGCAGACAAGCTTTTTAAAAATAAAAAGCCCTCTATCTTAGTGAGGGATGCTGCTCACGTGATTTGGGCCCCGCCGTATTGGCGGAGCGCAGTGTAAGCGGAAGGCTGGCCCCTGCAAAAATGTCAACCAAGGAAGTAGCGCCGCAACAGCTGACACCGGCAAAGTTGGATGTTGTTTACGGTAAGTGCTGCTTTACAATTTGAGCGAGTATAATAATTTAGATTCTTCTTTTTCAGCATGCCTGGCTCACTGGGGCAAACTGAAAAACAGCGACACCACTGTGGCAGCTTCCAATGTCCCCCGGATCCTGAGCGAGAAGATCCAAGACGTTAAAAAAAAGCTGAAGCTTGCAAAAGCCTAAACAACGCCAAAGTTCCTTGCACTGTCGGCAAGATTCTAGTCAAGTCAGCAAGTCGGCACGAGCAGTAAATAAAAAATTTAAAGTAGTGCTTCCACGAGTCCTGGGACATTTCAGCTTGCACGGCAGCAGAATTGCTTAGTGCAAGCTAAAAGCTGATTTATTTATTAGCCCTTAGTGTACAATGAATGCTACTACTTTAGTTATCCAGCAGTCTTGCAAAAAAAATTGAATTGGGAAGCACGTCACTTTTTCTTGTACCTGTAGCACGTCGATTAAGCAGAATTTACGAAAATCCGAGTTGAGAACGTAACGGAAGCTCCGAACATATAGCTGGAAATGCAGCTTGAGATTAAACCAGAGTTCACAAATTTCCACCCAGAAATTCAACCGGGAATTCTGCATTCCCAGCTGGATTATGAAACTGGAAATCTCTCCCAGCTGGGAAATTTCCCAGTTGGAAGAGCAAATTTCCAGCTAGAAATTCTGGATGGGAATTTTGCATTCCCAGCTGGATTATGGAACCGGAAATCTCTCCCAGCTGGAAAATTTCACAGCTGGAAGAGCAAATTTCCAGCTAGAAATTCTAGATGGGAATTTTGCATTCCCAGCTGGATTATGGGACTGGAAATATCTCCCAGCTAGAAAATTTCCCAGCTGGGAGATATTTCCGGTTCCATAATCCAGCTGGGAATGGAACTTTTTTTCACCTGGGACTCGAGTCGCAAAATCACGAAAGTAATAATTAATATATGAAAGAAATAATAATAAGTAATAGTAATAAGCAATAATAGTTAACACATTCACTACCACCGCACCACCACCCCCCAAGCACTAACGTTAACGCAATACTAACGTTAACGCAATACGCGACGCATTTACTCGAGTCCCCCCTCGTGGGGAGATTGGCCCAATTTTTTGTTTTTTGTTTTCCTAGGATACTCCATCCCATTTCATATCAACGTAATGGACAAGGCAACAGTCGATGTTCAACCTATCCAAATTTTACATACAACAGTATTAATAAATTAGTTGACAAATGGCAAAGTTTATGTACAAAAGATTTATGTACAAAAGTATTCACAAATAAAGAAACGGACAAAAACCACTGCAGCCTGCAGTGCATGCTTGCCAGGGTCTACGTGGTTTCAACGGGCATCATGCTTGTGCCCAGAGTAGGAATAAATTAGGAGTTCATGCTCCTTTACAAGCATGCATTAGCCTTTACTGCTCAGGTCCCAAAGGGGCTAATTTCTGTCACCAAACGGGGGAACCGGAGGAGGGGGCTAGGGTGCTGCTGGAATTTTGGCGTCACAACACAAAAACCAACTGGCACCACCTATCACTATCTGTCGTCAAGAAGTTAACTAAGCAGAACAATAAAGGAAACGAAAAAAAACACGTTGCCTGGCACCAAGCCTTAGAAAACAACTCAACCTGAAAAAAAGTAAAAAGAGTTTGGCACCAAACTTCACTGCAAATACTTCCGCGGTGACCATATCACCTTCCCGTTTTGGACCTAGTGTGCATTTCCAGGGGAAACAGCCTCTTCCCAACCCTCCTCCTTCAACTGAATGCTATGTCCAAAAATAGTTTTGCTTATAAGCTTATCTGGACAAGCCAAACACAAGCAAGAAAGAACTCTCACACAGTATAAACAAATAGAGGAACATGCAGAGCATAACAGTGGCTTTAGTTCTTTTTTATTTATTTATTTAAGCTTACCCTCAAGGCCACGTAGGGCATTACAGAGGGGTGTGGGTATAACAGGTACAGATATAGAATGCAATAATAAGCAGACAAGGTGAAAAATGCACAAGACATAATATAGAAGTAACAACAGAACAACAAATCAAGAAAAGGAGCACAAGAAAGGCACAAAGATGTAGCCTGTGTAGCATAGCGACAGATAAGCATTTGAAAAATGGCACCTAAGGGACATAACAAGGGCAAACGTCGCAACAAAACTGTTCATGATTGTGGTACGTATTTGGCATAGATTTCGCTACTTATATGGCAAGTGACAAAAAACCGAGGTCTATGAACAGCTCGAAACAAACACACAAAATGAGGACAACAAGGCACAACAGCGCTAAAGAAATTTTACGATCAAGTACAATTCCAACGTGAGCCGTCAAAGCTCATCTAAACAAATTTGAAAGATTAATGGTCAATTGTGCTATGAACCGAGTTTGCAGAGCAGGCCAGTTGAGTTTACATGACAAGAAATCAACCGACAGGGGACTGGAAACATACAATCATGGTGATGTTTCATAACTAGTTACACAGGCCAATATCTGTGGGCTCATGATGATGGTTGGATGTTTATGGCGCAAGGCCAACTGGGGCAAAGAGCGCCAGAACCAATAGTCATTATGAGGGGTGAAACCTTAAAAACTAAGTAAAGTCAGCAAAAACATAAGTGAAATTACCAAAACGACAATGAGCATGGCTGGTGTATAGGGCCAGATTTCATGATGCGTGAGAGGAAATGAGGTTTTAAAACTTGACGTCATAACAAATACTCAAACACACGTTTCACAGATAACAATGGCATCGTCACCCAGAAAAAACGATGGATGTAGGGGAATATGTTGTCTGTAGAGTCCTCTGAAGTGTTTGTGTCGTGTTGTGTGAAGTGCCTTGCATGTGATTAGTATGTGCACTACGGATAGGGCCTCTCCGCACCTGCTGCACTGGGGTCTAGAAGATCCCGTCAGCAGATACGAGTGCGTCGCATGGGTGTGCCTATCCGTAGCCCTACCCAAGGGCGACTTCCGTGTGTCCTGTTGCGTGAGTCAGCTGTGTACCGTCCCAAGTGTGGCTTATTACATGTAGTTTGTTGTCTGTCTGTTCGTCCCAGTGTGCTTGCCATGTTCTGCCCAGGTGTTGTCTTATGTGTGGCTTGAGGTCTGTGTAGGGTATCATTGTAATGTCGACAGTGTTCCTGAGTGCAGCAGCAGCGGCCCTCTCGTCTGCCAACACGTTTCCAGCGATCCCAGCGTGTCCTGGGACCCACCAGAGGACCAGCGCATGCTTTTGTGCATACACAGACATGATAGTGTTGAATACAAGATTAACTATGTGGTTTTTGGAGGGCTTGTGCGATGCCAGTGCGCGAACAACACTCAAAGAATCTGTGTAGATGATGGAATTGGGAATTTGAGTTTCAAGAATGTGTCGTACAATCAGTAAAATCTCATACGCTTCTGCTGAAAAAATTGTTGTGTGCTCGCTCATGGTTCTGGCTGCATGAAATTTGGACCATGAGCAGCGCACGACACCATAGTGGAGGTTTTAGAAGCGTCACTATAAAATTCTGCACACGTGTATTTAAACTGCAAAGACAGAAAGTGCTGCAGTATTGCAGCTCGTGGTACATGATTTTTGTCAAGTCTCATAAAAGAAAGGTCGCACGAAACAGGGCGAACTTGCCAAGGCGGTAAACTGTTAGAAAAGGATGACCTGTACACATCTGAAAACAAAGCACTGAGATCCGAGGCTCGCTCTCTCACTCTAAGTGAAAAGGGCCGAGGAACGGATGGGCGATTTACAAAGAGCAGAGATGTTGACTGTATCGTTCAAGACAGGATAAAAAGGATGATATTCAGCGAAGAAATTTTAAAAGCATAAAGCAAGTCCATGTACGTTTCGTTGGTTCTCAAGGCTCCACTTATCACACTCTACATAAAGACTCTCGGCAGGGCTAGTGCGAAAAGCACCCGACGCAAGCCGCAGCCCCAAGTGTAGCACTGGGTCAAGCATTCGCAACAGCTGTTTTAGTCGCGGACCCCTATACCACACTGCCATAGTCTAAACGAGACCCAACCAAAGCAGTATACAGCCGTAGTAGGAGTTCTTGTCGGAACCATACGATTGATGGGAGAGAACCTTACGTAATTCATTGTTTTCAGACATTTATGTTTAAGTTTCTGATGTGTGGAATGAATGTGAGTTTTCTGGTCAAACACAATACCTAAGAACTTGTGCTCCTTGTTCACAGGAAGCGACACGCCCATCAGAGTAATGTCTGGGTCCGGATGGACCCCGCGCTTCCTGGAGAACACAACGCAGGAGCTTTTTGCAGGATTCAATTTAACCCATTCTTGTCTGCCCAGCCGGCAAGCTTCTTGACCACCAAGCTGGACTTGACGTTCGCATATTGAACTATTACATGATTTAAAAGATATCTGCACGTCGTCTACATACATAAAATAAGAGATTGTTGGTGGCAGTGCCTTTCCAAGAGAGTTCATCTATTCAAATAAGAGAGTGCAACTCAACACGCCATCTTGCGGCACACCATTTTATTGGACGTGAACCCTTGAAAGTGCACAACCAACTCGTACTCTGAACGTTCTCATCCGACAAATAACTACCAAGGGTGTTCAACATATTACCCGAAACACCGAATGACCTGAGGTCACTAAGGATCCCATAACCCCAAGCGGTGTCGTAGGCCTTCTCGAGGTCGAAAAAGACAGTTAAGCAGTACTGCTTATGCACGAAGGCATCCTTGATGTATAAGTCAAGTGCAAGCAGTTGATCGTTCGTCGATCGCCCCACCCTAAAGCCTGCCTGGCAGTTCTCGAGAAGACCATTGTACTCGAGGAAGTACACGAGCCTGCGATTGATCATCTTCTCGAAGAGCTTGCACAGGCAGCTCGTCAGGGCTATTGGACGGTAACTTGAGGGGGACGACGGGTCCTTTCCCTCCTTCAAGAAACCCACTACAATGGCCTGCCCCTCCAAGAGTGTGGAATGTTGCCCCGAAAGCCATATTTTATATACAGATGTAGAAGTGCTTCAAGTGTGTCTGCATGTAGGTGTTGTATCATTGTGTATGTAAGGTTGTCTGGGCCTGGAGCTGAGGGATTTACACGTGCTCAGAGCAGCCCTCAGCTCATGTAGTGAAAACAGGAGTTGTAAGAAGTCTGTGATTTGTTGTGTCGTGTAGGGACTTCTTTTCACAAGATGCTTTATACTTCAGGAAAAGTGTTCGTGTAGTGTGCTGAATGGACACGTGTTAGAAGTGTTGTGCGAGTGTGTCAGCCGGTCTTCCAGTATGTCCCCTGTTGTACTGACCAGGCGCAGGCTGTGTGTCTGTTGATGATGATAGTTGGGTTTTATTGGCGCAAGGCCGACTATGGGCAAAGAGCGCCAAATGAAGTTACTGAATTATGATGAGACCGTACATACTAAAACATCTGGACTAAACAGTAAAGGTGATGCAAAACAAAAGACAATGGAGATGGCTGGTGCATAGTGGCCAGGGTGATTACACATGATATGACAAGAGCTGCAGAAAGGTTTACCTCAGCTAAAAACTTAAAAACACGTTGACTAGAAAACATTGGTTCGTCGGCTAAAAAGTATGATGGGTGCAAATGGAATGTCGTAGCCTGTATAATTCAGGGAATGTTTGTGTCGTGTTGTGTCAAGTGCCTTGCATGTGATTAGTATGTGGACTACGGATAGGCCCTTTCCACACCTGCTACACGTTGGTCCCGAAGTTTCCAGTGAGCAGGTGGGAGTGCGTTCGCATGTGTGTGGCCTATCCGCAGCGTAGCCAGGGCAACTTCAGTGTATCTGTTGTGTGAGTCAGTTATGTAGCGTCCCAGTTGTGGTTTTAATTACGTGTAGTTTGTTGTCTGTTTGTTGACATCCAGTGTAGTTGCCATGTGATGATGATGATGGTTGGGTTTTTATGGCGCAAGGCCGACTAAGGGCAAAGAGCGCCAGAGGGGAAGTTTATTTAATGAAGTGAAGTGGTTACAAAAAAATGTCATACCGATCATAGTAAAATCAGTTACAGATAATGGTGATGGCTGGTGTATAGGGCCAGATTTGATTATGCGTGATAGGAAATGAGGTTTTTAAAAACTTAACGTCTGACAAATACTCAAACACACGTTTTAACAGAAACAATGGCTTCGTCACCAGAAACTGCGATGGATGTAGTGGGTATGTGTCTGTAGAGTTCTCTGAAGTGTTTGTATCGTGTTGTGTGAAGTGCCTTTGCATGTGAGTAGTATGTGCACTACGGATAGGGCCTCTCCCGCACCTGCTTGCACTGGGGTCTAGAAGATCCCGTCAGCAGATACGAGTGCGTTGCATGGGTTGTGCCCTATCCGTAATCTGGCCAAGGTGACTCAGAGTATCTATTGCGTGTGTCGGTGGTTGTTATGGTCCCAATTGAGGTTTTTATTACGTTGTAACTTGTGTCTGTTTGTTCACTCCAGTGTGTTTGCAATGTTTGCGAAGTTGGTGTCTGATGTGTGGTTTCACGTCGGTGTAGGGTACTGTGGTTATGTCTACTGTATTCGAGAGTGTAGCAGCAGCAGCCATTCGGTCCGCTGCTTCGTTCCCGGCTATACCAGCAGTGGCCAGGGACCCAGCCAAGAACCAGTTCAAATTTGCGTACATATACAAGACCTAATTACCTTGACAATCAGATTGACAACGTGGTTTTCGAAGGCACTGTTGACCGACAGTGCCCGCACAACACTAGAGAGAATCTGATAGATAATTGGATTGTGGAATGTGGTTTTGAAGTAAATGATTGACAACAAGAAGTACAGCGTAAGCCTCTGCCGTAAAGATACTAGTATGACTATTCAGAGTTCGAGTGACACTAAGGCCGGGCCCATGCGCCGCGCAAGACACAGAGGTGGCAGATCTAGAAGCGTCCATATAAAATTCAGAGCACTCATACTTCTGCTGCAAATACAAGAAATGCTGCAGAATTGCACACGTGGGAGCTCGCTTTTTATCTAGATGTGTAAAAGATGTGTCGCATGATACAGGGCGGAGATGCCATGGTGCTATAAAATCCGTTAGAGAACTTTGGATTGTATTTAAAAGGAGACAGCAAGCTCTGACGCCTCCTCTCTAACTCTGTAAGAGAAGGGCGCAGAGATCGATGGTCGATTTAAAAGGAGTTCAGTCATGAACGTATCATGAAAAACTGATTTAAAAGGATGGTGAGGGATGGATGAAATTTTAAAAGCATAAAGGAGATCTGTGTAAGCTCGCTGACGTTGTAGGTTCCATTTGTTGCACTCCACATAGAGGCTTTCGACCGGGCTAGTGCGGAAGGCGCCACACGCCAGGCGGAGCCCGAGATGGAGCACGGGTCCAGCATTTTGAGGGATGTTTTACTTGCTGACCCATAAAACAACGCTACCATAGTCCAATCGTTAACCTATCAAGCTGGTAAAAACACGTAAGAGAAGTTGTTGTCAGCACCAAAAGAGATGTGCGAAGAACCTTCAGGATATTCATTTTTTAAGCATTGATGTTTTAGTTGTTTTATGTGTGGGATCAATGTCAGCTTTTCGTCAAAGATAATACCCAAGAACTTGTGTTCCTTTTTTTACAGGAATACAGACACCGTGGAGTTGAATGTCTGGATCGGCCGGATACCACGCCTCCTGGAAAACAAAATACAAGTGCACTTTTCCAGGGATTAACTTTTTAAAACCATTGCTATCTGCCCAGCCAGCTAGCTTGTTAACACCAAGCTGGACCTGGCGCTCACAGACAGAGAGGTTACAGGATTTTAAAGGAGAGTTGAATGTCGTCTACATAGACTGAACAGGAAATCGACGGTGGCAGCGCCTCCTAAGGGATTCATTTCACAATAAAAAGGGCTTGCGGCAACTTAAAACTCCACCTTGTGGCACTCCATTTTCCTGCACATGAACCCTAGAGAGTTGCAGTTCCAACTCGCAGCCGAAAGGTTCTTTGAGACAAGTAGCTGGCAAAGTGTATTATCATGTTACCCGACATGCCGAAGGACTTGAGGTCGCTTAGGATGCCATACCTCCAAGCGGTATCGTACGCTTTTTTCCAGATCAAAGAATACGTCATACAATATTGTTTGTGGAGGAAAGCATTCTTTATAGAGGACTCGAGCGCGACGAGTTGGTCGTTCGTGGACCGCCCCGCCCTGAAGCCTGCCTGGCAGCCCTCGAGAAGACCATTGTACTCAAGAAAGTACACGAGTCTCCTATTTATCATCTTCTCGAGGAGCTTGCACAGGCAGCTTGTGAGGGCGATGGGCCGATAGCTAGCAGGACAGGAAGGCTCCTTTCCTTCCTTCAGGAAAGCCACTACTATGGCCTCCCTCCAAAAGCGAGGAATGTGCCCCGAAAGCCATATGTTGTTGTATAGATGTAGGGAGTGTTTCAAGAGTGTCTGGGTGTAGGTTTTGTATCATGGTGTATGTGATTTTGTCTCCACCTGGAGCTGAAGGCTTACATGTGCTCAGAGCAACCTTCAGCTCATGAATAGAAAAAGGAGAATTGTAAGAGGTGTGCGACTTGTTGTTATCACGCAGGGACTTCTTTTCTACAGATGTTTTGTGTTTCATGAAAGTGTGTATTGTGCTGAACTGGACACGTGTTCGAAGTGTTGTGCAAGTGTGTTAGCCTGGTCTTCCAGTGTGTCCCCTGTTGTACTAACCAGGGGCAGGCTGTGTGTCTGTTTTCCCTTTAGTTTTCGTATTCGTGTCCAGACTTTGTGTGCGTCAGTGTATGAGTTGATGGAAGTGAGGAAGGTGCGCCAACTCTCCCTTTTCGCCTCACGACGCACTCGCTTCCCAAAAGCCTTTCCCCATTTAAAAGAAATGAGGTTATCTGACGTGGGGTACGGGCGAAGGACACCCCACGCCTTGTTTTGGGCCTCTCGCGCCCGCCTGCAGTCCTCGTTCCACCAGGGCCTCCTTGGGGTGCGGGACCCAGTGGAGGCCTGGGGAATGGACTTTTCGGCAGCGTCGAGGATGTGCGCCGTGACGAGGTGGGCGGCTTCCTCCACGTGTAGGTGTTTTATGGATGTGTGGTGTAGTTTAGATGTTTCTGTGAATGTACTCCAGTTTGCTTTTGACTCCTTAAACCTGCCATGGGAAGATGGACTGCATGGGCCTTTACCTATGTACGTTAGGGAAGTGGGGAAATGGTCACTACCATATGGGTCTGTGCCCACACCCCACTCAAGACATGGAAAGAGAACTGCGGAACCAATAGCCAAGTCAAGATTCGAGTATGTATCGTGTCCTAAGTTATGGTATGTAGGCTGTTTTTTGTTGAAAAGGCATGCTCCGGAGGATGTAAGAAACTTCTCTATCAGGCGACCTCGGGCATCCGTGCGAGAAGAGTCCCAAAGAGAGTTGTGAGCATTAAGGTCGCCTGTTAATATGTATGGTTCAGGCAGCTGGTCAACCAACGCCTCGAAGTCAGAGCTCGAAAGTGCAAGATCAGGAGGAATATATATTGAGCATACCGTTATCAACCTATTAAATAATATTGTTCGAATTGCTACAGCCTCAAGGACAGTGTTCAGAGTGACAGGGTGGCAGGCTAAGGATTTCCGGGCAATTATGGCCACACCACCAGAAGAGTGTGTGCAGCCATCCCTGTCCTTTCTGAAGACCATGTAACTATTCAAGAAATTTGTGCGCTTGTAATTCAAATGTGTTTCCTGAACACACATTACACTTGGCTGATTAGCATGCAGTATTTCGTATACATCGTCAAGATTTTTAAGAAGGCCTCTACAGTTCCATTGAATTATGTTTTCTCTTCCCATTATTTAGTGTGAGAGCTACTGGAGTGTGTGTATTTGTTTATGTGTCGTCTTTCGGGGCTGTGACTCTCGCCTTTTTTGGCTTGTCGGGAGGCTTTGGCGTCGGGACGCGTTCCTTGCGCTGCGTTGCAGGCAGGAACGGCCCGACATCCATCTCTTCGTCGGATGTCCGAGGGGTGCCCGACGGACCGGGCCCCCCGGACTTGGCCCCTTCTCGGGAGCCCTTCGTTTGAGCCGCCACCGCCGAGGGCGTCCGGGGCGCCAGAGGTGGCACGGGCGGTGCGGTGGCGGTGGGAACCGGTGCGGGGCCCGTGGTGTCCATCACCTCGGTACCCTCCAACGCACTGGAGGACGGGGAGACAGAGGCGGGAGCGGCACCGGTCCCGACGGAAGAGGTTGCCACCACAACCGCTGCTGCCTCAGCAAGCGGCGTGGTGGTGGCTTGGGCTGCCAGAGGCAACCCAGGGGGGGGCGGAGTAGGGACCAGGTCAGACTCGCTGAACTGGGTCCCTGTGGAAACGAGACGCCGCTCCGCCCCCGGCGAGCTGCGTCGGCGTACCTCCCCAGGGGGAAAGAGGCGAACCTCTTTCGCGCCTCTGGGAAGGTAAGGTTCTCAGTTACCTTGATGTTGATTATCTTTTTCTCCAGTTGAAACTTTTCACACTTGCGGGAGTACGCTGCATGCGGCCCGCCGCAGTTCACACAAGACAGGGTATCGGATGGACAGTTGTCACTTGGATGATCATGCGCCGCGCATTTCGCACACGTCGTTCGGCCACGACAAGAGTTTGTACCATGCCCGAACCGCTGGCACTAAAAACAGCGCCGCGGGTTCGGGATGTAGGGACGGATGGAGCAACGGATAAAACCTGCATTTATATATTGTGGAAGAACTGCGCGGTCGAAAGTCAAGATAATGTGTTTGGTGGGAATCTCCTTGTCGTCTCTGCGGATAGTGATGCGTCTCACGGCAGTGACGCCCTGATCCTTCAAGCTGGCAAGGAGATCCGCATCCGTTTCGTTCAAGAGATCCGTCTCGAATATCACACCTTGGGAGCTGTTGAGGCTCCGATGGGGTGTGACCCTGATGTCTAGATCAGCCAGTCTAGTCTGAGCTAGAAGCTTCGTGGACTGCTGCTTGTCATTTACCTCGATTAGTAGTTCACCAGACCTTTGTTTTTTGCACTTATATGATTTTCCTATTATGGCTTCAAGATATTTTGCGATCAAGAAGACTGACTGAGATGCAAGAGGGTGGGTTGGATTGAGCGACTCCATGACAAGAAATCGAGAGTAATGATCTGGTTCAGGAAATGTCAAAGATAGCAATGAAGGAAAAGATACTTCGGTACGGCCCCTTCTCAGGGACCGATCACGTTTGGGGGGGGGGTTGAAAATGCCATATAGCCTAGTATAAAAGCAGGGAGACGGGGGTACTTTCTTCTTTGACCTTACCCTGGTAGCCAAAGAGGTCCCGGAGCTCCCTGCCTGGTGAACAGACAGGGAGCCCATCCGCCGGAGCTTGACCTGCGCTCCGACGGCCACCGTTCGTGGTTTCTAACCCTCCACCTATAAACACATTGCCAAGGTTGGATCCAGCGTATGTTTGGGGGCTCGGGGTCCGCGGTATCGCCAGTACCGTCACCAAGATTGCTCAAGGTGCCCCGTGCGGGGTAGTTGCCATTTGTTACGAAGCTGTCGTCTGATGTGTGTCTTTAGGTCGGTGTAAGGTACTGTTTTATGTCAACTGTGGTCATGAGAGCAGCCGCACTAGCCATTTGATCAGCGGTCTCATTGCCAGGGATCCCACAGTGACCTGGTACCCAGCATATGGTTATTTCTAAATCTGAAGCATATGCAGTCATTATGACCTTTAAAAGAACATTGATTACATAGTTTTTTGACGACCTTCCTGATGACAATGCCTGCACAACGCTTAGAGAATCTGTGTAGACGATGGACTTTGGAATCTTATGTTCGAGGATGTGATTTGACACGCGTAAAATGCCATACGCTTCTGCCGTGTAAATACTGCTATGAAAATTCATTGTTTTGATAACTCTAAAATTTGGTCCGTGCGCTGCACAAGAGACAGTAGAATTAGTTTTGGACGCGTCGCTATAGAATTCTGCGCACCTGTACTTGTCCTGCAGGAACAGGAAGTGCTGCAGAATTGCATTCCTGGGTACCCTATTTTTTTCTACACGAATGAATGAAAGGTCGCATGTTACAGGACAAAGATGCCATGGTGCGATGAAATTATGAATGGGTGTCTTGTGCGTGTCTGAAAGGGGGACATGGAGTGCAGAAGCCTCCTCCCTAACTCTGAGAGGGAACGGTAAGGGAATAGATGGCCTGTTTAAAAAGAGTTGTAAATTTGATGTATCGTTCATGATGGGATTAAAAGGATGGTTGGTCAGAGACACGATCTTGGATGCATACAACAGGTCAACATACTCCCGCTGATGCCCTAGGCACCATTTGTCGCACTCGACATAAAGACTTTCAACAGGGCTAGTGCGGAATGCGCCACATGAGAGGCGAAGGCCAAGATGCAGCACTGGCTCGAGCATTTTCAGTGCTGTTTTTGTAGCCGACCCATACACGACACTGCCGTAGTCGAGCCGAGACCCCACCAACGCTGTGTACAGGCGCAGCAGGAGTTGTTTGTCGGCCCCATAAGATTGATGTGAGAGGACCTTAAGAATATTCATTGTTTTTAAGCATTTGCATTTAGCTGTCTGATATGTGGGATGAATGTAAGTTTTTCGTTGAATAAAATACCTAAAACTTGTGCTCCTTGTTCACAGGAATTGGCACATTCGCAAGAGTGATGTCTGGGTCCGGGTGGACGCCACGCCTCCTGGACAACAGAACACAAGAGCTCTTCGCGGGATTAAGATTAAAGCCATTCTTGTCAGCCCAGCCGGCAAGTTTCTTGACGCCGAGCTGGACTTGACGTTCGCAGATGGACAGGTTACACGATTTAAAGGATATCTGCACGTCATCTACATACATAGAATAAGAGATTGTAGGTGGCAGTGCCTTTCCAAGAGAGTTCATTTTTACTATGAAGAGGGTGCAGCTCAACCCTTCACCTTGCGGCACGCCATTTTCTTGCACGTGAACATTTGACAGTGCACAACCAACTCTGACGCGAAAGGTTCTCTCCGACATATAACTACAAAGGATGTTCAACATGTTGCCCGCAACACCGATTGACTTTAGGTCACTGAGGATACCGTACCGCCAAGCGGTGTCATAGGCTTTCTCTATGTCGAAAAACACCGTAAGACAAAATTGTTTATGCACAAAGGCATCCTTTATATATGTTTCAAGAGCTACGAGTTGATCGTTCGTTGATCGCCCCGCCCTGAAGCCTGCCTGGCAGCTCTCGAGAAGACCGTTGTACTCAAGAAAGTACACAAGCCTGCGATTATCATCTTCTCGAGAAGCTTGCACAGGCAGCTGGTCAGGGCAATGGGTCGATTGCTAGCAGGAGAGGAAGGGTCCTTCCCTTCTTTCAAGAATGCTACAACTATAGCCTCCCTCCAAGACTTTGGAATGTGCCCCGAAAGAAATATCTTGTTGTAAAGGTGAAGGAGTGTTACAAGAGTGTCTGCGTGTAAGTGCTGTATCATTGTATATGTAATGTTGTCTGGGCCTGGAGCTGAGGGTTTACACATGCTTAGAGCAGCCCTCAGCTCATGTAGTGAAAACAGGGAGTTGTAAGAAGTCTGCGATTTGTTGTTGTCGCGTAGGGACTTCTTTTCACAAGAGGCTTTATGTTTCAGGAAAGTGTTTGTGTAGTGTGCAGAGCTTGACACGTGTTGAAAGTGTTGTGCAAGAGTGTTAGCCTGATCTTCTAGTGTGTCCCCAGTCGTGCTGACCAGGGCAGGCTATGTGTATGTTGTCCTTTAAGTTTACGTATTCGTGTCCATACCTTGCGTGTGTCTGTGTATGAATTTACGGATGTTATGAAGGAGCGCCAACTATCCCGTTTTGCCTCACGGCGCACGCGCTTTCCAAGGCCTTTGCTCTTTTAAAAGAAATTAAGTTAGCCGACGTGGGGTACCTGCGAAGGACACCCCACGCATTGTTCTGGGCCTCTCGCGCCCGCCTACAGTCCTCGTTCCACCAGGGCCTCCTTGGGTTGCGGGATGCACTGGAGGCCTGGGGCATAGACTTTTCGGCGGCGTCGAGTATGTGTGCCGTGACGAGTTGGGCTGCTTCCTCCACGTGTAGGTGTTTTATGGTTGTGTGGTGTAGTTTAGATGTTTCTGTGAATGTGCTCCAGTTTGCTTTTGATTCATTAAACCTGTTATGGGAAGATGGACTGCATGGGCCTTTACCTATGTACGTTAGGGAAGTGGGGAAATGGTCACTACCATATGGGTCTGTGCCCACACCCCACTCAAGACATGGAAAGAGAACTGCGGAACCAATCGCCAAGTCAAGATGCGAGTATGTATTTGTCCTAAGTTATGGTATGCAGGCTGTTTTTTGTTGAAAAGGCATGCTCCGGAGGATGTAAGAAACTTCTCTATCAGGCGACCGCGGGCATCCGTTCTGGAGGAGCCCCAAAGAGAGTTGTGCGCATTAAGGTCGCCTGTTAGTATGTATGGTTCGGGCAGCTGGTCAACCAGTGCCTCGAAATCAGAGCTCAGAAGTGCAAAATCAGGAGGAATGTAAATGGAGCATACCGTTATCAACCTATTAAATATTATCGTACGGATTGCTACAGCCTCGAGTACAGTGTTCAGAGTGACAGGGTGGCAGGCTAAGGATTTCCGGGCAATTATGGCCACACCGCCAGAAGAGTGTGTGCAGCCATCCCTGTCCTTTCTGAAGACCATGTAACTATTCAAGAAATTTGTGTGCTTGGAATTCAAATGTGTTTCCTGAACACACATTACACTTGGCTGATTAGCATGCAGTAGTTCGTATACATCGTCAAGATTTTTAAGAAGGCCTCTACAGTTCCATTGAATTATGTTTTCTCTTCCCATTTATTAGTGTGAGAGCTACTGGAGTGTGTGTGTTTGTTTATGTGTCGTCTTTCGGGCTGTGACTCTCGCCTTTTTTGGCTTGTCGGGAGGCTTTGGCGTCGGGACGCGTTCCTTGCGCTGCGTTGCAGGCAGGAACGGCCCGACATCCATGTCGTCGTCGGATGTCCGAGGGGTGCCCGACGGACCGGGCCCCCCGGACTTGGCCCCTCCTCGGGAGCCCTTCGTTTGAGCCGCCACCGCCGAGGGCGTCCGGGGCGGCAGAAGTGGCACGGGCGGTGCGGTGGCGGTGGGAACCGGTGCGGGGCCCGTGGTGTCCATCACCTCGGTATCCTCCAACGCACTGGAGGATGGGGAGACAGAGGCGGGAGCGGCACCGGTCCCTACGGAAGAGGTTGCCACCACAATCGCTGCTGCCTCAGCAAGTGGCGTGATGGCGGGTTGGGCTGCCAGAGGCAACCCAGGGGGGGGCGGGCGAGAAACCAGGTCAGACTCGCTGAACTGGGTCCCTGTGGAAACGAGACGCCGCTCCGTCCCCCGGCGAGCTGCGTCGGCATACCTCCCCAGGGGGAAAGAGGCGAACCTCTTTCGCGCCTCTGGGAAGGTAAGGTTCTCAGTGACTTTCACCTTGATGATCTCCTTCTCCTGTTTGAATTTCTCGTATGTTCTAGAGTAGGCCACGTGGGGCCCCTGGCAGTTAGCACACATGAGGGTTTGCGATGGGCAGTTGTCTGATGGATGATCGTGTTGTGCGCACTTGGCGCATGTTAGTCGACCACGGCAGGCGGTAGTGCCATGCCCAAACCGCTGGCATTTAAAACACCGGCGAGGGTTGGGGATGTATGGCCTGGCGGGGCAATGAATGAAACCTGCATTTACTGATTCAGGAACTGTGGAATGGTCAAAAGTCAATATTACATGTTTTGTTAGGATTTCCTTGTTATCTCTACGAATCATGATACGCCTCACTGCTGTCACACCTTGGTCCTTAAGGCCTTCCAACAGATCGGTGTCAGTTTCATTCATTAGATCTGACTCAGAGATCACACCCTGGGAGCTATTAAGGCTGCGGTGGGGTGTGACCCTGATGTCGAGATCTGCGATGCGAGTTTGAGTCAAGAGATTTGTAGCTTGTTGCTTGTTATTCACTTCTACAAGAACTTCTTCTGTTCTGAGTTTTTTGGCTTTGTAGGACTGACCAACAATGCCCTCAAGAAATTTGGAGATCAGGAAGACAGACTTTGTGGCAAGGGGGTTCGACGCATCAACAGATTCGATTACCAAAAACCTGGCATAGTTGTCCGGCTTTGGGAAACTCGTCGTTGGCAACGGAGGAAAGGATACTTCGGTGCGGCCCCTTTTAGGGGGCCGATCTTTGGATTTGGAAAATTTGGAAGCCATATATCATAGTATAAAAGCAGGGAGACGGGGGTACTTTCTCCTTTGACCTTACCCTGGTAGTCAAAGAGGTCCCGGAGCTCCCTGCCTGGTAGACAGGCAGGGAGCCCATCGGCCGGAGCTTGACCAATGCTCCGACGGCCACCGTTAGAGGTTTCTACCCTTCACCTTAAAAACACATCACCACGGTAGGACACAGCTTATGTTGGGGGGCTCGGGGTCCGCGGTATCGCCAGTACCGTCACCAAGATTACTCAAGGTGCCCGGCTGTGTGTCTGTTGTCCTTTGAGTTTGCGTATACGTGTCCATACCTTGCGTGCGTCTGCGTACGAGTTTATAGATGTTATGAATGAGCGCCAACTATCTCTTTTTGCCTCACGGTGCACACGTTTTCCGAATGCCTTGGCCCGTTTGAACAAGAGGAGGTTTTCCGACGTGGGGTACTGACGGAGGATACCCCACGCCTTGTTCTGGGCCTCTCGCGCCCGCCTACAGTCCTCATTCCACCACGGCCTCCGCTGGTTGCGCGGGGCACCAGAGGCGTGGGGAATGGACTTTTCGGCAGCGTCGAGGTTGTGCGCCGTGAGGAGTTGTGCGGCTTCATCTACGTGTAGGTGTCCTATGGATGTGTGGGGTAGTTTCGATGTCTCTGTAAATGTGTTCCAGTTAGCTCGTGCTTCATTGAACCTATTATGGGAAGATGAACTGCTTGGGCCTTTACCTATATATGTAAGTGAGATGGGGAAGTGGTCACTGCCATATGGGTCAGTTCCCACACCCCACTCGAGAAGAGGAAAGAGAACTGCGGTGCCAATAGCCAAGTCAAGACATGAGTATGTGTTGTGTCCTATGTTATGGTATGTAGGCTGTTTATTGTTGAAAAGGCATGCTCCAGAGGATGTTAAAAACTTCTCTATCAGGCGACCTCGGGCATCTGTGCGAGAAGAGCCCCAAAGACAATTGTGTGCATTGAAGTCGCCTGTTAAGACGTACGGTTCAGGAAGCTGGTCAACCAGCGCGTCGAAGTCAGAGCTCAAAAGTGTGACATCAGGAGGAATGTATATGGAGCATACCGTTATCAACCTATTAAATATTATTGAGCGGACGGCTACAGCCTCAAGGACGGTATTCAAGGTGACAGGGTGGCATGCTAAGGATTTTCGAGTGATTATGGCCACACCGCCAGAAGAGTGTGTGCAGCCATCCCTGTCTTTCCTGTATACGAGGTAACTATTCAAGAAATTTGTATGTTTAGAATTCAAATGTGTTTCCTGAACACACATTACACTTGGCTGATTGGCATGCAGAATCTCATACACGTCGTCAAGATTACTCAGAAGGCCTCTGCACTTCCATTGAACAATATTTTCTCTTCCCATTATTTAGTGTGAGAGTTACTGGAGTGTATATGTTTATGTGTCGTCTTTCGGGGCTGTGACTCTTGGATTGGGCTTTCTGGGCCTTTCTGTAGGCTTGGATTCGGAGGCCGCTCCTTGCGCTGCGTTGCAGGCAAGAATGGCACGACGTCCATCTCGTCGTCCGATGTCTTGGGTTACCCGTCGAACCGGGCCCCCCGGACTTGGCCCCCCTTCGAGGGCCCTTCGTTTGACCCGCCACCGCCGCAGGTATCGGAGGCACCAGAAGTGGCACGGGCGGTGCAGTGGCGGTGGGAGCCGATGCGGGGCCCGTGGTGTCCATGGCACCCTCCAACGCACTGGACGATGGGGAGGCAGGGACGGGAGCGGCACCGGTCCCGGCGGAAGAGGTTGCCACCACAACCGCTGCTGCCTCAGCAAGCGGCGTGGTGGCGGGTTGGGCTGCCAGAGGCAACCCAGGGGGGGGGGCGGGAGAGGGACCAGGTCAGACTCGCTGAACTGGGTCCCTGTGGAAACCAGACGCCGCTCCGGCCCCCGGCGAGCTGCGTCGGCGTACCTCCCCAGAGGGAAAGAGGTGAACCTCTTCCGCGCCTCTGGGGAGGTGATGTTTTCTGTTACCTTGAGATTGAATATTTTCTTTTCTATTTGGAACTTTTCGCATTTCCTGGAGTAGGCCGCATGTGGGCCCCTGCAGTTTGCACAAGTGAGGATGTCAGAATTACAGTTGTCGGTGGGGTGGTCCTGCGCGGCGCATTTCGCACACGTTGTTTTGCCGCGGCAAGAGGCTGTACTGTGCTCGAACCGCTGGCACTTAAAGCAACGGCGCGGGTTCGGAATGTAAGGACGAATGGAGCATCGAATGAAGCCTGCGTTGATATGTTCAGGAAGTGAGGAACGGTTAAAGGTCAGGATAATATGTTTCGTGGGGATTATGTTATCATCCCTGCGCATCGTGATGCGGCGCACAGCTGTGACGCCCTGATCCTTTAAACCTTCAAGAGGTCGGCATCTGTTTCCGTAAGAAGATCTGCCTCAGAGATCACACCCTGGGAGCTGTTGAGGCTCCGGTGAGGTGTGACCCTGATGTCCAGATCATGGATGCGGGTTTGTTCAAGAAGAGTGCGGGCTTGTTGTTCAGCATGGAGTTCTATAAGGATTTCTCCCGTCCTAAGCTTTTTAGCTTGATACTTTCCACCTATTGTGTTTTGCAGGAATTTCGAAACCAGGAATACAGACAGGGAAGCGACAGGTCTTGCTGAGTCAGCTGACTCTATCACAAGGAAACGAGCATAGTTATTCGCAGTTGTTGAAAAGACAGTTGTTGGAAGAGGTGGGAATGATACTTCGGTGCGGCCCCTTTTCAGGGACCGATCACGTTTGGGGGGGGGGGGTTTGAAAATGCCATATAGCATAGTATAAAAGCAGGGAGACGGGGGTACTTTCTTTTTTGACCTTACCCTGGTAGTCAAAGAGGTCCCGGAGCTCCCTGCCTGGTGAACAGGCAGGGAGCCCATCCGCCGGAGCTTGACCTGGGCTCCGACGGCCACCGTTCGTGGTTTCTAACCCTCCACCTATAAACACATTGCCAAGGTTGGATCCAGCGTATGTTTGGGGGCTCGGGGTCCGCGGTATCGCCAGTACCGTCACCAAGATTGCTCAAGGTGCCCCGTGCGGGGTCTGTGGGCTCATGGACTACAGTCAATCCCGGTTATATCAAAAACGCCAAAAAACCCATCAGTTCGATAAAGGGGATAATTCGATATAAGCAAGCTAACGAACTGGATGTCATAAAAGCACATAGCATTTATAAAACCCTTTATTGATGAAACTGCCTTACTTTCGCACGAAATAGTCCTGCATCTTCTGCTTGAACTCACCTTGGTGCCCGAGACCGTACGCACTTTTCTAAACTGTCTAAAGGGTTGGTGCACCTGAAGCCGCAACCTTTTACATTTGCGAAGAAGCGTCTGACTAGTGTGAGTGCACCCATCACTTGGGAGGTTGTGGGCGAAGAAGCGTCGTTGCTTTCCTCGTTGCGCCCACTTTCACTTGCGCTGGGCAACGTGGTCTTCCAAACTCTCGCATGGTCGCGACACCACCATCCACACACACAAAAAAGTCGCCGACCATTGATTCCGCAATGGCGTCCAGAAATTCTGACAGCCCGCTCCCTACTTCAGCAACACCAGCGGTGGCTTTGTTGCACTCGTGATTTTCACTCATCACTGCAGATTTGAAGCAATTTTGGGTGTTTTTTTAGTAACGCCTGCCTAAAATAACACCTACTTCGACAAAGTTCTCCCGGGAATATCGTGCCTGACGGAAATGTCCGACTTCTCAGCAAGTTCAACTCCCATTTAAAATTTCCAGCTTCACAGCAAAAGGGAAATTTGGCAGCTTCGCGCTAGCTATAGCCACTAAATACGCTTTTCTTTAGTGAAACTAGAAGTAGCCACCACAGCTACAATTCCGAAAAAGCCACAAAGTGCGAACGACACAAATCTAATGTACTAAAAAAGCATGGTGGGTGGACCGGGCTCATTTTTTTGCAAGGGGGAAGTCGACGGCTTGCCCTACACAGCGCGATGGTGCACTCACTATAGGGGGAGAGAGGTGAGGTAGGGGAAAGAGCTGTCTGCTGCCCGTGTGAGCGGCTGGGCTAGACCACTTTGAGGGATGTGCCAGTGGAATTTCTCCTCTGCCCCTAGGGAAAGCCAACTTGCGGGTCGCCTCTGCGGCTTTTCTCGTTCGATATATTGGTTGCCGCTGGTATTTTTGTTTGATATAAGCATAATTTTTGCTTCTCTTGTAAATGTACTGTGTCCAAAAATAGTTCGATATAAAGGACAATTCGATGTAAATGGGTTTGATATAGTCGGGTTTGACTGTAGATGGTTTAATCCCTCTCAATTAGGTTTGCAGATCACACATGTATACCTTGCCTTCATCTAAAAATTCCCCCAATAAGCATGGCTCCAACCATCTGCCAATCTGATGACCACAAAGACGTCAGACAATGAATGAAAACATTCCTTTATGTGAGGTGGCAGCCTGCTTTCGCTATCCAAAAGAATGATTCTTTTGCAAAGGAGCACACATTCAGTGCTACCCCGCAACCCTTCAGAACTCATCTCAAAAATTCTCTGGATGGTAAAATATTCCTGCTCTCCATTCCGAATCACTGTGCTGTCTCTTTTCTCGACTCGCTGATACGCAGCACTACGTAGCACCGTTACAGATAAACTAAAACGAAAGTGCTGCTGCAGTGGAGGCACATATCCGAAGAGGGCACAAAAAGCATTCTTCTCATAAGTGGACAACACTGGAACAGGGTCACAGGTTCCAAACATGCAGGAACTGCCTGCACGTACTGCGCTCAATGTTACGGGATACCCAAGCAACGCCTCTAATAACACTCTAACTTGCCTCCGAAGGGGCCAAAGGCTCATTGCAAGATGAAGCTGTTGCGATATTGCCAGCCGCTCAGTGGCTTGGTGTGGCACACCCCTTGCTGCTGTAATCGTCTTTACAATCCTTTCATTTCCACTCTCGAAAGGGAATGCACTGTCACCCCACAATGGTGCAAAGTTCTTGTCCGCTGTAGTCAGGTGAAGTAGCTGGTGTATGTTGTAAGTCATAAATTCCGGTCCATAGAGAGCTTTTGTTCGAGACACAAAACTCCCCAAGCAAGCGACCTGGAAAAAAATACCATTGAAAGGCCGCTATATTTTACACAATACCACAAAAAATATCGAAACTGTCTACCCCACATACTAACAAATTAAGTAAGTACATTTGTTCAGCAGTCATATGACAAGTATAATGTGCATTTAACCACTGAAGGGGTCCTCAGAACAAATTCATGACCTCCTATTTCCCACCAGATGAAAACTTCTGAACCTGAATCAGAATTCTCGGCAGCTTTTCATGGCTGCGGTGAGAATGCTTTCCTTCCTTAGTTAAACGACAAGCCCACCCATTAAACAAACCCTAAGGCAGTGGTTCTAAACCCTGAGTTTGGTGGGGGCCCATTTTTGGCTTGCAAAAGTGATTAGGGACACCGCAATGAATAGCTGATCCGTGTTGTAATGTCAAATAGTTTGTACTTGCAGCTAATGTCATGCATACACTTACTCAATGTCTACTTTTTGTGTCGAGTAGTTATGATGTAAGTCATATAGCTGAAAAATTACCTCTACCACCTTAATCTCACCAAAACCGTGGCGTATTACATGCTTGCCTTTTTTCGTGCCTGGCTTTCCCACAGATGGCTTGTTGCACAAAAAGCCAACTTTAAAGGGGCCACGAAAACAAATTGCATTTGGTTCGTACAAAATACTGCGTTCCTAGGATAATGCTGATACCAATATTAACTATAAACTTGATTCGAATAAGCTGTACAATGAGGAAAACGTTTTTGCACAACACTGATGACATATTATGGCATAAATTAAACAGGAATTAAAAGCTTAGAGAATGATATATTTAAACATGAATTTTAAGCTTGCAGGGCAGGATATTTGTACTGAAATTTAGAGCACATTCATTCTATATCAGTACGAATGGTGTGTAAATTATCGCAGTTAGGAACGGACACGTAAACATAGAAGCACCATGCCGCCTATGCAGTGAGTGCGGCGCGCACTATGCCGGCCAAAGCTGCACAACCATTGGGCGCGTTGGGCTTGTCTGCACTGGCCGCCCAGCACAAGTGACACCGCCATGTACGTGACCTTGCTTGTTGAGGTACCCAATGTTTCATGAATGATTACTATAAATTGCAACAAAAGCAAGGTACAAACCACATCAAAAATAGAACAAGTACGGACAGCTGTCTTTGAGCGGTATCATTGGGCCATCTCTGAAGGTGAACAGTAATTAAAGCGATATAACTGAGTTCGGTTTTTCGCAGCAGCTACATGTACTCAACATACTAACTTTCATGTTAGGTATGTCCCTTAAGTACATTCTCGCTGCAGTCAACCAAAATAATCTGGCGGGAGAATTAGTATTTTGGCCGAAGATAATTATTTTGGCAGCGAATAAAACATCTAACAGAGAAGCCCTGGGGCACTATAAAACACCAATCTTTTGAATAAAACAAATTGTCTTGATGGCCCCTTTAAAAATGCGTGCTATGGAGAGAAGTTCAATGTACATATCATGCAGCAAAGCCACATTTTTGCAGTACCAGTCACCGTTTGGTAAAGTGAAGAAAAAATGGTCGAAGACGGAGTTTAGAGGAGCGCTTCGCAATCGCCTGAAATGCCATGGTGGACCCCTTCAGGTTTGCCAATGCCAATTTATAAACCACTGTCCCAAGGGATGGCCAAAATATGTTTGGCTAACCGTGTAAAAGTTCAAAGTTAACACAACTGCTTTATTTATAAGCAACTGTCAGCCCACTTGTCCCTGTACACAATACCATATTTAATCGTGTAATGATCGCACTTTTTTTCAAAAAAATTTGATGCAAATTTGGGGGGTGCGTTCATTGCGCGGGGTAAAATTTCCACAAATGATGATGATGATGATAGTTGGGTTTTATTGGCGCAAGGCCGACTATGGGCAAAGAGCGCCAAAGAAGATGTTACTGAATTGTGATTGGACCGTACATACTAAAACATGTGACTAAAAGTAAAGGTGATGCAAAACAAAAGACAATGGAGATGGCTGGTGTATAGGGCCAGGGTGATTACACATGATATGACAAGAGCTGCAGAAAATTTACCTCAGCTAAAAACTTAAAAACACGTTGACTAGAAAACATTGGTTCGTCGGCTAAAAAGTATGATGGGTGCAAAGGAATGTGTCGTCTGTATAATTCAGGGAAATGTTTGTGTCGTGTTGTGTCAAGTGCTCTGCATGTGATTAGTATGTGGACTACGGATAGGCCCTTTCCACACCTGCTACACGTGGATCCCGAAGTTCCCGTGAGCAGGTGGGAGTGCGTCGCATGTGTGTGGCCTATCCGCAGCCTAGCCAGGGCGACTTCAGTGCATCTTTTGCGTGAGTCAGTTATGTAGCGCCCCAGTTGTGGTTTTATTACGCTTAGTTTGTTGTCTGTTTGTTGACTCCAGTGTAGTTGCCATGTGTTACGAAGCTGTCGTCTCATGTGTGTCTTTAGGTCGGTGTAAGGTACTGTTGTTATGTCAACTGTGGTCATGAGAGCAGCAGCACTAGCCATTTGATCTGCGGTCTCATTGCCAGGGATCCCACAGTGACCTGGTACCCAGCATATGGTTATTTCTAAATCTGAAGCATACGCAGTCATTATGACCTTTAAAAGAACATTGATTACATAGTTTTTTGACGACCTTCCTGATGATAATGCCTGCACAACGCTTAGAGAATCTGTGTACACGATGGACTTTGGAATCCTGTGTTCGAGGATGTGATTTGACACGAGTAAAATGCCATACGCTTCTGCCGTGAAAATACTGCTGTGAAAATTCATTGTTTTGATAACTCTAACATTTGGTCCGTGCGCTGCACAAGAGACAGAATTAGTTTTGGACGCGTCGCTATAGAATTCTGCGCACCTGTACTTGTCCTGCAGGAACAGGAAGTGCTGCAGAATTGCATTCCTGGGTACCCTATTTTTTTCTACACGAATGAATGACAGGTCGCATGTTACAGGACGAAGATGCCATGGTGCGATGAAATTATGAATGGGTGTCTTGTGCGTGTCTGAAGGGGGACATGGAGTGCAGAAGCCTCCTCCCTAACTCTGAGAGAGAACGGTAAGGGAATAGATGGCCTGTTTAAAAAGAGTTGTAAATTTGATGTATCGTTCATGATGGGATTAAAAGGATGGTTGGTCAGAGACACGATCTTGGATGCATACAACAGGTCAACATACTCCCGCTGATGCCCTAGGCACCATTTGTCGCACTCGACATAAAGACTTTCAACAGGGCTAGTGCGGAATGCGCCACAAGAGAGGCGAAGGCCAAGATGCAGCACTGGGTCGAGAATTTTCAGTGCTGGTTTTGTAGCCGACCCATACACGACACTGCCGTAGTCGAGCCGAGACCCCACCAACGCTGTGAACAGGCGCAGCAGGAGTTGTTTGTCGGCCGCATAAGATTGATGTGAGAGGACCTTAAGAATATTCATTGTTTTTAAGCATTTGCATTTGAGCTGTCTGATATGTGGGATGAATGTATGTTTTTCGTCGAATAAAATACCTAAAAACTTGTGCTCCTTGTTCACAGGAATTGGCACATTCACAAGAGTGATGTCTGGGTCCGGGTGGACGCCACGCCTCCTGGAGAACAGAACACAAGCGCTCCTCGCGGGATTAAGATTAAAGCCATTCTTGTCAGCCCAGCCGGCAAGTTTCTTGACGCCGAGCTGGACTTGACGTTCGCAGATGGACAGGTTACACGATTTAAAGGATATCTGCACGTCATCTACATACATAGAATAAGAGATTGTAGGTGGCAGTGCCTTTCCAAGAGAGTTCATTTTTACTATGAAGAGAGTGCAGCTCAACACTCCACCTTGCGGCACGCCATTTTCTTGCACGTGAACATTTGACAGTGCACAACCAACTGTGACGCGAAAGGTTCTCTCCGACATATAGCTACAAAGGATGTTCAACATGTTGCCCGCAACACCGATTGACTTTAGGTCACTAAGGATACCGTGCCGCCAAGCGGTGTCATAGGCTTTCTGTATGTCGAAAAACACCGTAAGACAAAATTGCTTATGCACAAAGGCATCCTTTATATATGTTTCAAGAGCTACGATTGATCGTTCGTTGATCGCCCCGCCCTGAAGCCTGCCTGGCAGCTCTCGAGAAGACCGTTGTACTCAAGGAAGTACACGAGCCTGCTATTTATCATCTTCTCGAGAAGCTTGCACGGGCAGCTGGTCAGGGCAATGGGTCGATAGCTAGCAGGAGAGGAAGAGTCCTTCCCTTCTTTCAAGAATGCTACAACTATGGCCTCCCTCCAAGACTTTGGAATGTGCCCCGAAATAAATATCTTGTAAAGGTGAAGGAGTGTTACAAGAGTGTCCGCGTGTAAGTGCTGTATCATTGTATATGTAATGTAGTCTGGGCCTGGAGCTGAGGGTTTACACGTGCTTAGAGCAGCCCTCAGCTCATGTAGTGAAAACAGGGAGTTGTAAGAAGTCTGTGATTGGTTGTGGTCACGTTGGGACTTCTTTTCACAAGAGGCTTTATGTTTCAGGAAAGTGTTTGTGTAGTGTGCAGAGCTTGACACGTGTTGAAAGTGTTGTGCAAGTGTGTTAGCCTGATCTTCTAGTGTGTCCCAGTCGTGCTGACCAAGGGCAGGCTATGTGTATGTTGTCCTTAAGTTTACGTATTCGTGTCCATACCTTGCGTGTGTCTGTGTATGAATTTACGGAGTTATGAAGGAGCGCCAACTATCCCGTTTATGCCTCACGGCGCACGCGCTTTCCCAAGGCCTTTGCTCTTTTAAAAGAAATTAAGTTAGCCGACGTGGGGTACCTGCGAAGGACACCCCACGCCTTGTTCTGGGCCTCTCGCGCCAGCCTACAGTCCTCGTTCCACCAGGGCCTCCTTGGGTTGCGGGATGCACTGGAGGCCTGGGGCATAGACTTTTCGGCGGCGTCGAGTATGTGTGCCGTGACGAGTTGGGCTGCTTCCTCCACGTGTAGGTGTTTTATGGTTGTGTGGTGTAGTTTAGATGTTTCTGTGAATGTGCTCCAGTTTGCTTTTGATTCATTAAACCTGTTATGGGAAGATGGACTGCATGGGCCTTTACCTATGTACGTTAGGGAAGTGGGGAAATGGTCACTACCATATGGGTCTGTGCCCACACCCCACTCAAGACATGGAAAGAGAACTGCGGAACCAATCGCCAAGTCAAGATGCGAGTATGTATTGTGTCCTAGGTTATGGTATGTAGGCTGTTTTTTGTTGAAAAGGCATGCTCCGGAGGATGTAAGAAACTTCTCTATCAAGCGACCGCGGGCACCCGTTCCGGAGGAGCCCCAAAGAGAGTTGTGCGCATTAAGGTCACCTGTTAGTATGTATGGTTCGGGGAGCTGGTCAACCAGTGCCTCGAAATCAGAACCAGAGCTCAGAAGTGCAAAATCAGGAGGAATGTAAATGGAGCATACCGTTATCAACCTATTAAATATTATCGTACGGATTGCTACAGCCTCGAGGACAGTGTTCAGAGTGACAGGGTGGCAGGCTAAGGATTTCCTGGCAATTATGGCCACACCGCCAGAAGAGTGCGTGCAGCCATCCCTGTCCTTTCTGAAGACCATGCAACTATTCAAGAAATTTGTGTGCTTGGAATTCAAATGTGTTTCCTGAACACACATTACACTTGGCTGATTAGCATGCAGTAGTTCGTATACATCGTCAAGATTTTTAAGAAGGCCTCTACAGTTCCATTGAATTATGTTTTCTCTTCCCATTATTTAGTGTGAGAGCTACTGGAGTGGTGGTGTTGTTTATGAGTCGTCTTTCGGGGCTGTGACTCTCGCCTTTTTTGGCTTGTCGGGAGGCTTTGGCGTCGGGACGCGTTCCTTGCGCTGCGTTGCAGGCAGGAACGGCCCGACATCCATGTCGTCATGGGATGTCCGAGGGGTGCCCGACGGACCGGGCCCCCCGGACTTGGCCCCCCCTCGGTAGCCCTTCGTTTGAGCCGCCACCGCCGAGGGCGTCCGGGGGGCCAGAGGTGGCACGGGAGGTGCGGTGGCGGTGGGAACCGGTGCGGGGCCCGTGGTGTCCATCACCTCGGTACCCTCCAACGCACTGGAGGATGGGGAGACAGAGGCGGGAGCGGCACCGGTCCCGACGGAAGAGGTTGCAACCACAACCGCTGCTGCCTCAGCAAGCGGCGTGGTGGCGGGTTGGGCTGCCAGAGGCAACCCAGAGGGGGGCGGCGGAGGGACCAGGTCAGACTCGCTGAACTGGGTCCCTGTGGAAACCAGACGCCGCTCCGCCCCCCGGCGAGCTGCGTTGGCGTACCTCCCCAGAGGGAAAGAGGCGAACCTCTTCCGCGCCTCTGGGAAGGTGCTGTTTTCAGTGATTTTGAGGTTGATTATGTCCTTTTCCATCTGGAACCTTTCACACGTGCGGGAGTATGCAGCATGAGGTCCATGACAGTTGCTGCACAATAATTGTTGAGTCTGGCAGTTATCTGTATCATGATCTTGTGATGAACATTTTGCACACGTTGTTTTTTCACGACAGGAGGTGGTGCCATGCCCGAACCGTTGGCACTTGAAACAGCGCCGCGGGTTCGGGATGTAAGGCCGGACAGAACAATGAAAGAAACCCGCTTTGATGGATTCAGGGAGTGTGGAACGGTCAAATGTCAAGATTGTATGCTTTGTCATGTTTTGCTTATCATCTCGCCGCATGTTGATGCGCCTCACTGCCGTCACGCCCTCGCCTTTCAGACCTTCGAGCAGATCGCCTTCCGTCTCATTTATCAGATCTGGCTCAGAAATCACACCCTGAGAGCTATTGAGGCTACGGTGGGGTGTGACTCTGATGTCCAGACCTGCCATACGATTCTGGGTAAGGAGGCTTGTGGCTTGCTGGCGAGTGTTCACCTCGACCAGAACTTCGCCAGTTCTCAGTTTCTTGGCTTGGAAAGACTTGCCAAGGATGCCTTCAAGGAATTTGGTGATAAGGAACACTGACTGGGAGGAGATAGGATTTGACTTGTCAAGAGATTCAACAATCAAGAAGCGCGGATAGTTATCTGGCTTTTGGGATGCAATTGTTGGCAAGGATGGGAATGAAGCTTCGGTGCGGCCCCTTTTCGGGGGCCGATCCCGTTTGTGGGGGGGGTTTGGAAAATGCCATATGATACATTGGAAAGCAGGGAGACGGGCGTACTTTCTTCTTTGACCTTACCCTCGTAGTCAAAGAGGTCCCGGAGCTCCCTGCCTGGTGAACAGACAGGAAGCCCATCCGCCGGAGCTTGACCTGGGCTCCGACGGCCACCGTTCGTGGTTTCTAACCCTCCACCTATAAACACATCGCCACGGTTGGATCCAGCTTATGTTTGGGGGCTCGGGGTCCGCGGTATCGCCAGTACCGTCACCAAGATTGCTCAAGGTGCCGCGTGCGGGGCGCAAAGTTATGTGACGACCGCCTGAATGCTATACAAGGTCTTTCTTTATGGCCGTATTGCGCTATTATGTTGTTGCTATATTTCCGCAAAAAACTTTTCAGCCCACAAAACGCAAGCAATTTGCCGGTCAAAAAGTTGACGATAGGTCTCATGAACGTCATAAAAATAATAAATAAAACATAATAAAAACTCCGCACATCTGCGCCATCCGCTTTGCAAAGTGGTGCAATATGCAGTGTTTTCATGAATTACGAAACTCGCGAGAATGAGTTTGCTGCGAGGTGATAATAGGGCAACCAATTCGTGGCTTCCGCTGTCACAGTGCAGGACATCAAAACAGAAATGGGGGACGACGCAGCAAGCTGAGCGCATTTTTTTCTTTGTCGCGTGAGTACACTATGTGCATTTTCGGAGAGTATCTTGCTCGTCAATATTCAACGCATGCTTGCCGATATCGCTTACATGGCCAAGTCTGCGGCAATAACGTAATCATGTGCGCTTTGAAAGGGAAGGAAACAGAGGTAAGCACGATAATCGTTAGCTAGACCTGGCGCACATACGACGTACTGCTACGGCAAGTTCAGGGTGCGTTCATTGCGCGGGAAAGTAAAAAAATCGAATTTTGACGACAAACTTCTGGGGTGCGATCGTTACGCGAGTGCGATCAGTATGTGAGTAAATACAGTAAATCATGAATTATTGACGCCTACAATGTGAAGGGTATAAGGTTAACACAGTGACACTGAATGAATTTTGGGAAGCAAAAGAGCTCAATCACACTACGCTCTCAAGTAGTCGTAGCCTGACAGCTTGCTGACTTTCAATTGTTAGTATTTTTTGCTTCTTCCCAAGGGAAAAGGATTTTCGATGTAAATCTTGCAAAGTGGCTCAGAAGCAGCAACAAGCCATCTCGAGACATGCAAGTGGCTAACTACCAGCACAGCCTGGAGAAGCTAGGTTGAGCAGGATAGCTCAATATTAGTTTATTCGTGTAAGTGAAGGCACCATGCACAAATTAATGGCTCTGAGCAGATAGTGTTGTTGGCAGCACGCATACAGCGACATTGGCCTCCATGCATTGTGCATTACCCCCTGCTCCCCCCCATGTCAAACCTTTCCAACGTGCCAATGTTTTCAATAATCTGTGTAAAATTAGTGGCATGGATGCTGTTGGAGTCCACTTTAGATTATGTTTTGTGCTTATGCATTCAACACACCACAATTCAGCTTAATGGAGGCCTACTGGTTTTAAATTCCAGCAGCTTAACCTATAATGTGTAAGACAATTAAGCACATATGAATGCATGCAGCTGAATTTCGTGCCTCAAAAGAATTCATGTTTTTGTACACTTACGAATATTATTTCTTGACTCTCTAGGTTTGGCCACGAATGCCAATGTGTTTTTGTACACTTACGCATATTATTTCTTGACTCTCTAGGTTTGGCCACGAATACTTTAAAATAAACATGTAAATATGAGCTAAGCACATTAGCAAATGGTCTGACTTTTCAAAAGCCTCTTATCCAAACAAAACGAAGCTCTAATTATTTTGCGGTTAGCTGATAGTAGTTTGTGAACATTTTGCCGTAAAACGTACACAGTTTAGCTGTAATTATGATTACGACAAAATGAAATAACATCTTGTAGAATCTTCTGCATACAATAGTTATACTTGAGAACATAAATCAAGCACAGCTGCCCTTCTGCCACACCCCGTACAGTTATAAAAACAATTTGTGACACACATTTTACATTTATAATCTTGTGTACAACCACCCATTTGTACCGTAATCTTACCGGCAATGTCTATCTGCCTTGTTGTGAGCTCTCCCAAGAGAAGGCTATATATGGGCTCAACCAAAAGAGCGAAATGGAAAAGTGTTTGTGGATCTCTTCAAAATAAACCTAACGAAGCCCAACGAGCCACGAAAAGAATGATTTTGGGTACTATGGTAAGGGTTACAAAGATCTGAAGTAAAAGTGATGTGGAGGGCATTTTGGCTCAAATTAAGAGAAAAAAGTGACGTTGGGCAGGGTACATGTGATTGAAAGGACAGCATGCGTGCAACATAGCTAGGTATTAATGTAGCTACGATGAGATGCAAAGTGAGGCCAAAGGAGGCAAAATCCATGCAGACAAGATTCAGTGGCAAATGAAGGATTTTGCTGAAGCAGCAAAAAGGCAAATGGGTCTTGTACCAAGCAATCAACAGCTGACTTGTTAAACAACCATCCCCAAGGAACACAAAGCAGCAGATCGAGAGCTTTTGAACAAGCTGCAATATTATGAAAACTAAAGACCTCAAAATCTGATTGAATATTGATTGTGGGGTTTAACGCGCCGACGCAACGCAGGCGATGAGGCGCTCCGTAGTGGAGGGCTCCGGATTAATTTTGACCACCTGGGAATCTTTAACGTGCGCCGAAATCTCGTTCACATGGGAGTTTTTGCTATTTGCCTCCATCAGTAAAAGCGGCCGCCACGGCCGGTAGTCCAACCCGCAAACTCGTGGTAAGCAGCACGCCTTAGCCCCTAAGCCACCGCGGCCGGTTGGGACTGGTGTCACTAAAGAAGCTACGCTTATTTAGCCTTTATCTAGTTGGGACCACCTGAGGACCTGCCAAATGGGCCCTAGCAACCCCACCCCAGTTGCCCCGCCCCCTCGCTCTCTTCCCCTCAATCCAAAGATAAAAGCATGCTGACGCCCATGGCCGTTTCTAGAATCTTTCCTGCGTGTCAACCAGCTGCAGTTACAATGTAATGACAATCGCGGCAGCTGCAGGCCCCACTTCTGATGATGATGATGGTTGGTGTTTCATGGCGCAAGGCCAACGAGGGCAAAGAGCGCCCGAGAAGAAGTTATATAATGAAGCGAAGTGATTACCACAAAAAGGTAGGTATAAAAACATGTAAATCGGACATAGTAAAATCAATTAAAGGTAATGCTGATGGCTGGTGTATAGGGCCAGATTTGATTATGCGTGATATGAGATAAGGTTTAAAAACTTAACATCTGACAAATAATCAAACACACGTTTCATAGAAACACTGGCATCGTCACCTAGAAATAGCGATGGATGTAGTGGGATATGTTGTCTGTAGAGTTCTCTGAAGTGTTTGTGTCGTGTTGTGTGAAGTGCCTTGCATGTTATTAGTATGTTATTAGTAGTAGCCTTGAGCGGAGTGTGGGATTCATGGTGTCAACAAAGCTTGCCCGCAGCAGACGACAGTCTGAGTAGCGCAATAGCGGAAGTACGTCACCGATGCGGAGCGCAGCATCATGGGAGGCAAGGCTCGCGCGCCGTCAACAGCGGAGAGTAGTCGAAAGGAGGAGGAAACGCGGAACGACGATAATGCGCAGGATTTTTGATTACGATTTCTCAGCTACACTAATACTCATCGCTTTAACAAAATTCTTGCGGGAGGAGGATTGCAAATACATTGCTTTATTTGGGTACATGTACATCCATGCATCGGCGGAAGGTATTTCAGGACCCCTTTAATGCTACGTAAGCTAAAAGTTTAACGCTAGGCGGGGCACTTTTAAGTTTGTGTTTTAGATAACAAAGCTTTCGGAAGGCAGAAGAGCAAACGTTGTTGATGTGAAGGTTCCAGGACAAGTTATTTGTTAGTGTCACGCCTAAATACTTATTGGCCTCGAGGACATACCGTGGCGCCACCTACGAGTGACGTCACTTGTAGGACGCCGAATTGTGTTGTCGTCTGCTACAACACATTTCCGTGCGTATGCGGAAGCGTGTTTTTTTGTTGTGGCACCGTCCTCGCCCGCTCCTTGTGGATTTGATGCAAATTACAAAAAATTTGTCTGTAAACCAACAATTCGGGCAAGCAATCAGCGACTACGCTTGTTTCCCGGCGACACCGCCGCGTTTAAGTAGTTGCTACCATCGCGACCCACAGCTCTTACATACGCAGCCCGCTAACGCCAAGGACGATGCAACTGATGCCGAGAAAAGTACGCAGTAAATTCATTATGAAATACTAGTGACAGGACATGTGTGTGCAAGCAAACACCTTGTAACAGCGACAGAAACGCGTCGCTCACTTATCTCAACGCGCGAACTGCTCGTATTGCCTGGTAAATGAATGACGCGAGAACGGTGACCAGATTGCTTCGCCGCACATGCTTAAAAGTATTGTTATGGTCTGCAGTTTGGCTTAATCAGTGCCTATTTCCGCTACGATGTTTTTATAGTCATGCCCGTATTTGTTTAACGATCACTGCCGTAGCCTGTACTCTGCACGGCTGACTTGTCCGCAATGTATGAACGGTATGAAAGCGAGTTTTTAACACCTTCGAGCGGGTTCGGACAATGCTATATTAGTTTTCATTAGGTGTTCGGCGTGGTAATTTATAATTGCAGCGTGTTTTGTATGTTTACAGGTAAGCCGGCATTTCTCAAGCATCAATTTCGAAACTCACGACTTCTCACAGAAGGCGAGGCTGCGTACGAGGCGAAACACGTCGTTAATGATTGCGGGTAATGGGAATATTTAGAATAGGAGAACCGAGCGTTTGGGGCCCCCAAGAAGTTAGAGGAACCCAAACGCAACACGCGAGTGCGCGACGGGAGGGCCTTCGCCAACAGCTCGCAGCCGGCTTCGGACGCACGCAATCGTATGTTGGGAACTTCAGGCTTGGCGTCGCAGCAGATATTTCATCGCCGTTAGAGTTGCGAGTGACAGTCCCTAACAGAACGTTTCACCGCGCTGGGAAGTCTGTAAGCGCGGTGATTTCCGTTAAAGCGATCGACGACCAAGATACCTGCACGGCCTCGGTCGATTCTTGCGCGCATGCATAGCCATCCTTCGGCCGCTCGCCGCACCGTGCGTGAACAGGCCGGCGCTGCCGGGACCGCCCTCCGCGGCCGGTCGGCGTAAATCGCGGCAGATATTTGAGCATCGCTTTGAAAACCACAGCTGATGACACTACCTATCAGAATTTTTCATCCCACTAACATCCACTTGAACCAATCTGGGACTTCTTTTCCACGACGTGTGTGATTTTAAAAAGCGGCGATAAGTTGTTGCTGCCGCGACCTCGGTTCGAGCCGCACCTTCCGCTGTGCGGGCAGGCACGGCAGGTGCGTGTGCTTCTGCGAGCAGTTAAAGGGACACTGAAGTGATATGTAAACATTGCGGGATTACTTGCGCAAATTGTAGTCCGGAGTCCCCAGGCCATGTTTCTGCCACCCTGGGCGCGTTTACGCGATTTTATTTAGTAGAAAAATTAATTCGAAAATGCTGTCCTCCTCTCTTTACGCTCGCCCATTTTCTGCGGCGTTTTCGTGTGAAGTACGTCGAGAGGAGCCGAGATCGCTATTGGCTGCACTACTGCACGGCTCCCCGGCCCTCAGACAGTCAGTCGGCCCAGCGTTTCGTCCGCCGGCCGCCGACGGGTCGTCGCAATTCGTTCGCTCAGTTGAAACGAAGCCAGGACACGTTTGTGAATGGTAGAATCTGCCTTCTTTACTTGGTTAGTTTGTACACTGTATCTAGCTCCAAGTCAGGTCGCTTCACACAAGCGCTGCACAAGCGCACATGCGACGCTTCGCTGACTGGTACGCCAGTAGGAAAATATAAGGCCTCTTGAAGGCGGAAGAAGAGTCAGCAAAGTCAATATAGGTACTAAGGAAATAAAATCAACTGATATTTTACCGTACAGCGTAAAACTAGGGTGCGGGGAAGCACTTTTTGCGCTGGGCGAACAAGCACAGCGGTCAGCGCACGACTACGCATCTGCGAACGCTTTTCCGTCTACGAAATGCAATTGCTAGACGTGAGCTATTGTGGAAACTCGGGCGGAAACGCTTACTGCACGAGCGCAATACATAAATAGTCACCTAAGCTGCTTGAAATGCCAAAACTAAATAAAAGTGTAAACTGGTTGTACAATATATACCCTATATTACCAATGCCAGCGGAGCCCGCTCCGTGGCCGAGCGGTCTGGTTTGCTAGGTATGCCACCGCGAGTATTTTGCAAGTCACGAGTTCGAATCCCCGCGGGTATGTTTTTTTTTTTTTAAGTTAACTTATTCGTTTTCCGCCTATGTTTTCTACATTGAGTTCACCTTTTTTTGGGCCGCAACGTTCATGACTCCACGAACTAGTTTCACAGAACGCGCGCAGGCTGACACTGGCGCGCTAGCGAGTTCTCGTTGGCGTGCTGTTGCCATAAGCACCGACTGCTTGCAGGCAGTGGGCACAGGCCAGAATGAACACACCCTTGGCCTGGTGCGAACACGCTTTTTACGATAGAGGCATGAGGGAGGCAAGCTCGAAATATGGGGAAAAGCGCATGACATTTGGGCGTCTGCGGGTACGCGGAGGGCGTTCATGTACTGCGTAGGTCTCGGCTAGTGAATGCTACGATTCCAAGCCGTCCTGGGAGGCTTATCTTTATGCATTTTTACAGCTGACAACATGGCAGAAGCGCGGTACGATGATTACTGAGTTATTGAAAATGTCCATCCAACAACGCCACCGGTTGTGTTTTACAGAACCGAAACCGAAACTTGTTTGGTTGCTCACCTTGGGCATCGTCCAATCACGGTGCCCGCTCCTCCTAACGTCACAGCTTTAGTTGGTACGGCCGCCGCAAACCGCGCATGGTAGTTTTTCTTTCTTTCCGCGCTTTGTAAAATAATTACCGATTTGTCAACCGGATGAACGATGAAAGTGTGCTAATTTGAGCCAGTCTACGCAGTGCAAGCAAAAACGGGAGCTTGACAAATTCACTTCAGTGTCCCTTTAACGCTTCACGATTTCCTGTTTTATACATTTGTTGCAAACAAGGCAAATCTAGAAACTTCACTGGGCGATCGTCGTAGTCCACATTGTTGACCGGGGAAACAAGGTGCTGCTTACGCTTCGGTCGCATGCGTAATACACCACCACGCTGATGGTGTTTGCGGATTATCTACCACAGTTGATACGGTTATACAGTCACCATTAGGTCGAACTGCGCTTGACGCACTGAGAATTAACTTCAAACGAAGGAAATTAACACGAAAATACTTTTAGAACGCGCTTCCTAAGCGAAGTGTCACGCGCTGCAAGCCAAATACGCAGCAAGATAGGAACGGTGATCCTACAAGTGACGTCAAAACGATCGCAGCGCCGGCCTCTCCAGTGGTGGGCCTCGCGCCCAATAGTTATTCACCTCTCCCAGGTCGTCTTGAACAAGGTCGTCTTGATCAGTTGCCGAATTAACATTTTTATACAGGATACAATCATCCGCGAAGAGTCGAATCTGAACTCCAGGGTTAACTACATCTACAATGTCATTGATATACAATAGAAAAAGCATGGGACCTATGATGATGATAATTGGGTTTTATTGGCGCAAGGCCGACTATGGGCAAAGAGCGCCAAAAAGAAGTTACTGAATTGTGATGAGACCGTAAATACTAGAACATGTGACTAAAAATAAAGTGATGCAAAACAAGGCAATAGAGATGGCTGGTGTATAGGGCCAGGATGATTACACGTGATATGACAAGAGCTGCAGAAGCATGGGACCTAATACACTTCCCTGTGGTACTCCAGAAGTGACTGGAAGACAGCCCGAGTGCTGCCCGCCGACATCAATCAATTGTTTGCGATTGGTCAAGTAAGCTGAAATCCAGGAAACAAAAATTTCAGACATACCAGTTTTCCTAAGTTTTAAAATTATTTTATTGTGAGGTACGTTGCCAAAGGCTTTGCAAAAATCTAGAAAAATGACATCAACTTGGCCTTTTTTATCTAAAGCGGAAGCAAGCGAGTGGATAATCGTAATTAGTTGCGTAACGGTAGAGTAGCCCTTTCTGAACCTGTGCTGAAATTTTGTTAAGATTGAGTGTTCTTCTAAATATTCATTTATGCAGTGGCATATAATATGTTCTATCACTTTGCAGCACGACGAAGTTAAGGAAATTAGGCGGTAATTTTCTATTGATAGACGGTCTCCCTTTTTAAATATAGGCACCACGCGGGCCATCCTCCAGTCTTCCGGTAATTGGGCTGATCGCAAGGAAGCACGAAAAACAGCAACTAAAAATTTCGCTAGAATTTCAGCATAGCGACGAAGGAACACAGTTGGGATATTATCTGGACCACAGGAAGTTTTGGTTTTCAAATTGAGCAGCAAAGAAAAAACACCAGTGTAGGAAATAAAATCTACATTATATGAATTGGATATTGCATCGTTAGACACACATGTAGCGGCAGAAGAAAAAACAGCGTGGAAGTGTTTGTTGAAGTGCTGAGCAATGACTCTCTGATTAGTAACGGTTGTACCATCGGTGATTATTTGGGACACAGGTCTCTTTTTCTCGGTTATATAGTTCCAAAACTTGCTAGGATCGCTCTTGATAAAGCTTGGCAGTGAAGTATTAAAGTAGTAATTTCTGGCGCTTTCTATCGCGTTTTGAAGGTTGTTCTGTAGGTTTCTAATCAGTCCTGTAGAAGACCGCTTCTTTTTTAGTCTTTTGATTTTGCGCTTCAAGTGAATTATGTCACGCGTCATCCAAGGCGTGTGTTTCCAAGCCTTTTTGCGTTTCTCGGGAATAAATTTAGATATGCAGTAATGATAAATTGTCTTGAAGCGGTTCCAAAGGGAGCAAACGTCACTGTCACTGAATTCCTGGATACAGGTTTCCAGATAATCTATTATACATGCGTCATTAGCCCGCGAGTAGTCTTTGAAGGTACGTATTTCTGATTTTTTATTTATCTGTGAAGGTACAAAGGGTGTGCTCATGCTCACAAGCCGATGATCAGAAAGGCCTTGCTCAACTGATACGGCGTGTTCAACAAAAGCGCGAGGAAAAAACACTAGATCTAAAACAGAACGGGAATCGCCTTGCACACGAGTTGCCTCATGAACAAGAGCATGAAATCAAAAATCACGTTTACGTGCTGGCTGTTATGTGCACCCGCTCTGAGGTACTCCCAATCGACGTCTGGCAAATTAAAGTCGCCTGCAAGTATGATTTTTGCTGTTCACATGTTTCTCCATGTGCAGTTGTAAATTTTGTAAGTATTCAAGTGTGGCATCCGGGGGTCGATAAAGAGCATATAAAACAAATATGTGGCCCCAGCAGTTAATTTTTATGCACAAGCACTCTATTTCGGGTACCTCTTCTAATAGAACGGCCTCAATTCTGTCTTTGATTAAGACTGCCACCCCTCCTCCTCTAGATGACCTGTCCTTTCGGAACACGGTGCATTGGGGGGGGGGGAAACATCCTCATCCTTTATTTCACTACGAAGCCAAGTTTCCGTGAATATTGCAATGTGGGGATCTTCCTGCAGTAGCATTATTTCGACCTTGTCAGTTTTATTTTCTACGCTGCGAGAGTTAACATTAACTAACCTTAGTTCTTTATTTGGAAACTGGCGGTGACGTCATTTCTGCGTTTTCTGAGGGGTGTGATCTGACACTTTCACGCGCTTGCTTTCGGCTTCATTCCACACAAATAATTCCTTATCAATCTTGAGTTTGTCGTGAACTAAGTACACCTTCTTGCCCTGATCCTTTTCGTCTTTCGCGCTTCCCAAAGATTTTTACGTTTCTTTAGGGTAGACTGGGAGTAGTCGTTCTGAATGAAAACCTTGGATCCTTTGAGTTTTTTGGCATTGTCTTGTATGATCTTCTTTTCGTTAAAGTCTTGAAGATATATGATTACGGGCCGGTTACCGGGTTGCTTGCCAATTCTATGCATGTGTCCAATGCACTGACATTTCACATCAAGTTTGGTCTTAAATAGATCATCGACTATTTTTCCCATTAAATCGGCTTCTGTTTCGTTTTCGCCCTCTGGAATTCCGTGAATGATGAGGTTAGATCAGCGGCTTCAGTCCTCAAGATCAGCAATTTTTCGAGTTTGAGAAGTCATCACATTTTCGATAGATTGCAATGTAGAATGAATTTGCTCAGGTTTCTCTGCAATGGCTGACGGCTCAGTAATCTTTCCCTCGATTTCAGTGACAATGCGGTGCAGGTCGTCGACTAGTTTGCTCGTTTCTAAAAGCTGATTTTTTATATCGAGCAATTTATTCCGAAGGGAAGCTTGACCTGCCAATATTTCTTGAAGCAGTGCAGTCTGTGTTGGACCTGGGTTGACTTCAATGTCTCCACAAACAAGCAGTTCACAGGCAATCAAACAGTCATAGGACAACTCAAGCAATTTTCTGGGGCACGGCAGAACAATACCGCGACAGTCACTGCGAAATGAGCTTGTGTAAGGACCAACCTGTAGAAGGCAAAGCAGCGTTTTGGTTATGGCCATGACCGTTCTGGATTCGCCGTGCCCACAGAAGCAGAACTGGTGGGTCGCTTCTTTTATACTGGTCGGCGCCGGTGACGTCACGCTCCTCCGCTCAAAAGGTGGCGCTGTTGAACTTGTAGTACCACCAGGGGATGGCGGCTCCGTGAGGGGGACATATCTAATCCTGTAGATTTGCGGCGAAGATGCATCACCGCCGAATGGGTGCTCGCTGTCGTACACGTGCCCACTCGCTGGTAATACGACGAACCCGTTCAGGACCTGTAGAAGGCAAAGCAGCGTTTTAGTTATGGCCATGACCGTTCTGGACTCGCCGTGCCCACTCTTCGTTGCCATCACTCTTCGTTTTACGGACTCGCCTCGGTCCAGACCTCGCCAAACGTGTTACTCTTCACGACGGATTCGCCCGTCCGAGCGTGCTCGCCACTAGAAGTCTGTCTCGTGCGCTGTGCACGGAGTTGGTTCCCACCACCTCGCTGAAGCATCGCCCCAAGGGATGCCGCCACATGTGCGCACCCCTTCCTGGCCGCCCAACAGTCACGTTGAGCCTCTTGCTCGCTGGAGACATTGCGAACGATACCGGCCCCAAGCGCACGTCGTCACGTCCTACTTCCAGCCGCTGCGAAAAGGTTGTGTATGACAATGTCGCCGCCCTCCAATGTGATGGATGCGGAAGGTGGGCACATCGGAACTTATGACACTCGCTGTATACCGCCACCTTTCATCGTCGACTGAGTGCTGGTTTTGTGGCGCGTGCCAGCTACCTCATTTCGACGACTCGGTCTTCGAGCCACCGCGGTGCTCTGGTGTGCCCGTCACCGATCCTCCCCCCTCGCCAACTTCCCCGGCTCATCCCCTAGGCCACAGTTCCAGGCGCAAAGGATTGCACTTCTGGTATCTGAACTGCCGCAGCCTGAAAAACAAAGTCGCTGAGTTCCGCGCCACCGTTGCATCGTTGCCCTCTGACACCATTATCCTTCTCTCTGAAACGTGGCTGGACGAGGAAGTACACGACTCGGAACGTCTTGACATCGGATTTCACATGGTATTTCGCAAGGATAGTGGCAGTCGAGGTGGCGGCGTCCTCGTTGCCGATCCGACAAAGTTTTTCTGCACCCAAAGGTCCGACTTAGAATCTGCCAACCTCGAGGCAGTCTTTGTTGAAGTGTTTAGCCCACATGAGTGTAGTGTTATTGGGTGTGTCTATTGCCCACCCAGGCACCGACAGCACTGACAGTATTCGACAGCCTTATTGACGACTTGTTGGGGCTTGCCACAGCCAAGTCTTTTAAAGACATTTTGCTTTTCGGAGGCTTCGATTCACACATAGACTGCTGCAGTAACACTGCACCCACTCCACACGACAGGTTTGACGATATGCTTTTCAACGCAACGTGTAGTGCGGGACTCCACCAAGTATGCCGTTCCGCTACCCATTCGGTGAATGGACAGGCCCCATCCTTCCTTGACCTGGTTTTTGTCACAAATGTTACGAAGCTACTCTCATGCGAAGTGTACCCTGGACTGTCTGGCTGCGACCACCTCGCGATCGAGACCCACTATGCCATAACCCTACCCCGTAAAGGGAAATTCGCTCGCGCTTTTCAAAACTTCCATCAGACTAACCACGCCCACCTGGTGTAACTGGCACACCTCACCTTCTGGTCGCTTACTACTGGCGACGATTGCGCTGCCACTTACGAGCTCTGGTGTGACCTGGCTTACGCCATACAGAAGGAAACAGTTCCCACTCGTGTGAGGTCAAGGAAACGCTCCCCCTGGAGTACCCGCGACATCATAAAAAAATTGGGCCCATCTCCCCGCGAGGGGGACTCGAGTAAATGCGTCGCATAGGGGGTGGGTGTATTGCGTTAACGTTTAGTGTTTGGGGAGTTGGTGGTAGTGAATGCGTTGTATGAGCAGCTTCTTGAAGTAGTTTGAATGAGTCAAGGATATAAGGCGCGTTCGTAGCCTTTCATTCTGTCGGTCTTGTGGCGCAGTGGGAAGAGCACCATGTACCTCGCGTTCCGCCCACAGGTAGTGAATGCGTTGTATCAGCAGCTTCTTGACGTAGTTTGAATGAGTCAAGGATATAAGGCGCGTTCGTAGCCCTCCATTGTTGATGATGATGTTTGGAGTTTAATGGCGCAAGGCCGACTAAGGGCAAAGAGCGCCAAACAATAGTGATTACATGAAAGTGGCATGGGAGTAAAAGTAGAACATTTCAGTAAAAATAAACAAAGTAAAACACAACCTAATGAAGATGACTGGTGTAAAGGGCCAGGTTGTCAACATGCATGATAAGAAATGAGATGTAAAAATTTTACGTCGGTAAGAAACTCGAAAACGCGTTTGATTGAAAACATGGCTTCATCTCCTAAGAAATATGACGGGTGTGGTGGAATATGTCGCGTGTTTAGTTGTGGGAAGTATTTGTGTCGTGTTGTGTCAAGTGCCTTACATTGTATAAGGTTGTCGATCACGGATAGGGCCTCTCCGCACCTGCTGCACAGAGGTCTTGGAGACCCCGTGAGAAGGTGCGAGTGCGTTGCATGAGCGTGCCCTATCCGTAATCTAGCCAAGGCGACTTCAGTGTATCTATTACGTGTGTCGGTGGTGTATGGTCCCAAGTGTGGTTTTATTACGTGTAACTTGTTGTCTGTTTATTCACTCCAGTGTGTTTCCCATGTTTTGCGAAGTTGTTGTCTGATGTGTGGTTTCACGTCGGCGTAGGGTAATGTGGTTATGTCTACTGTATTCGAGTGTAGCAGCAGCAGCCATTCGGTCCGCTGCTTCGTTCCCGGCTATACCACTGTGGCCAGGGACCCAGCAAAGAACCAGCTCAACTTTGCGTACATACACCGACATAATACCCTTGACTATTAGATTTACAATGTGAGTTTTTGAAGACTTTGTTGACGACAACGACCGCACGACACTGAGGGAGTCTGTATATATAATGGATTGTGGGATGTGACTTTGAAGGATATGATTAACAACAAGAAGTACACCATAAGCCTCTGCCGTAAAGATACTGGTATTACTGTTAAGAGTTCTAGTGACATTAAGGCCGGGCCCATGCGTCGCGCAGGACACAGAGGTAGCAGTTTTAGAGGCGTCCGTATAAAATTCAGAAAATTGATACTTCTGCTGCAAATACAAGAAGTGCTGCAGAATTGCACATGTGGGAGCTCGGTTTTTATCTACATGTGTGAAGGATGTGTCGCATGATAGAGGCGGAGATGCCATGGTGCTATAAAATCTGTTTGACAACTTCGTATGGTGTCTAAAAAGGAGACAGAAAGCTCTGACGCTTCCTCTCTAACTCTGTAAGAGAAGGGCGCAGAGAACGATGGTCGGTTTAGGAGTAGTGCAGTCATAGACGTATCATAAAAAGCCGATTTAAAAGGATGGTGTGGCATAGATGAAATTTTAAAAGCAAAAAGGAGATCTGTGTATGCTCGCTGACGTTGTAGGTTCCACTTATTACACTCCACATAGAGGCTTTCGACCGGGCTAGTCCGGAAGGCGCCACATGCCAACCGGAGCCCCAGATGAAGCACTGGGTCCAGCATTTTGAGGGATGTCTTACTTGCTGACCCATAAACAACGCTTCTATAGTCTAATCGTGAACGTATCAGGCTGGTCATCATCATCACCATCATCACCAGCCTATCTACGCCCACTGCAGGGCAAAGGCCTCTCCCATTATTCTCCAATTGCCTCGGTCCTGTGCCAACTGTGACCAATTTATCCCCGCAGACTTCTTTATCTCATCTGCCCATCTAACTTTCTGCCGCCCCCTGCAACGCTTGCCTTCTCTAGGGATCCACTCTGTTACCCTTAATGACCAGCGGTTATCTTGCCTTCGCATTACATGTCCTGCCCACGTCCATTTCTTCTTCTTAATTTCTACTAATATGTCTTTAACACCAGTTTGCTCCCTGACCCACTCCGCTCTCTTCCTGTCCCTTAATGTTACACCTATCATTTTCCGCTCCATTGCCTGCTGAGTTGTTCTCAATTTAAGTTGAACCCTCTTAGTCAGCCTCCAAGTTTCTGCCCCGTAGGTGAGTACCTGTAAGATGCAGCTGTCATACACTTTCTTCTTCAGCGACAATGGTAGGCTGCTATTCATTATCTGAGAATGTCTGCCATATGCACCCCACCCCATTCTGATCCTTCTAATTATCTCTGCCTCATGGTTTGGATCTGGGGTCACAACTTGGCCTAAGTAGATATATTCGCTTACCACTTCCACTGCCTCGCCACCTATGTCAAACCGCTGTGCTGTCCCGAGGTTATTCATCATTACTTTAGTTTTCAACATATTAATTTTCAGTCCCACGGTTCTACTCTGTTCGCCCAGTGCGGAAAGCATGCTTTGCAATTCGTCCCCCGAGTTACTTAGCAAGGCAACGTCATCAGCAAATCTGAGGTTACTGAGGTATTCTCCATTAACCCTTACACCCACCTGTTCCCAATCCAACGTTCTGAATACTTCTTGTAAACATGCTGTGAATAGCATTGGAGAGATGGTGTCTCCTTGTCTGACCCCCTTTCTTATAGGTATTTTACTGCTCTTCCTATGGAGGATGATCGTAGCTGTAGACCCATTGTAGATATCCTCTAGTATTGTTACATAATGCTCATCTACCCCCTGGTTCCGTAATGCCTGAATGACTGCTAGGTTTTTCGACCGAGTCAAATGCTTTCTCATAATCTATGAAGGCTATATACAGGGTGTCCCAGCTATCATGCACCAAGATTTAAAAAAACAGTAATGGTGTAACTCGAAGAAAACCTAGTGCATAATGTTTGCAGTACTGTGGAGAATCGGGCAGCATTTTTTTTCGTTAATTAGACTTAACTAATTAATTGTAATTAATTATCTAACTCGAGAAGTACTGCCCTAATCACTAAAGTGTCAATGAGGCACTTGTAGGTACCCACGAGGGGCATCGAACTGCGGTATTTTCAGCCACGAACTAATTGCGTACTCATTTATTCTGACTGATAAAGAAAACCGCGAAATATGAAAAATACCACGTGACGGCGCCTTCGCGCACTTTTGCGCGCCTCGTAAAGCAATGCCCTCAAACAGGCTGCCTCTGAATTAGCCAGAATGAAATAAACAAAAGAAAGAAAGAAGAAATCGCGACCGAGTTTGTGCCTTATCTGCACAGGCACCCCGCGAATCTTGCTGTTGCTGCTCCTTCCATGTATGCCTTTATCAAGGTGATGCGCTGTCTCTTGGGGCGGGTGACAGGCCAAGCAGTTGCTTTCAATCAGCTTGTTTGGGGACGCGGCTTTACAATGCGCGCGGAGGCGCCGTCACGTGGTATTTTTCATATTTCGCGGGTTTTCTTTATCAGTCAGAATAAATAAGTACGCAATTAGTTCGACGCTGAAAATACCGCAGATAGATTCCCCTCGTGGGTACAAGTGCCTCATTGACACTTCAGTGATTAGGACTGTAATTCTCGAGTTAGATAATTAATTACATATAATTAGTTACATATCATTAACCAAAAAATTACTGTCCGCTTCTCCACAGTACTGCAAACATTGCGCACGAGGTTTTCTTCGAGTAGCGCCATTGCTCTTTTTTTAAATCTTGGTGCATGATAGCTGGGAAACCCTGTATAGGGGTTCAGTATACTCAGCGCACTTCTCTATCACCTGATTGATCGTGTGAATATGGTCCATTGTTGAATAACCTTTACGAAACCCTGCTTGTTTTTTAGGTTGACTGAAATCTAAGGTTGCAGAAATTCGGTTAGCGATTACCTTGGTAAATACCTTGTAGACGACTGACAGTAAGCTGATCGGCCGGTAATTTTTCAAGTCCTTCATGTCGCCTTTCTTATGAATTAGGATGAATCAGGCTGGTAAAAACACGTAAAAGAAGTTGTTTGTCAGCCCCATATGAAGAGTGGGAGAGAACCTTGAGTATATTCATGGCCTTTAAGCATTTATGTTTAAGTTGTTTTGTGTGTGGATGAACAAGAGCTTTTCGTCAAGGACTACACCTAAAAACGTGTGTTCATTTCTGACTGGAATTGAGACACCATTGAGTTTGATGTCTGGATCCGGCCGAATGCCGCGCCTTTTCGAAAACAAAACACAAGTACACTTCACTGGATTAAATTTAAAGCCGTTGCTATCTGCCCAGCCAGCTAGCTTGTTAACACCAAGCTGGACTTGGCGCTCGCTGATAGACAGGTTACAAGACTTAAAGGATAATTGCACGTAGTCTACATAGATTGAGCAGGAAATGGTTGGTGGCAGAGCCTTCCGAAGAGAGTTCATTTTTACAATAAACAACGTGCAACTCAAAACTCCACATTGCGGAACACCGTTTTCCTGCACATGAACTCTAGAGAGTGCAGTTCCAACTCGCACGCGAAACGTTCTTTCAGAGAGGTAACTGGCAAGCGTGTTCCACATGTTACCCGACATACCAAAGGACTTCAAATCGCTGAGGATGCCGTACCGCCAAGCAGTGTCGTACGCCTTTTCAAGATCAAAGAATACTGTCATACAGTACTGCTTATGGAGGTAAGCATCTTTAATATATGACTCTAACGCAACGAGTTGATCGTTCGTAGAACGCCCCGCCCTAAAGCCTGCCTGACAGCTCTCGATGATCGTTGGATGTTTATGGCGCAAGGCCAACTGGGGCAAAGATGATGATGATGGTTTGATGTTTATGGCGCAAGGCCATCTGGGGCAAAGAGCGCCAAAACAATAGTCGTATATGAGAGGTGATACCTTAAACACTAAGTAAAATCAGCAAAAACAAAAGTAAAATCACAAAACGACAATGAGCATGGCTGGTGTATAGGGCCAGATTTCATGATGCGTGATAGGAAACTAGGTTTAAAAACTTGAAGTCCGACAAATACACAAACACACGTTTCACAGAAACAATGGCTTCGTCACCTAGGAAAAACGATGGATGTAGGGGGATATGTTGTCTGTAGAGTTCTCTGAAGTGTTTGTGTCGTGTTGTGTGAAGTGCCTTGCATGTTATTAGTATGTGTACTACGGATAGGGCCTCTCCGCACCTGCTGCACTGGGGCCTAGGAGATCCCGTCAGCAGATACGAGTGAGTTGCATGCGTGTGCCCTATCCGTAGCCTACCCAAGGCGACTTCCGTGTGTCTGTTGTGTGAGTCAGATGTGTACCGTCCCATGTGTGGCTTTATTACACGTAGTTTGTTGTCTGTCTGTTCGTCCCAGTGTATTTGCCATGTTCTGCGCAGGTGTTGTCTTATGTGTGGCTTGAGGTCTGTGTAGGGTATCGTTGTAATGTCTACAGTGTTCCTGGGTGCAGCAGCAGTGGCCCTCTCGTCTGACAACTCATTCCCAGCGATCCCTGCGTGTCCTGGGACCCAGCAGAGGACCAGCTCATGCTTTTGTGCATACACGGACATGATAGTGTTGAATACAAGATTAACTATGTGGTTTTTGGGGGGCTTGTGCGATGACCAGTGCGCGAACAACACTCAAAGAATCTGTATAAATGATGGAATTGAGAATTTGAGTTTCAAGAATGTGTCGTACAATCAGTAAAATTCCATACGCTTCTGCTGAAAAAAATTGTTGTGTGCACGCTCATGGTTCTGGCTGCATTGAAATTTGGACCATGAGCAGCGCACGACACCATAGTGGAGGTTTTAGAAGCGTCACTATAAAATTCTGCACATTGTATTTAAACTGCAAAGACAGAAAGTGCTGCAGTATTGCAGCTCGTGGTACAACGATTTTTGTCAAGTCTCATAAAAGAAAGGTCGCACTACACAGGGCGAAACTTGCCAAGGCGGTAAAATGTTAGCAAGAGGATGACCTGTACACATCTAAAAACGAAGCGCTCAGATCCGAGGCTCGCTCTCTCACTCTAAGTGAAAAGGCAGGAGTATGGACGGGCGATTTACAAACAGCACAGATGTGGATGTATCGTAAAGGACAGGATAAAAAGGGATGATTATTCTGAGGATGAAATTTTAAAAGCATAAGTAAGTCATATACGTTCACTGGTTCTCAAGGCTCCACTTAGTACAATTCGACATATAGACTCTCCACAGGGCTAGTGCGAAAAAGCACCCGAGGCGAGACGAAGCCCTCAAGTGTAGCACTGGGTCAAGCATTCGTAACGCTGTTTTACTCGCCGACCCATACACCACACTGCCATAGTCCAAACGAGACCCAACCAAAGCAGTATACAAGCGCAGCAGGAGTTCTTATCGGAACCATAGGATTGGTGGGAGAGAACCTTAAGGATATTCATTGTTTTAAGACATTTTTGTTTTAGTTTGTTTCATATGAGGGATAAAGGAAAGTTTTTCATCAAGAATTATACCGAGGAACTTGTGTTCTTTTTTGACCGGAAATCGAGACACCATTCAGTTTGATGTCTGGATCTGGCCTGATCCCACGCCTTTGGAAAACACAACACAAGTGCTCTTGACTGGGTTCAGCTTAAACCGTTCTGATCTGCCCAGCCTGCTAGTTTGTTGACACCAAGCTGGACTTGGCGTTCGCAGATTGACATATTGCATGATTTAAAAGATATTTGCACATCATCTACATATATTGTACAGGAAATGGTTCGTGGCAACGCCTTTCGAAGTGAGTTCATCTTGACAATGAACCAGTGTGCAGCTCAAAAACGCCGCCTTGAGGCACGCCGTTTTCCTGCAGGAAAACATTTGAAAGGGCATGCCAACTCTCACACGAAAGGTTCGCTCCGCCAGGTAGCTACGAAGTGTATTAAACATATTTCCCGAGACACCGAAGGCTTTTAGGTCGCAAAGTATCCCGTATCGCCAAGCGGTATCGTAGGCTTTCTCGAGATGCAAAAAACACCGTAGCACAAAACTGTTTATGGACAAACGCATCCTTGATATACGACTCAAGGGCGACGAGTTGGTCGTTTGTGGATCGCCCCACCCTGAAGCCGGCCTGGCAGCTCTCGAGAAGACCATTGAACTCTAAGAAGTACACAAGTCTCCTGTTGATCATCTTCTCGAGAAGCTTGCCCAGGCAGCTTGTGAGGGCGATGGGTCGATAACTGGCGGGAGAAAAAGGGTCCTTACCCTCCTTCAGGAACGCCACTACAATAGCCTCCCTCCAAGATTTTGGGATGTGCCCCGAAAGCCATATGTTGTTGTATAGGTGTAGGAGTGTTTCAAGAGTGCCCGGGTGTAGGGTGTTGTATCATGGTGTAATGTAATCCTTATCTGCGCCGGGAGCTGAAGGTTTACACGTGCTCAGTGCAGCCCTCAAGCTCATAGAGTGTAAATTCAGAATTGTAACCAAATTTTGACCTGTTATTGTCATGTAGGGACTTCTTTCACAAGTATTTTATGTTTCAGGAAAGTGTTTGTGTAGTGTGCAGAGCTGGAAACGTGTTGGAAGTGTTGTGCAAGAGTGTTAGCCTGGTCTTCGAGTGTGTCCCCTGTTGTACTGACCAGGGGCAGGCTATGTGTATGTTGTCCTTTAAGTTTGCGTATTCTTGTCCATACCTTGTGTGCATCTGTGTATGAGTTAATGGATGTAAGGAAGGTGCGCCAACTCTCTCGTTTTGCCTCACGGCGCACACGTTTTCCGAACGCCTTGGCCCGTTTGAACAAAATGAGGTTACCCGACGTGGGGTACCGACGAAGGATACCCCACGCCTTGTTCTGGGCCTCTCGCGCCCGCCTACAGTCCTCATTCCACCACGGCCTCCGCTGGTTGCGCGGGGCTCCAGAGGCGTGGGGAATGGACTTTTCGGCGGCGTCGAGGATGTGCGCCGTGAGGAGTTGGGTAGCTTCTTCAACGTGTAGGTGTCCTATGGATGTGTTGGTGTAGTTTGGATGTCTCTGTAAATGTATTCCCAGTTAGCTCGTGCTTCATTGAACTATTATGGGAAGATGGACTGCTTGGGCCTTTACCTATGTATGTAGTGAGGTGGGGAAGTGGTCACTGCCATATGGTCAGTTCCCACTCCCCACTCGACAAGAGGAAAGAGAACTGCGGAGCCAATAGCCAAGTCAAGACATGAGTATGTGTTGTGACCTATGTATGGTATGTAGGCTGTTTATTGTTGAAAAGGCATGCTCCAGAAGATGTAAAGGAATTTTTGCTATCAGGCGACCTCGGGCATCCGTTCTGGAAGAGCCCCAAAGAGAGTTGTGAGCATTAAGGTCGCCTGTAAAGGATGTATGGTTCGGGCAGCTGGTCAACCAGCGCCTCGAAGTCAGGAGCTCGTAAGTGAAACATCAGGAGGAATGTATATGGAGCATACCGTTATCAACCTATTAAATATTATTAAGCAGTATTGCTACAGCCTCAAGGATAGTGTTCAAGGTGACAGGGTGGCATGCTAAGGATTTCCGGACGATATGGCCACACCGCCAGAAGAGTGTGTGCAGCCATCCCTGTCTTTCCTGTATACCAGGGAACTATTCAAGAAATTTGTGTGTTTAGAATTCAAATGTGTTTCCTGAACACACATTACACTTTGGCTGATTGGTAGTGCAGAATCTCATACCACGTCGTCAAGATTATTCAGAAGGCCTCTGCAGTTCCTTGAACAATATTTTCTCTTCCCATTATTTAGTGTGAGAGCTACTGGAGTGTGTATGTTTATTGTGTCGTCTTTCGGGGCTGTGACTCTTGGATTGGGCTTTTGGGCGGCCTATCTGTAGGCTTGGACGGCCGGAGGCCGCTCCTTGCGCTGCGTTGCAGGCAAGAACAGCACGACGTCCTATCTCGTCGTCCGATGTGCTGGTGTGCCCGTCGAACCGGGCCCACCAGACTTGGCCCCCCTTCGGGGGCCCTTCGTTTGACCCGCCACCCGCCGGTGGTGTCCGGAGGCACCAGAAGTGGCACGGGCAGTGCGGTGGCGGTGGGAGCCGGTGCGGGGCTCGTGGTGTCCATGGCACACTCCAACCAGCACTGGACGATGGGGAGGCACGGAAGGGAGCGGCCACCGGTCCCGACGGAAGAGGTTGCCACCAACAACCGCTGCTGCCTCAGCAAGCGGGTGTGGGAGGCGGTTGGGCTGCCAAGGCAACCCAGGGGGTGGGGGGGGGGCGGGACCGAGGTCCGACTCGCGATACTGGGTCCCCGCCGAAAACTATACGCCGCCTCCGCCCCCGGCGAGCTGCGTCGGCATACCTCCCCAGGGGGAAAGAGGCGAACCTCTTTCGCGCCTCTGGGAAGGTAAGATTCTCAGTCACTTTAACCTTGATGATCTCCTTCTCCTGTTTGAATTTCTCGCATGTTCTAGAGTAGGCCCCGTGGGGTCCCTTGCAGTTAGCACAGATGAGGGTTTGCGATGGGCAGTTGTCAGATGCATGATCATGTTGTGCACACTTGGCGCATGTTAGTTGACCAGGACAAGCATTAGTGCCATGTCCAAACCGCTGACACTTGTAGCAGCGGCGTGGGTTCGGCACGTAGGGTCGGACCGGACATCTCAGAAACCTGCGCTGACCGACTCAGGAAGTGTTGAGCGGTCAAATGTCAAGATTATGTGTTTAGTAGCTATTATTTGGTCGTTTCGGCGTATCGTGATTCGCCGCACTGCTGTCACGCCCTGATCGCGAAGGCCGTCAAGCAGATCTGCTTCAGTCTCATTTATTAGATCTCTATCAGAGATACGCCCTGGCAAGCTATTCAGACTGCGATGGGGCGTGATCTTGATGTCGACATCGACCATGCGCGTTTGCCTTCAAGAGGTTACAAGACTGTTTGTTTGGGTTTTGGACTTCAATTAAGAACTTCCTCCGGTTGTGAGCTTTTAGCCCTGATAACGATTTGCCGTACCAAACGGCCTTTTCCAGAAACTTGGAAATGAAGAAAGACAGACTGGAAGCGACGGGTTTTGATTTATCTAGGGATGCATTACCATGAAGCGCGAGAAATTAATCGGGCTTTGGAATGGAGATCGAAGACAAAGGAGGAAAAGATAGCTTCGGTGGCGGGCCCCTTTTCAAGAGGACCGATTCACGTTTGGAGGGGGGGTTTGGAAAATGCCATATGATTACAGTGGAAAGCAGGGAGACTGGGGTACGTTCTTCTTTGACCTTACCCTGGTAGTCAAAGAGGTCCCGGAGCTCCTGGCCTGGTAGACAGGCAGGGAGCCCATCGGCCGGAGCTTGAACCAGGCTTCCGACGGCCACCGTTAGAGGTTTTTCTACCCTTCACCTTAAAAACACATCACTACAGTAGGACACAGCTTATGTTTGGGGGCTCGGGGTCCGCGGTATCGCCAGTACCGTCACCAAGATTACTCAAGGTGCCCCGTGCGGGAAACTGGGGCAAAAGCGCCAAAACAATAGTCGATGATAGGGGTGAAACCTTAAACACTAAGTAAAATCAGCAAAAACAAAAGTAAATCACAACACGACAATGAGCATGGCTGGTGTATAGGGCCAGATTTCATGATGCGTGATAGGAAATGAGGTTTAAAAACTTGACTTCTGACAAATACTCAACCACACGTTTCACGGAAACAATGGCATCGTCACCTAGAAAAAACGATGGATGTAGGGGAATATGTTGTCTGTAGAGTTCTCTGAAGTGTTTGTGTCGTGTTGTGTGAAGTGCCTTGCATGTGATTAGTATGTGCACTACGGATAGGGCCTCTCCGCACCTGCTGCACTGGGGTCTAGAGATCCCGTCAGCAGATACGAGTGCGTCGCATGGGTGTGCCCTATCCGCAGCCTACCCAAGGCGACTTCCGTGTGTCTGTTGTGTGAGTCAGTTGTGTACCGTCCCAAGTGTGGCTTTATTACATGTAGTTTGTTGTCTGTCTGTTCATTCCCACTGTGTTTGCCATTTCCTACGAAGGTATTGTCGAATTTGTGGCTTAAGGTCACTCTGTGGTAGTATTGTTATATCTACTGTGTTCCTGAGTGCAGCAACTGCGGCCTTCTGATCCGCAACCTCATTGCCAGCAATCCCAGCATGGCCTGGAACCCAGCACAACACCAGAACAAGTTTTTGGGCATATATAGACATGATAGTGTTGAAAACCATATGGACAATTCTGTTTTTGCATGGCTTGTATGATGCCAATGCGCGCACAACGCTCAAGGAATCTGTATATATGATGGACTTCGAGATTTTGTGTTCAAGAATGTGTTGTGCAATGAGTAAGATGCCATATGCTTCAGTTGAGTAAATTGTGGTGTATGTGCTCATGGTTCTGCATGCATCAAAGTTTGGTCCATGAGCAGCGCAAGACACTATGGTTGCAGTTTTTGATGCGTCACTATAAAACTCTGCACATTGATACTTGTACTGCAGGGAGAAGAAGTGCTGCAAAATTGCAGTTTGTGGTACCCTGGTTTTATCAATATTATGAAAGACAAGTCACAACACACAGGTTGAAGCTGCCAGGGTGGTAAAACGTCAGTAAAGAAGATGTGTAAATGTCTGAAAAGGAGATGTTGAAATCCGAAGCTTCCTGTCTCACTCTAAGTGAGAATGGCAAAGGAACGGACGGGCGATTTACAAACAGTGTGATGTGGATGCATCATTAAAAACAGTTTTAAAAGGATGGTTATTCATCGATGAAATTTTGAAAGCGTAGAGCAAGTCCATGTACGTTCGTTGGTCCTCAAGGCACCATTTGTTACATTCAACGTATAGACTCTTTGCCGGGCTAGTGCGGAACGCACCCGACGCAAGGCGGAGGCCCAAGTGGAGTACTGGGTCAAGCATTTTTAGTGCGGTTTTTGATGCCGACCCATACACGACGCTGCCGTAGTCTAACCGGGACCCGACTAAGGCGGTAAAGACCCGGAGAAGTAGTTCTTTGTCTGCACCATAGGATTGGTGGGAGAGCACCTTGAGAATGTTTAGTGTTTTGAGGCATTTATGTTTAAGTGCTTTGACGTGAGGTATGAACGTGAGCTTGTTATCAAATATGACACCTAAAAACTTGTGCTCCCTTTTAACAGGAATAGATGCACGGCCAAGAGCAATCTCAGGGTCCGCACTAAGCCCGCGCTTGCGGGAGAACAGAACACAAGTACTTTTGCCCGGGTTCAGTTTAAAACCGTTAAGGTCCGCCCATCCAGCAAGCTTCTTAACACCGAGCTGTACTTGACGTTCGCAAATTGACAGGTTACAGGATTTAAAAGATATTTGAACATCGTCTACATAGATGGAACAGGAAATGGTTGGTGGCAATGCCTTTCGGAGGGAGTTCATCTGAACTCTAAACAATGTGCAGCTTAAAACTCCACCTTGCGGGCACACCATTTTCCTGCACATGTATCCCGGACAGGGATGACCCAACCTTAAACACGAAATGTCCTCGTGGACAATGTAGCTAGAAATGGTATTTAACAATGTTTTACCTGACACCAAAGGACTTCCGGTCGCTAAGGAGTGCCGTATCGCCAGGCTGTGTCGTAAGGCCTTTTCAGATCAAAGAATACCGTAAGGCAGAACTGCTTATCAGCAAAATGCATCTTTTATGAAGGATTCCAAACGCAACAAGTTGATCGTTGGTGGATCGCCCCACCCTAAAGCCTGCCTGGCAGCTCTCGAGAAGACACGTTGTACTCAAGGAAGTACACGAGCCTGCGATTTATCATCTTCTCGAGCAGCTTGCACAGGCAGCTTGTCAGGGCGATGGGACGATAACTGGCGGGAGAGGAAGGGTCCTTCCCTTCCTTCAGGAACGCCACTACTATGGCCTCCCTCCAAGAGTGTGGAATCTGCCCCGAAAGCCATATTTATTGTATAGGTGTAGGAGTGTTTCAAGAGTGTCTGGTGTAGGTGTTGTATCATGGTGTATGTAATCTTATCTGCCCCTGGAGCTGAAGGTTTACATGTGCTCAGGGCAACCCTCAACTCATAGAGTGTAAATTCAGAATTGTAACCAGATTTTGACCTGTTATTGTCATGTAGGGACTTCTTTTCACAAGTATTTTTATGTTTTAGGAAAGTGTTTGTGTAGTGTGCAGAGCTGGAAAGTGTTGGAAGTGTTGTGCAAGTGTGTTAGCCTGTCTTCTAGTGTGTCCCCTGTTGTACTGACCAGGGGCAGGCTGTGTGTCTGTCCTCTTTAAGGTTACGTATTCGTGTCCAGACTTTGTGTGTAGTGTCGGTGTGTATGAGTTGATGGAAGTGAGGAAGGTGCGCCAACTCTCCTTTTCGCCTCACGACGCACACGCTTCCCAAGAGCCTTGGCCCGTTTAAAGAAATGAGATTATCTGGCGTGGGGTACCGGCGAAGGAACCCCACGCCTTGTTCTGGGCCTCTCGCGCCCGCCTACAGTCCTCATTCCACCAGGGCCTCCTTGGGTTGCGGACGCACTGGAGGCCTGGGGAATGGACTTTTCGGCGGCGTCGAGTATGTGTGCCGTGACGAGTTGGGCTGCTTCCTCCACGTGTAGGTGTTATGGTTGTGTGGTGTAGTTTAGATGTTTTGTGAATGTACTCCAGTTGCTTTTGATTCATTAAACCTGTTATGGGAAGATGGACTGCATGGGCCTTTACCTATGTATGTTAGGGAAGTGGGGAAGTGGTCACTACCATATGGGTCCGTGCCCACGCCCACTCAAGACATGGAAAGAGAATTGCAGAACCAATAGCCAAGTCAAGATGGAGTATGTAGTGTGTCCTAAGTTATGGTATGTGCTGTTTTTGTTGAAAAGGCATGCTCCTGAGATGTAA